>CALNXK010000008.1:5907500-6040000 GCA_942486035.1 Porites lobata
AGTACCTAAGGTAGCAAAAAGGCTGTGACTTTTCAATGTAGGCAAATTTAAATTCCATTCCCCTTATCTTCCCAGACTAAGCTTAAACTTCAGAATCGTTGGCACATTTCTGATAGATATTTAGCGAGGTTGGCAATTTAACACACATTCTATACTCTCGAAAGTACCTGTGAATTGTTTCACATAGCGTTTACGGCAATACAAAATGTACAATACCATAACACGTCATCACCAAGAGGGGTTGATGTTTGTAATTGAGGTCCAGAATTTTATTTTATTGGACATTTGGAGTATGATGGCAAATCTAACACAGAATTCCGGGACTATTTCATGTGTGTACATATGATTTTTTTATCTTTCAATATTATATCGAAAACTTGAGGCACGGCGGCATCTAGTGAAAACATGTAAGTAGAAAGCCTATTTTGATATGAGGTTTTGTCTGAATATTTCTTCTCAAAGCTGGGAGACAAAATACTTTTGTCATAAAACTTCAAATATAGACCACTGATTTCATGCTTAAAAAGGAACAAGATACTCGTAACTTTTGTTCTGCCATCCTTCACGAAGAAAAGAAGGCGTCGAAATGCGGGAAACGCATCCTAATGACTACTAGGTATTTTCTAAGATGGCGGACCACATATCACTAATTCGTAGGTTCTCTCTAAGATTGCGGCCGAGTCAAACTTTCCACCCTGGGGACGTTCAGGATGTCAAACTCCCGTAGATTGACGACCCCCCCCCCCCCCCATCCTGGGGCAAATCATTGATAGGTGCATTAAAATCTGTCCAGATTCACAAACTGTTTTCGTATACTGGATTTGGAACGTAAACAGGGGATGTGAAATTCGTCCACAACCAATACTACCCGATGTAAATGAGAAAGCAAGACGACAGCACTCACCTTTTTGTTCAGAAGTCAGAATTCAGCAGGATTGCCGGCGGGAAAGAAGCGAATGATGTAACATAAAAATTAATTTGTCCAGATTCACAAATTGTTCGCATACCGGATTTGAAACGTAAACGGGGATGTGAAATTCGTGCACTGAATCACCACCACCAAGAGCTCTTGCCACCACGCGATGTAAATGAAAAAGCAAGGCGACACAATCACCGTTTTCACGTAATCCGTGCGAAAAGGAAACGTTATGGTACGTCCTTGTGTTTTATTCGAGTTGTTCGTGGCGCAGTGCGTTCTGGTTAATTTCAATGCACTCTGGTTAAATGCTATGCATTCTGGTAAAAAGTGATGAATTCGAGAATTAATCTTTTTCTTGAATCCAGATTATGTTGCTGCTTGCTCGCTGTTATTAATTTAAAAACAACAGATGTAACCTTGTGGTTTTTATTAGATTGACTAGATTGGGAACTCATATGCATGGGCGGCTATTGGTAAACGTTCCGATAGATAGATTTTTCTTCACTCAGGGATAATCCGTGTTCACAAATTTAATGATGACACTTATTCAGCATACGTTTAGTTATTTTTTACTATTATTATTTTTTTCATCATCATTATTATTTAACTGGACCTTTTGTAGAGTCTTTTTAAATCACGGTTAATTACGAAAGGCGACGTATAGCCTGGGAAAACAGCCGACATTTCGCGACGCCGCCACTGATTTCCCCGTGAAATGACGTCTGAGAAACGTATGCAAGCAAAGAAATTCCATACTGATGATACGTCACTACCCAGGGGAGGGTAGTAACACGTCATCAATATGGAATTTCTGCACTCGTTACTCAGACTTGGTGGCGTCGCGAAATGTCGGCTGTTTTCTCAGGCTAGGCGAAGCAAGGCTGACTCGAATCAGTTATTAAACACTTGAAAACGGATCAGGTTTAAGCACCCTATTCATTTGTGTACCAAACCTTAATTTTCCTTATATTTTGGCAAAGCAAATAGATGTAAAATCCAGGCACTAGTAAAACACCTTATCCATGTTTTCTGATACAATTCGATGTTTCATTTCCTTTGCCAAAATAATCCTAACTAAACTTGATCATAAATGGGAAATGAGCACAGCTACTAGTACCGTGGAACCCCGCCTTACGGCCACCTCGATAATACGGTCACCTTGTAATTACGGCCAGTTTTTTCGGTCCGGGAAAACGACTATGGATTTCGTTATAAAAAATCCCCGTTAATGCGGTCACCCGTTAATACTGCCACGGCCACGGAAAGGAGGTGATTTCTCAAAATCTTATTGAACAAAACGATCTCGTAAACAAGTTGCATTCTTTCACGTTCGAACCGTAAAACGGGCAAAGTACAACATCTTCACTTGGAAACGGCGTGCGTGACAGTTAGTTTTAAAACCCTGGGGTTAAGTAGATTAAGTCGTATACTCTCATACGGGGCAATACAAGTCATAGCGAGGGCCTGATTACATGAGCCGGGCTGGCTAGCTCTACCGAGGTGACTTTTATCCCGGTATTACATGAACCAGGCCAGCCCGGTGCCGCCATCCCTAATACACATAATAAACGTCACATATGCTCTGTACAACGACGCCAAAATATACGCTACTGCAGCGTCTTGTTTACTAGATCAGAATAAGCCTCGTTTGACTAATCAAGACAAAGTACTGGTCGCAAGTGCAAACACTAGACCTGACGTACTCCTTCGGTGGCCGCAGCAATAGCATCGCCAAACAAGTTTCTAACCTCGTATCTTGAGACTTTCCTGTTGCATTAACTTACGACCCCCCAACCCCACACCCCGAAAATTTAGCATCAAATTCGTTATATCTATAAATCTCATCGTAAAGATATATCAGGGAAACTAAACGAAAAGGGGTATTGTTTCAGTATTTACAGCAATCGCCCTTAGATATTCCCGATTGAGCACTAGACTGCCTTCGATCTACGTGGATTTCAAAACCCCTGACTTAGGAAAACTTTTGTCCAATTCTCATCGTCACCTAATTGACCAAATTTGCTATTTTCCACTAATTGGACCCTTCATGTCTATCTAGCGTGAATTAGCTAAAATCTCTACAATTGACGAGATTTGAGCCAAAGGTTCTTATTACATTTCAGCACTAAACTCTTAACGAAATTTCGCTCCTTTAACTGAATTGTCCTTGATTTGTTCAGTTAATGTTATTCTCGCCCTTATGTATTATTGAGCTTCTCAACTCACATGTGAAGTAAAGAAGTCCTGTCGTTTAAATGCCCATTCGGTGTGCTGCCTTTCCAGATTTTTCGCTTCAGCAAGATGACAAAACGAACAAGTTGCGACAAGAATGCGAATAGGATCAACAACGCAAACAGCGCAAAAGGAAAACTGAGAAGGGCCACTTGGATCCACCGTAAGACGACAATGATGCTTTTGTTTGGACCTTGTGGGCGGACTGCAGAGGAAGCAAGAGTCGCTGTTGTCACGTTTATGATAGCGATACAAGACAAAGTTATCAGAGAAAAAGTTTCCATTCTATCTGCTGTACGGTCCCGGAAAGGCTTCTTGATTAAATGATGAACTGCCATCAGAACACAGGCAACTAATATGCACAAAAAACAAACCATGGAATTGGGAATAAAGGCGCGAAATATGAGAAGCACAAGCCTTCGACCAATCAGAACGCTTTCCCAGTAGAGCGTCCCTTGATCATGCGCACTAGGTGGACGGAAAGGGCCAAGCAAAATATTGGAAATTTCGTTGGTGCATTCTTCGCTATCATGTGGGGAATTTCCACCGTCAAGAAGCGATGAAAGGCGGGTGTATCTATTCTGAGAGACTGGTTTTCCCCTCCGTTTGGTGGGAGAACGTTTAGCAAGCCAGTAAACGAGAAACGGTAGGGGAACAATACAAGCACCAATAAACTGTTTCCATGATATGGTCTTGTTATACAGCTTTCCGGAACCCAGGTACAGAACCCCGACGAATGGAACGACGAAAATAACATTAAAAGCCAGAAGACAGTGCTGCCACCATTGCCAGCAAACAACGTTACCATCGTAGTAAAGACGCAGTTCAGATCCTATCGGTACGCAGTGCATTAACTTGAGCGAGGTTTCTGCAAGACGCTCGTAACCAAGCAAGAGGATTTCCATGGCAACAGCCACGTAATGAACCACCACAGGCTTGTGTTTCTTCAATATTCGATAAACCACCAAATGAAGACAGTAGATCGTAAACACGTGACCTATGGCAACAAATACCAGCGCGGAGAGGAACATTTCCTTAGTGACAGCTGTCAGTCCAGCAAAGGGGCAGCCAATTTCCTCGTCCAGGATTCGGACTTCAAAGTTAAAAGCAGCGACCATTGTGGAAATATACGGAACTTTTCCCATCATTGTCTCCAAAGATGTGGTCCTTAGTAAGTCGAATACTTGGTAGAAATAGAACGTAATTCTGACATAGCCGTTCTCGGTTTCTTCTTTCACGAGAACCAAGTCTCTTTGCAAGTTCTGTTGACGACGATCTCTTTTAAACCAGAAAATTTGATCTTTCAGAAAACGAACAAGAGGAGGTTTCTTCAACAAATAGAAAGTCAAAACGATGGTATAGATTGCCATGAAAAGCCACAATTGAAAATTGCATCTACATTCGTCAGCTTTTCGACATTTGGTTGAAAACAGTGATTCAGTAAAACCAGGAGCACATCTTCCGCAAAGAACACCTTGCCGGTAACCATAGCAACGGTTGAAGTCCTGGTGGTATATGTAGTAATTTTGACGGCGGCAATACTTCTCAGGACAAGGCACAAATGTCAGTGACGAAAAATTGCTCGAGTTTGTTATTTCGTAACCCCAAAAATCTCGTTTGGCGACAATGTTGTTGGTTGCGTCGCAGTGGGCTCCAAATGGGCACTCAAGACAACTGAAGCCTTTGCGAACGGCCAGTCCTCTGGAAAATCCACTTTGAAGACTGTACATTCTTGAAGGGCACATTAGGCACGTAAATATCTCAGTTGTAACGTTGATACGACAAAATGTATCGTCCTGCCCACCATCATAGTGGAAGTGAGTAAAATTGTAAAAATGAAGCGAACTTCCCACTGGGCATTGAATGGTAGAGTTCGAGTCGATATCGAAATAGCCACCGTAAGATATCCTGAGAATATGCCGTTGACGAGCTCGCCTTTCAGAGAAATTATCTTCAAAAGAGGTGCTCTTTATCTTGATTGGTCCTCCGCTTTCCGAGTGCAGAAATCTGCCAACTGTAAAAGAAATGCCTTTGAAAGTTCCTTTTTTTTCTTCGCGCTTGAAAGCACAGTTCTGGAACTCGACCTTCGCACTGCCGTATCCAACATATACATGACCTGTGTTGCTCAAGGCAAAATTATTTGTGAAATTGCATCTTCGAAACTGAACATAACCGTTAATAATTTGAATCGCACCAGCCGCATACCCAAAGTTGTTTTGAAATAGCGTGTTTTCAACAAGGACACGACTGTTGTAAATCCACTGGGCATGGGTGTCGTTTCTCTCCCCTCCTTTAACACATCCTCTGTCTACCAGCTTATCGGAGTCGAAAAGAAAAAGAAACGCTCCCTGGCCAGTCATATACCCTGGCAAGTTTTTGTATTTTTTCACTATCCACTCGTTCATTTCTAGACTGAAACTGTCACGGAACTTGCAGCCCCGCAGAGTGATCGTCTTGTTTCCCTTGGCAACAAACACAAAGGCATTAGTTGGTCGACCTGCAAAGGTTGCATTTTCTATTTCAACGTTTACTTTCGAAGTTGTCTGTTTGTCTAGAAGGGGGATGATGATGCGAATACCAAATGTGGCGTTCTTCCGGTTTTTTTCTTGTATTTCTTTGCCGTCAAAAACTGTGTTGGTTACTCGAATATCAACGCGGACGCTATTGTTTAGCAAACCGTACACGTCCATGAAGTTATTTCGAAAGGTACAGTTGTGAATGTTTGCAAATAAATAAAGTTTGCTGTCGTTCATAACAACCGCGTCATACGCGACCATCCGGACTCCATATAACGAGGACCTCACAGTTACTCCTTCAAGCCAAACATTGAAATTCGGTGTTAAGCTAACTGCAACTTCGGAGCTTTGAACAAACGATGTGTTGAAGATGTTAATTGTTCCAGACTGAGTTGTAGTTCCCGTCACTTGCAATGTAGTGGCCAGTACTGTTCGATTCGTTTTATTGTCGTAGAAACGGGACCCATTAACTTTTAAGTCGATTGTTCTATTTTCGTTTGTAAAGCTACGAACTGTGATACATCTTACTGCAAAGTTATTTACACACTGCAAACCAACAAAAGCGACTGTGGCCATCCTCACTTTGGAATAGTAAAGGCTGCGGGAAGTCATAAAATGATTGCGTTCAAGATTAATGTTATGGTACGCTTCTTTTGTAACAGCAGCGGGCAATTCAACATCCAAGAAATGACCTCTGCCCCCAAGGCAATGAACCTCATTCATCTTTATTTGCAGATAAATAGTTTGAGAGAATTTGTTCGGTGTTTTATTCGTTGAAAAAATTATAGCACCCCTTTCATGAGACTGTGTGTGAAAGCCATTTTCCAAAAACTTTGTGTTGGTCACGTTCAATGAAAACAGTCTGTCTTTCTTGAGAGATCGTTGTTCAAAGTGGATTCTAACACACAAGGAGTTGTTTTGAAAGACAGAGTCTCGAATAGTTACATTTACGTTGGAACTTTTTTGCAGACGAATAACAACAGCTGATTCCCTTGTGGTTTTGTCGCTGTGCCTTTCTCGAACAGTACAGTTGATGATCTTCACGCAGCTACAGTCAGTAAAGTTTAAAGTCGTCTTAGAGAACGATAAACGGCTTAACGATATACTCAAAAACTTGTTTGATCCATGAAAATGAAACACTTTAGGACAAGTAATGTGGGCTTCTGTTGAAGGTGAGCTGGTCATTGTGACGCTTCTTGTTACCCAGATTCCCTGATGATGCGCCTGCGTGGTTAACTGCTCGCAGTCATATGGTTGCTTTGCTGTACCACTGCCGTCCAACTGGATAACCATCCCGTCCCGAGAAACGCGGGTAACAGCCTTTGCTATTGTGCGACAAGGCTTTTTCTCGGAGCCACAACGTTTGGTGTCGTTTCCGCGTAAAGAAACGTGGACAGTGCTCTGGTACTCGAGGCATCCTATTAAATGCAAAGACAGTCAAATGTGTAGCCACAGGTAGCCCAAGCTCAAAATATGAGCATCGGCCTTGTTGCTTAACATTCAAAATACAAGGATTTGAATGGGAAAAAAAGCCTATCGTTTCTGTAACCTACGAAAATGAAAGGATTTGAATAAAAACAGCTTACCTTCCTTAAAATGTGTGTTAAGTCTCTCCTGTGTGGTCCACGGGCCGATTTATGGCCGTTTTATGGGAGAAAACCGTTAATACATAAAAACCCATAAAACGGCCATAAATCGGCCCGTGGACCACACAGGAGAGGCGTAACACACATTTTAAGTAAGGTAAGCTGTTTTTTTATTGAAATCCTTTCATTTTCGTAGGTTACAGAAACGACAGGGTTTTTCCCATACAAATCCTCATATTTTGAACATTACGCAACAATGCCGATGCTCGCCGATGCTCATATTTCCAGCTTGGGCTACCTGTGGTGTAGCCTGAGAAAACAGCTGACATTTCGTGACGCCACCACCGGTTTTCGCGCGAAATGATGTTTAAGGAACGAGCGCAGAATTCCATACTGATGACGTGTCACTTCCCAGATCTGGGTAGTGCTTCTGGCTGGTTAAAAATTTGCTTCATCCGATCAGAAGCGCACTTCCCAGATCTAAGAAGTGACGCGTCATCAGTGTCAAAATCCAAATCTCGGGTTTCACAGGACGTCATCACAATTCAAACTTAGGGAATTAAGGATTCTTTTGATTTTCTACTTTTATAAGGTATTACAGCAGCTAAACACCCTTCTACATACAAATTTTCGATTCTAAAATGTTCCTCGTTTTGCGATTGAGGACACAATTTCCATGCTTTTGAGTGAAGCGGCATTTAGCTAGCGGCCGGGAATGTTACTGTGTGGGTTAAAAACGTTACCGATTTTTGGAAATTTTGGTATCTAACATTCCTTGTCTCAGAATGAATATCACTTTAATCTTTATGAGTTCCTCAAGTGATGAATTCACACATTTGTACGAAAACTCAAAGAAAGATATTTCTGCTGGTTTCCGGTGGCCATACTGTGTGATCCTCAAAGAGACACAAACATGGCGTCTCCGGACATACAAAGCGTTACACATTTGGGTGAAACTGGACATTTTTCCAAATATCTCGCATTTGAAACATCGTACAGGCCTGATTCTTGACGAGGCTTTTCGTGTATTCATCTTCTCTCATTTCCCAGCTTCTGGACTTTCTGTATTGAATGGTTTACTTTTTATTTTTGAGAGCGTGACAGTGAAAACAGAGAATACCACCTCAGTTAATTATTTGCCTTCGAGATTTGACAATATAAAATTTTCGGTTTTGTTTAATTTGAGTTTAACTACCACTAGAAGTATGAAGGGTAAGTCCCTCAAGAGAAGAATTAAGAAAAAATGTAATTTTCTTTCCTTTTCTTTTATAATTCGAAAAAGAAACCTAGCATTAATGTCCCTCTAAACAACAAATGAATGAAAGGGATGTCTTTTAATCTATGATGGAAGAGTGCAGCGCCAAAAAGTCTGGCTTTATTAATAGTGAGTTAATAAAGAGCTTTAGAGTCTAAGACAAAGACGACTACGAGAACAAGATTTTCTCAATACTAAGTAGTGCACAAGGCGTTTTTGGAGCGAAGCATATCAACCGGAAGTGAGTGAGGCCTTTTCCCTTTCAAAACCGTAAAATTCCGAGAATAAGCCCCTCCACGTATAAGCCCTTCCAAATATAAACCCCACAAACCGGTAACGCAAAAAACCCTCCGTTAAATCGCCCCTCCAGCTATAAGTCTCCCCCCCCCCCGGGGGCTTGTACTTGGAAAATTGCCCTCGAATGCAAAGTAAAACAAAGCAAAAATGGTAAATTAACTTCCAACTATAAGGCTAGCCCAATCGGTTTTGAAACGCAAATTTCCCTCCGTAGATAAACCCCTCCGAACATAAGCCCCTCCAAAAATAAGCCCCTCAAAAAAGGCCTTTGAAAAATATAAACACCGGGGCTTATTTTCGGAATTTTACGATATGCCTTGACGCTACCAAATCTGTATTGCTAAGATAGAGACCATTTGCCCAAACATTTGGACAAAAATGCAAAAAGTCCACCATCGGTCGGCATGCGTTGTTCAAAAATGCCTTTGCTTAAGCTCCGTCATTCTACGACAGGTTTTAGCGAAAATGTCGTAATGGCGGAAACAAGTTATTAAATGTCATGGAAATTTTATCACTTTGCGATCTTGAGAGGGCTTAACTTCCTTCAACAAGAATAACCTTGTTAACTTTTCTTGTAAAAAGAGTAAAATGAAGCTTCCTGGAATGTCTATTTTTTGAGGATATACGAAAAAAACTTTAAGTTAAATCTCGTCCTCGAGTCTAAAGGTCTCTATTAACTCATTAAATAAAACCAGACTTTTCAGTGTCCTTTAAACAGCACAGTTCAATTTACATTTATCCATACAATGGGTAGAATGTTAGTTTCCTCGCAAGAGTCTACTGCTGAAGGTTCGGATTCAAGCTGCCACAACTAAGACGAAAATTGTAATTATATCCGACTGCAAATAATTGTGGTTTCGAAAAATATTTCGAAGTTGAGTGCCTCGATGGTTTACTTCCAGAGCTCAAATCGTGCCAACATAGTTATCATTCTACACATAGTGCGAGCAATGAAATTGAACTGCGCTATCTGGTTTTGAAAAAAAAAAACACACACACACACACAAAAACAAATGGGTTTGATTTGAACGAGTGAGTATAAAGTGGCCACCGCAAGGAGATTCGAAAGCAGAGGTCAGAGCGGATTCGCCCTGACAAAGGGCTAGCGACGTTAGAATGTGCTTAAGCTATGCTGAGATACGTTCAACTGCTGACTAACCTGTTTTTACGCTCAACAGAAGGAGAAGATTAGATACGAAGACAAACCAACAAGCCGCCATGCACTAACTTTACCCGAGGTGGCGAAAAGTTGCTTTCTAGGCTGCTGTTGTTTAAGTGACTAATAACTGAAAACGATTAGTCTCCTTATAATGGCTCGAAAACTCGAAAATGAAAGCAATTCGTCTACGCCAAGTACACATGAACTAAAATTACCATAAGGATATTTCAGTTTGAAACTGGGTTAGCGGGCTTACTACTTAATACTTAATCATGCAGTGTCGTGGTTGACAACTTGACTTTGACGGTACGTTATTGGTTAATAAACAAACACATAAACAAGTAAACAAAGTAAAGGAAAAGATGCTGAAAAATTCTGTTTTATCTGGGGGCCGTACAGGACAATGGCCGAGCCAAGCATTTTACCTTGGTTTTAATAAGAGTTTAAGTCCCCATTACAGACTTTTTTTTAGTCGAGAGCGAAAAAGTTAAAATTGGAAATAATACAGACAAAAAAATAGTATAAACGGCAAATTACAATCTAGTTTAAGAGGCGAAAGCACTCTTTGTTGTTGGTTCTATTCCTGTTTTCTCGGTTTTTTCCCTCTACAACGACGTTTTCAAACTCCATAACTAGAGCGTACTGACGACTGATAAATAAACTAAATTTTTCATTCACTAAAAGATCGCGACGTTTCGACTACGGTATGTACTTAGCTCAACTTACTTCTAAGTGGGCATTTCACCAGATCTTAAAACATTCTACGCCCTCAAGAGAGAATAGATTATTTACCTTGTTCTAAGCGTTCAGACAGCGGCGTAGCAGCGCAAAGTTAAGCGGCGCGATGAAAAAAAATAGTCATCTTTTTCTTCGCATTACGCGACTCTAACGCTGCGAAAGCAGATGTATTTCCGGTCGTCAACCACCGGAAATACGTCTGCGTTGGTACGCTATTCGACTCTCCCACCACCTGAACGCCTGGTCATGGAACAGGCTGTTATCAAAGATCTAGATCTCTTCTCCTTTTAAGTGTGACCATTTCTTTGATTAACACTTAGCTGGAGTTCCATCGTGACACTCTACATCAGACCTTATTACCCTACTTTCCTGTAACAGGAAGGACCATTGGCGTTGAGGGTTCCATTTCTATCCTCCGCACAGGCTTCTTTCTGTCGTAGCCTTCGTAGGGAGGTTGGGGAGAGGAAACAAAAAGTGCGCAAGGTTTGATGGGAAGAGAAAAAAGACGGACCCCGCCCTTATTGTTTTTCAATTGTTTCTATTCTCGCTGCAATACGCAGCGGGAGTCTCTTTGGAGGAGAGAGGCTTTCCATTGTATCCATCACTTAGATGAACTGTCGCTGCTCACGGGGTACCCATTGTAGCAAGGAGGCTGTGACCTTTCAATGAAGGCAAATTCAAATTCCATAATCCGCTTTATCTTCCCAGATTAAGCTTAAACTTCAGAATCTTTGGCACATTTCTGATAGTGAGCGAAATCCTTGTCTTTCGAAGCAATATGTCACCTACCGAAGGGTGACAAGTGTCCAGATTTGCCACGCGATCAGTCACTTCATCACTAGTCCTCTCGGCGATACCGTGCAAGAAATTATGATAAAGATCTTCTGTTAAGAGGAACAAACTTCTGGGTTCCAGTAGCACAGACATGAAATAACGATCCTCCAAACTCAACGCTGACTCTTCCGAATTGTCCTGAAGGTAGAAATAAGTTTTAGAGATTTCAGCATAAAATCAGTCTAAAAGTTAGTCATGAACTGCAAGTCTATGTTTGATATCGTTACCAAAATGTCTGATAAATTGTGGTAATTCAAATGAACCTTCTGAGCTGCTACTTTCTAACGGGGTCGAGAACTCTGCCTGACAATCTTTTCGCCGTTTTTCAGGGTTCTCCAGAAAATTTAAAGAAGAAGGAGAAAACATTAGGTTGGCGGCAATAGATTAGCTCGAAAGGTGTTCGTATGCGGGGGAAGGTATGGAGAGAGGAATCTCCATTTCATTGGATGAGTGAGGGGACCTCCTGAGGGAAAATGTTCACCTTTGGGGCTCTAAAAAGTGCCTTTCACTGCATCTTGAGCCGAGAAAGATGTTTAGCCATAAGGGAGACACCTTTATTTACACACTTGCTTTATTTTATACAATGTCTGTTTTTCATCTATTAAAGAGTTGCGAAATAAATACGACAGATTTTTTTCCTCCTTAAAAATTGTTTTATTTTGCTTTGTTTTTTTTTTTATGGTGTGTCTGAGCAGCTTGCACTTTTATGATGACTAGAGGACGCCCGACTATGAACAACAACTGCTCGTGACAACCACAGTTTTTCACTCAGTGATTTTGTCGTCCAAAAACCATGTTAATGACCATGTTAATACGAATGCCTCCTCAAAAATAAACAACCACAATTTTCATTTGAGTGTCTTTTTTTTTTTTGGAGGGGGGGAACTTAAAGGAAACCTGGATGGGGCGGATGGGATGGCGGCACTGTTTACCACCGTTTTCGTTGATATGCGACTTACGAAAACAAAACACCCGCGGAAACGTTTCCAAAATTGCCATCAATCATGCATGTTATCGACAGATCGGATCAAAATCCACCAATCACAGCCCGCTAGCATGACGTAAAGAAGGTCAGAAGGTCACACTAGTGGTTGTGATTGGTGGATTTCGATCCGATCTGTCGATAACATGCATGATTGACGGAAATTTTGGAAACGTTTCCTCGGGTGTTTTGTTTTCGAAAGTCGCGTATCAACGAAAACGGTGGTAAAGAAAGTCTTTGCATTTGTGCAGCCAGTTGTTGGTTTTCACATGATGTCACTAAAATTCAAACTAAAAAACTATCGATCCTACCGAGATTTTACTTTCACGATGCATTAGTGCACCTGAAAACTAATTTTCGCTTCAAAAGGGTTCTTGGTTTTGTGATAGAGTACGCTTGAATTTCTTAGCTTTTGCGTGACGCGGCATTTACATGACGGCCAAGAAAGCTGTCATGTAGGTTAAAAAAATGACTTATTTCAGGAAATTTTGCTATCCAAACAGTTCATGAATCTGAAAAAGTATTAGTTTAGTGTTTATGAGTTTCTCGAAGAATAAATTCACGCTTTTGTAGCAAAACTCGGTAACAGATGTTTCTGTTGGTTTCCGTCCGCCATGCTGGAGCTCATCCAGGAGAGCACCAGCATGGCGTCTCCATACAAATCTCCATGAAATCTCTGTAAGTTTGGGTAAAACATTTCTTCGGATATATCGTATACGAAATATTTCTCTGACCTGAATGTTGGCGAGGGTCTTTGTATATGTACCTCCTTTCATTTCCCACATTCTTGACTTTATCTATTGAACGGTTTTGATTCTTATTTTGATCTATTTTGAATAGCGTGACACTGAAAACCAGCAATTGAGATAACACGCCATATTTTGTAAACCTTGTTTAAGACTGAGGACAACACACATAAATTCCAGTCAGATACCCTTTCTAACCCTTTAAACCCTAAGATCACAATCTGAATTCTCATTTATTGTCCCTATTCATTTACCATTGAAGTAGTGGGTAGAAGTTGACGAAATATCAAGCAAATTTATCTTGTGTGATCATGTTCGCAATAACCTGAGTATCAGGCCTTCCTAAGGGGTTAGGAGAGAGGAGATTTTAGATGGGGGAGGGGGGGAAGGGGAAGAAGCAATTTACAATTTCCGGGCACACGTTTATTTACAAACAGAGCGTTGGCGATCTTACACTAGCACAATTCCTAAAACATGTTATAATTCCTCAAAAACCGCAGGTTTTCCATTACAAGTATTCAAAAACTCCTCATTGGAGGTTTCAGAAAAAAAGCGAAATCGTAGCAACACAAGCACCCGGAGCTCAGCCAGACCGTAAAGCTGACAACCCAATGGCCGGAAGTGATTTTGATTGGATGGTATCGAATCATGCTGTGTGGGGATAGCCTGCGAAGCGCAGACGTATTTCCGGTCGTCGCTTCTCTCCCTCCGAAAATTAAAAGCATCTGCGTAAGGTGTTTCTCTCCTTCAGCTCTCTCCCTTTTTCGCTTCCATCTTTCCCCTTTCCCCCAGAAACGCCTGATACTAAGGCTATGTTCGCAATTCTCATGACCACTCTGTTTTACAAAGCATTGATATTACAAGGAGGCTTAAAGGGTTAATGAGCAAAACAACAACTTTGCACAAGCACCATGCTTTTTTTTATAAATTTCTTTGGCCACCGTTGCCAAACTACAACGTGAAATGACTGAATACTAAGTTTACAACTGCTTTCTGCTTGAGAATGGGAACAGCAACTTCGGTAAATTTACTACAATCTCTGTCTGAGCTCGGTCATGGTCCCCTCTCTTCAGCCCCAACCTACTTTCCCTTTTAAGCAACTGGGCAACTTGGAATAATCATGAAAAGGTTTGGAAAGGATGCAAAGCCTAATTTTCAGCCACATTTTCATTGGCGTCACCGTTGTCCAGGCAACTTTTCATGATTTTGTCTGCCTTACTAAGCGACAAGTCGTGGCCAATTCACCAATGGAGGTGTGACGAAATTGTTAGCGTCTTACTTCATGGAGATGATTTGATCATTGAAAACTCCGTCTAACAGCAAACAATGGTATGCCGAGTTGTTTGTCCACACAGCTTCGAACAGTCACCCCTCCAAACATCCCCGTCTTTTTAATAAAGGAGACTACCCCGGGACTCTGGAACTGACCAAATTTTCTGCGTACCTCTCCTCTATACCAATAACTTCTTTCGCCCCACGCCAGCGCTCACTCTCAAATTAAAACTTCTAGTTATACATTACTGTAAATTATTTTGATTTTCCTTGCTTTTTGCTTTTTATATTGTATTTTTTTCTTTCGTTTAAACATAACAGAATAGATTAACCATGATTACTATGTAAATATTTTTCGTGTGTTGAATTTTTATGTCCTTTTTTGTCTTCAACGCAAATGTCCGCCCTATCGTGGAGCCAAATTGACAAGTATGACAGAATGACTAGCAAGAATGTAGAATAATTGAAATGATGGCGGGAAGTACGAAGGATGGCCGTTGTCGAAAACTCCCCAATCGTTTTCAGAATCCTCATTTGCTTCGCTACACTCTTCTTACTGTCAAATACACCGTTTATTCCACAAAAGGCAAAACAATGACCAGAATCAGAAGCAAAGGCTTTGACGTCAAATTACGTCATGAGACTTTCTTTCACTAGTTCCGAGTCTCTAGGACATTTCTTAAGGGGAAAAAGCAGTTCTTGGACGGCCACAATTCATGAAATTATATGGAAGACGCATTTACAAAGTTTAGAACTGTTAATCAAACTTATCTTAGAACTAAAATGAAACTAAAATGTTTCATGTTATATACAGAGTAAGATTAAAAGGTGGCAAAACGCTACGACTGCAGGAAAACATTAACAAAGGTGATCACCTGTTACTTTGTTTGTTATTTCCCCAGAAAGTTTATTCAGTGAGACACAACGCTTTTAAAATTGAAAACTGAAGAATGGACTCTTTTTAGACATTCCCTGCAGAAACGAGGTAGAAGGGAGGTCCGGTAGTTTCCCAGAATTTTTATATAATTTATTTTTATAATTTACGCTTTCAATGGAAATAAAAAACCACGTATGACCCCACTGAAAAAGTACCCACAAACGCTACGTGACTAAAACAGCTGTGAAAGTACTGCCAGATAACATAAAACAAAATTAAACCAGTAACAAAAATAGATTCATCACGGTTTTGTGCAACAAACAGTTATGCATATCTGGCTTTCTATTTTGGCGGCAGGAAACTAAGTTACAATGAAAACTCCTCGAGGTGAACATACAATAGAAAATGTAAGTTATGCAGTAGAAATTGCCAACCGCAGCCTGTGTTCACATCACTGGCTGTAGATGCATTCTTGTGGGAGCAGCATACAAGTAACAGTATGTAGCTCCAGTTTGAGCTTAGAAGAGACTTGCTAACATTACGATCGGTAAGTTCCAATTCTGTTACCGTCTTTATTGATTTCAGTGCATTTTCTATCTTCACTTGGTGAGGAAATAATACCAATCTTGTTTTGTCTTTTTTCCGCCTCAGCGTTCCCCTCATTTGTGGCAGTGACGAGTTTAAAAGACGGGGTCTTTTAGAAATTTGCGCATTAAGAACGACTTTTTCACACTTGCAACTAAGGTCAGTGGAGTAAAAATAAAATGGTTATGAACATTTGAAAATAATTGGATCTTTGCACATTTAGCTAGTTAGCTAATAATTTGTTTCTTATCACACAGTACGTTTTTTGCTGACCGCAAAGTGCAGAGTTGATCAGGCATAACCAACGCGTGCTTCACTTTTATTGACAAGAAAGGTACAGTAGGCACTTGTTTTTTGACAACCCCATTTAAATTAACCAAAATTGCAATACTCGTGATAATCAAACCTAAAATCTGGGTAAATAATACTTATGAAAATATTCGTAGTACAAAAATGGGGTTTAAGGTGGCTTGAGTGGATTTTCACAGTTTTCAATTGGTGGCAGTGCCTCACAAAGTCTGAGAATTAGCGGCATCGCCGTTCAGAAAAAATCTGGCCAACTGGGTCCACAGCTGTATTAGAGAAAGATGACTTTGATTTGTTATGACCAGTGTTTGATTTACATCATAGTTGTCATAAAAACATAATGGTATTATGATCTATTTTAGTGCGGTCGTATTTCTTGGAATCGGACACGAAAGCTTGTCCCCGTAGAAGCCGCATCGATGTTCCTCAAGTTTGACCAAATTTTTTGCAAGCGATATCGGGATATTTTAAGATGAATTTTTAACGGTTAGAAATATAACAGTAAAAACTGAGAAGTTTTGTGAAGAAAACGAAGTGCTTTCATTCTACCTAAAAACGAGTGTGATCATAATAGAGATCATAATATTATGCTCTCTAAGTGGGGCCTAAAAAAACTTCAGAAAAACCGATTGACCAAAAGACGGTAACGGTAAATTTTTCACGACGAATTGCTCTGTGACAGAATGGGCGACTTCTGGTGTTTGCATTTCTAGATTTTTCTCCGTTTCCAAAAATAAGCGTTTACACGTTGCGTTTTTGAAACCAAACCTTAGGCAGTTCTAGTTCTTTCTGACCAAATATTGACTAGCCTGTCTACAGCCGCCCCCTCCCCACCCCTCAGAAAAAGTCGTAGAAGAAGCCTGACCAGAAAACGGCTTGACTAACTTTAAATGGCGTTTCGCGACAATATGTGCAGGGCACATTGGTTAAATTGACTAAAATTATGATATTCGAAGAAGTCGAGGAAGCCTAAAGGAAAAACCATTAACCAGAATTTGTTTTAGAAATTCATTTTTATTTCTGATTTTACTTGCAGATGGAACCTTCTTCGCAACTTTTGTCCAACCCGAATTCCATTGATAATCAGTCCTCCGTTATCAACAGCACAGCTGTAGCTATTACTTCTTTAGTTTACGTGTTCGCGCCAGCAGATTTCAGCATAAAACTCGTTTTTGTTGTACTGTTTGCAATTTTTGGAGTCATCGGATTGGTGGGCAACATCCTAATTCTGTATTTTCTTTCCAAGAAAAAGTCAGTTCCTTTCCTGCAGTTTTCTCCTTTCCTAAGAAACTTCAATCTGTACATGAGGAGTTAAGCTCTTTCAGAGATACTCTCTTCTTTAATTAGAGGTGTTTTAGTTTGTATAGAACTAATGTATGATGTATTTCAAAATGGCTGGCCTTGTAAAATAAGTCGATGTATTAGTGGTATGTTTTACTATATAACAGCAAACAATTTAATTTTTATAAGCACCGAGAGGTTTCTTTCAACCCGTGATGTTCCTAAAACGTTCAGTGGTTCCACTGTCCGTAAATTAGTGTATGCAGCGTGGCTTTCAGGGTTTTTAATGGGGTTGTTTCCAGCAGCAACAGTAAATGGTGTAAGATACGACATTAATGCTACACATTACACAATGGTCTGTAAACCCGATACCAGTTATCTACCTACCAGAGTAATTATAGTAGGCTTTGCACTGATACAGCACGTCATACCAAGCATTGCTTTGATTTGTATGAACATCATCATAGCCAGAACGGTATGGAAAGGAAGCAAAAAAAGGGTCGATATACAACGAGATAACGCCATTAGGGTGAAGATGAGGTCACAAATAATCAAAAAAACTAGTTTACTTGTTACTGTTACCATAGCCTTCGTTATTCCTTATTCATCAATATTGTATTACGCAGCCTTTGTTGCGGTAGCTAAACCTTCGCTAGATTTCCAGGAAGATTTTGTGATAACACATTTTTGTTTTCTGCTAGTTTTTTTTAGCACTGCTATAAACTTCTTCGTATATCTGGTTCAGATGAAGGATTTCCGTGTATTTTTACTAAAACATTTTTGCGGGAAAGGTGTTGATAATGCTCAAATTAATCCTAATGTAGAATAATAGGTGGGGAGCACATTCAGATAAGGGAGGGGGGGACGGTCATCCAGATCCTCAGATAAGGCGGGAGGGGGGCAGGCCTTGAAAAAAATTTTTTTCCGCCCTTCATTTTGGTCTAAAAATAAGCGAAGGGGGGGTGGCGGGCCTCCCGGGCTTCTCCCCTGGATCCGCCACTGTTGTCACGGTTTTTTCTACCAAATTGAGTGAAACACAAAAACCTTCACTCCTTATATCACAAGAACGTATAGCAAATACAAAAGTATGCACAGATAGATAAACTTGAAGTAGTTTAAAACGGATTGAAATTGTAGGTTTTGAAAAACTTGTTAGCCTACAGTTTTAGCCTACAAGTTCAATTTTGTTGTTGGTAACGTTTGATATAATGCTTGGGAAGTAAAATTTGTTTGTCAAGAAGCTGTGATTTTGTCGTTTACAAGTAATTTTTTCGTTAACGCTAAGTTTCGTTGCAAATAAGGAGGGGCAAATGGCAATAATAACAAAATGAACTAGACAACGGTGACACTGCAGCCGCTTTAAGTATTGATAAGTGTTTCCTTAAGGCCCCACGAAAAATCAGAGGTAAAGCATCACGTTAACGTCAATTTGTACCACGTGACCAAGTATACCCATTACTTATCAGTTACTGTTCCGATGATTTCTACCCATAAATTAGTTGTTTCACGTAATTTTTTATCCATAAGATTTGTTTTTATCCGATTATTTTTTATATGTTGAGAAATTCTTAACTTAAATCTAACGTTTGCCGTATACGTGAAGCTTAAACTTCTTCCAGGAAAAGTCATTATTCTATGTTGATTTTCCTTTTTATCAATACTACTTTTTCTCGCGGTAGTATGTGCTTTCACAACCTACAAAAAATATCTACTGTATTACTTTCTCCCCACTGTTCGCGTGAGAACATACGATTTTCAATACAATTTTGTTTTTATAGCAAACAAGACGCTGTGGAGCGTACATTTGGGCGTCGATGCACTAGGCGTGTGTGAAGTTTTTTACGTATATTAGGAATGTGCGAGTAGTGCAGTAGCGTTGCATATTTTAAGGGTTCGTTAAGATAAGTGAAGTGGAAGGCGTTTAGTTATATTGTACGTGAATCGGTAAGATAATGGCTGTAGTTTGTTAATCCGTGAAACTTGTTTCTCGTAGAATTTAATATGAAGTAACAAAAAATTATTTTAAGAGGTAAAAGTGATTTTAAGTTTGCAGTGAGGTAGTTGTGGAAGTGCTATTCTTGTTATGAAGAAGAGTGTTGTTACAGTGTGTTGAAATGAAGAGGTACTTATGTAAAATTTTTTAACAATAGTCGAAAACATACTTGCACTTATTTTTAACGTTGTTAGGCTTTCTGTTTTGAAAAAAAAAAAAAACGTTCATTTAATATACAGAGGGGGTATGAAGATGTTGAAGAGGGGGGTTGAAATTTTGTGCGTGTGCTCGCACTCGGGGGCTTTGAAAAATAGGTGAGGTCAAGGGGAGGGCGTAAACGCTGGCTATAGAACTAAGGGCCTGATTACATGAGCCGTGCCGGCTTGCTTTGCAGAAAACCCGTCACCTTAGTTAAACGCAACAAAAATCAACTTTGCGAATACATGACAACCGAGCCAGCCCGGTTAGCTGGGATCCCAGTTTTGTGATGCCGGGATCCCGGGTGGAAATTTTCCAAGTAATTACGCTTGCTGGGCGGCCCGGCGAATGAACCAAGCGAAAAACAGGACAGCGGGTCACACTCTGTTCATGCGCATTGCTTCCCCGGCTCATGTGATCAGACCCTTATTACTGTGAGTTGTATTGTCACGCAGCTTACACGTGAAAGCTTTGGAATTTACCGCCTTCGTGGTTCGTGTTGGTACGTGTACGAGAGAATACGACTTAATCTAATTAACCCAAAGGTTTTAAAAATAGAACGCGGCTTACACTTTATTAAGATGTTGGACTCTGCCTCTTTTACGGTTTCTACGGTGAAAGAATGCAACTTGTTTACGAGGTCATTTTGCTCAATAAGATTTTAAGAAATTACCTCCTTTCCGAAAATATGCAATGAAATTATGCATCATTAAGTGTTACCCTTGATTGTCTCATGCACGAGATCCTGGAATTTTGCGTGGCATATTCTTTGGCGCTCAATAACTGAGAGCAAAAATATTGTCAAACTCTTGGCAATAAGCCAAACCATTCACACCGTGTGCTGTGAGGACGATCATTTTCCAAAGGGAAAATTTAAATTATTTAATAGTTTGTTTCACTCAGTGTAACTTGTTTTTCCAAAAAGTTTGTTTTCTATTGCCGATTTGTTTGCCGTGCGTTATCTGTGGGACGTATGTACCGATGATAAATGTTGTGTTGTGACACAGCGCGTGGCAGACATTTGCTCGCTTGGCTTGTTTACTTAGCTCGTTTACTTTCGCACGTATTAAGTGCCTATTGCAACTTTGAATCAAAACAAGCGAACTCGATTACTCTATTTGGGCGACGCCCGAATAATAATATGGTAGTAAAATCCCGTATTCTTGTTTGCTAGTAGAGCGGTCCTATGAATCGGGCGATATTTTTTTTTCCATTTATTGCTGGTTTTTCTGCAATAGCCTTGGTCATGCGTTAAAGTTGTGCCATATAAATCGACCTCGTTTATCGATAAGAGGTCGCAATATTGTGTAAATAGTTATACAGTGATTATGATTGCCAATATATCAAACAAAGTATTAGGTGTTATTAAACGTTCCGCTGGAACTGGAAATGTAACTATATTTTCTATGGTGTACAAATCTCCCGCATGGTCAATCTTGGAATATGCAGCACCAGTCTGGAGCCCTTACCTGGCGATGGATATTTGTATAGAGAAGCGTCGATATCTGATCATAGAACTTATTTATCTTTGGTCGAATGTTACAAGGTGTCTTTTGTTAAAATTATCTTAAATTTTTTTTTAATTTCACTGCTAATAAATCTACAACAGCAAATCATTCTTATAAACTTTATGTCAAATCAGCAAGACTAAATTGTTATAAACATTCTTTTTTCACTAGAATAGCCAAGCTTTGGAACGATTTACCCAAAGACATAGTTGAAGCTGATAGTCTTCATTTATTTAAATCCAAGCGTAAAACGATATCTCAATGTTTAACTAACAATTACCTTTTTCTAGTAATGTAGCTGTTATTATGATATTCTTATCTTTTTATCTATTTACTTATTATTTTGGGGACTTTTAACATCGCAATAACCTCATAACTCCCCTTTCAAGATGTCGTTTTTTAACTTTTAAACCTTGTATATATTTTAATGCGCCTTGAACAAATTATGTTTGTATGTATGTAAAGTAAAACATAATCAATAAACTTATCATTTTAACTGTCTGACTCTGTTCAGATTATTTTGAATTTTTCACATGACCGAGAACAAGGTGCAGTGACCAAGGAGACTCAAGGTAGCTTATCGTAAATTTACTGGAATAAGAGGCGCAGTGCTTATTAAATTTTTCACGCCTCAAATGCGGCTCTTATTTGAGGGCGGCGCTAATTCGGGGTGGATCTTTCCGGGAAATCGGGGGTAGAGCTTATTCGAGTTAATATGATATGGGTAAACCTATGAGATTTCAAGCTAATATTGAAACCAAGACAGTTTAATTCAGTTTTAAATTCCCCGCCCGGATTGGCTAGGAAAATATTCAGATGACGCTTTAAATTCAAAAGAAATGTCAAAATAATGATAAAAAATGGGTAGCATATAGCCTTTTCAAGCTATTGGGAATTGGGAATTGGGAATTAAGCAGTTGGTCCGACGAAACTCACTGAAATGATTTGCTTGAGTGACTACCAAACAGTAGCTTCCTTAAGTACGTCTAACGCTCCTCTGACCTCCTTTTCTCGATACTTTTGTAAATCGCGGTATTTTTCTGGAACAAATGAGAGTTAGAACAATGGCATTTGATCTCAGGGCAGAAAGAAGAAATTTGTAACGGCGGGAACCGTTTATGACTGCAGATTTTTTGCAATCAACCCTCTTTAATTTAAGGCTGTGTTCACGCTATATCGAATAGCTTTTCGTGGAACAACGAAATGCCATCCGATATAGTGTCAGCAGCTATCCGATATTTCACTCTCCACTTTAGACATCGGCGCGACGCAGCTTTGCTCCGTCACAGAAATGGCAGTGCCACAACAGTTTTTATGTGTGAACAAAAGCCCAATCCGATATGATTTTCGCGGCGGCCCAAAAGCTATCCGGTATAGTATAAAGATCTCTTCGATATTTGACCCTCCACTTTAGAGATCGGCGCGGCGCATTTTTGCTCCGTCACAGAAATCGCGCCGCCACAACAGTTTTTATCTGTGAACAGAAGTTCAATCTGAGATGATTCTCGTGGCCCCGCGAAAAGCTATCCGATATAGTACACACACCTATTCGATATTTCACTCTCCACTTTAGACATCGCCGCGGTGCAGCTTCGCTCCGTCACAGAAATCGCGCCGCCACAACAGTTCTTATGTGTGAACAGTAGCCCAATCTGATATGATTTTCGTGGCGGCGCAGAAGCTATCTGATATAGTGTGAACACCTCTTCGATATGTAACTCTTCATTTCAGAGAGATCGGCGCGGCGCAGCTTTGCTCCGTCACAGAAATTGCGCCGCCACAACAGTTTTTATAGTGAGCAAAAACCCTATACATACACACTTTATTTGATAAAGCAGGTTTGTTAAAATGGCAGCGAAATGTTAATGTGAACCTTCTCTATATCAACTGAATTGATAAATACCAAAATAAATGAATAAATAAAAGATATATATAATATATATATTATATAGCGCACAAAATTTTTACATATATATCCGATATGATTCTCGTGGCGGCGCAAAAGCTATCCGGTACAATGAGAACATGACCTGTATTGGGAATTTAACTACTCAGTTTGCGTAGCGAAGTGTCCGCGAGTCGAGAGTTAAATAAGTTTTTGACTGCTTTTTAGTGAGGCAAAATTAAAGCAATTTCGAAAATTGTGCAAACGTCTGAAAAAATCCTTGCTAAGCCCCTGTTTTTCATGATTATGTCTGCCTTCGTGGCCAATTCAACAACGGAAGTGTGAAGAAATTGTTTGCGTCTTGCTTCATGGAGACGATTGTTCATCGAAAACGCAGTCAATGAATTACTGCTGTCCTGTTGACAGCAAACAATGGTTTGTCAAGTTCTTTGTCCACACAGATGCGATCATTTCTCCCTCCAAACACGCCCGTCGTTTAATAAAGAAGACTACCCCAGGACTGTCGAACTGACCAAACTTTCTGAGTACTTCTCCTCGAATCCCAATAACCTTCTTCCCCCTAACCAGCGCTCAGCTTCAAATTGAAACTTCTCGTAATACGTTACTGTAAATTATTTTGATTTTCCTCGCTTCTTACTTTATATATTATATTCATTTTTTTTGTTTAAACATAATAGTATAAACTACGAGTACCTTTCGGGAAATGCCAACGAGGCGAATTCGTTTTTCTTTTGTGGAATGTGGCTATTGTTTCTACGCGATTTTAAATGATTTTTGAGATTTAAAATTGATTTCATGAGAAAAGGATGGCTAATTAATTTCATCTAAGTTTGAAACAACAACTTCGGTACATTCTAGGCTTTCACTTTTATTAAACCATAACAACATAGCTTGAAGCTCTATTGATAAATTGGAGCCAGTTAGCTCTTGATATATGCTGATATGTTTTATGGAAAATTCCAATTAACCATGATAATTATGTAAATATTTTGCGATTAAGTCTTATGTCCTTTTGCGTCTTTAACGCAAATGTCCGCCCTATCGCGCAGCCAAATTGACAAGTATGACAAAGAATGATTAGCAAGAATGTAGAATAATTAACATGATGGCGGCAAATACGAAAGATTTTCGTTGTCAAAAACTCCCCAATCATCTTCAGAATCCTCATTTGCTTCGCTACACTCTTCTTACTGTCAAATACACCGCTTTATTCCTCAAAAGGCAAAACAATGACCAAAATCAAAAGCGAAGGCTTCATCAGACTTTTACTCGATTCGAGTCTCTAGGACATTTCTCGAGAGAAAAAAGCAGTTTTTGGACGGCCAAAATTCACTAATTTTGGGGGGGAGACGCATTTACACAGTTCAGAATTGTTAATCAAACTTATCTTAGAACCAAAATCAGTTTTAAAAATTTTATGTCATATTCACTTAGAGACAAGTTAAAAATTGGCAAAACGCTACGACTGCCGGAAAACAAAAACAAAAGGGATCACCTGTTACTTTGATTGTAATTTCGCTAGAAAGTTTATCCAGTGAGACACCGCAACCGCCGCTTTTAAAACTGAAAATTGAACATTGAATAATGGCCTCAGTTTTTAGACAACCTGCAGATACGGGTAGGAGGGCCAGCAGTTTCCCAAAATTTTATACAGATCCATTTTCACAATTTACGCTTTCAACCTGATGCATTGTACGTAATTAGTTATATATACCTTCAGTTGTAATTTTAGTCTTCTTTGAAATAACAAAATCCCTGTGCTTGAATTTACATGTAAGGTGTTTCTTTCTGTATCTTATTGTATTTCTTTTCTTTTCCTTTTCTCTTATGTAATTTAATACCGCCTTTATATACAATTTGTCCTGCCTAGATTAGCATAATAGCTATTTGCGGGACATAAAGTATCGTAAACTTTATAGCGGAGCTCTCGCGCGCTCTCTCGCGCGCAACAGAGCACCATGGGTAAGAAAATTTGGTAACCTATGCATCAAAGAAATTTTGGTTCTGAGAAAATCGTCCGTACGTCCACCCCTTCATGTAAGCAGGAATGAAATTTTGCATTTCAAGCACCTGCGCGTTTCGGCGGTAAATCGCAAAGCTTCCCGGGCTTTTAGAGATAAAAACAACAATAACAAAACCGACTCTTTCTTTCGACTTAATTTTAATGTTTACATTGACGTGAATAACGAAGAAAGAGCTAGAGCGAGAGAAAAAAACAAAGGAGACCAATTTCGTTGAAAGAAAAATATGAAAATTTTATAGTGGCGGTGAGAAACATGGGGAAATGCTAGCGGCCACCAAGGTGAAAATGGGCGGCAGCGAAAAAAAAAGTGGACAGGAACACATAAAACGTGTAACTAGGATGTTTCTGGCAGTTTCTTGTTGTAGTCGTGCAAAAAAACGGCAAAGAAATGTACAAAAAAGTGTGCTGCACGTTCAAAGTTTTTTTTTTGCTTATTAGACCCACTGATTTTTTTTTTTTGGCATTTCGTTGCTTCCTTGCTAAGCATTACACGATTTTCCATTTTATTTGAGTAAACTATAGATATTTGACTACCGAGAGCTTCGCTTTTAGCCCTGGCTAAATCTATATTATAGTATGCTCTGATTGGTCAAAATTTGACAGGTGAGTTCATGCGCAAATTATATGCAGCATCTGGAAACCTGAAGCTGACAGAGTTTTGTATCATATTGTGGTGGTTTTTAACTGTCTTTTTCCACTGGATATAGAAAATGAGACACAGCTGCTACCAAGAATATTTTGTTATTCACGGCTGGTTTGTTTATTAAGTTTTTGGTTCAGAAATGCGCCGCTTGTCGGAAATCCGATTTAGGAAAGCATCGTTTTCAAAAAATGAGCTTACTCACTTCACCTTGCTTGATGCGTAAGAAAGTTGAAAAGTTCTTGCCTTAAACGGCTTGGAAACTAAAATTTCGAGGATGTTTTTGGACTTTTTACATTTAGGGCATGAATTTTTCGTCATTTCAGGCCATGGAACCTAAAAATGAGCCTAGCTAGCTGTAAAAAGGGGCAATACGGAGGCAATACGTCCTAGCCGGCATGATCACATGCTGTTTACGGAAAATTCCCTCATCCATGTCAGGAAATTCTGTATTTTAAAGCCTCCCCTAGGGCATGACTCAGCAATTGAGGACATTTCTGCTATGTTTTCATTGTTGGTTAGCATGCAAGGATTTTTCGCATGCCTATTGTCAATGATTTGCTCACTGGTAATAGAGGGGGTGGCCCCAGAGTGGTTTTGCATTGAAATTGGCATGCAACAGAAATTCGCATGCCCTGTAAGCATAATTTGAGGTTCTATGACCTTCTCACCCAGGCCGCGAGAAGCCTAGGTTCTAGTAATAAGTAATTCATACCCAGCAAAATCTCCGGCATGCCGGGCATGCCAAATTTTCTGACATGCCCGGCATGCTAAATTCTCTGGAATGCCGGGCGTGCCATAATCTGGGTCATGCCGGGCATGCCAAAATTGGTCTCTGGCATGCTCTCAACGCACAGGTTATAATTCCTTGAATCTACAGATATTTTAAGCCTGGCTAAAAACAAAAAACAAAACTAAACAGATCACAGTGCTTATCTTTTGATGTACGGTTACACGATGACGTCATTGCTATTCCTTTCATTTTCATAGATTTGGTTGTCCCAGAGAACTTTAAATAACAAAAGCTCTAATTTTCACAAGCAAGTAAAACCCTGAGGGATTCGTCCGTAGTAATAAAACAGCGTCATCGTGGAGATGACCTGTTGGGGGATTGTAAAAACTCCTCACCCCTTTTAATGAGTCTTTAATAGGATTCCCATTTCACATTGCGAATAAAATGGAATTGACTGAAATCAGTAAAAAAAGAGACAGAGACCATTTTCATTGTATAATAAAATGCATCTATGTTCCATGAAAGCTTTTAAAAATACAAGGTTACAGAATATCTTTCAAAGTTCATTACAAACTGAGCTAAGCCCCAAAATCACTGTTCATTATTCCGTAGATTATGACGTTTGACAATGCAATGTGCTTGAATATAACGTTGCAATTACAAATCTCTCTAACGCAATTTTCCCTACGTTAGAAAAGCTGTTAGAAAGTCTGAGTTCCTCTTTCTTGTTTTGTAGGCTTGCCGGGAATTAATGTTTTTGTGTCATTACCAGTGTCTGTGTTCTTTCTTTTTAACTCAAAGTAAGTCAGTAATAACTGACAGTATCAAAGAATTGCTCTCTAGAAAAGTAATTATCTCCTCGTCATGTCTGGAAGTTACCTGTAACAAAAAAGAAATGGAATGTTAACACATGCAAGGGCAATATGAAAAAAAGAAATAGTACATGTAGACTCAGCTTCTCTTAACATATTTTCATACTGGCTTGTTGAGTCTGTTAAAGGTCGCAACTAATTGTCTGAGGCTAATTTCACAAGAGTGTGCAATTGAGATAAATGCATGGTAAATAAAGTGAAAGAAACGTGGTTTCACATTAGCCAATTTACATTGCGCTGTTCGATGATATTTACACGCTTTTCTACTGCGAAATAAACCTTTGCATTTGGATTTGCAAGTCAAGATTATACCGAGTTTGACTGACACTTAATTGAACAACAGTTTCATTTTTAAGCAGGTAAGGTGTAGACCCATATAAAGCCGGAATATGTAAAGGAAACTCAGCGAAAACTTTTTCGCATCTTTTTGTGGCGATATTCTCTCACGGCCCGTCAACTGAGTAGGGGTTGCGAAGAAAAAATAAATTAGGACCAAAGGTTAAAGCCTGTCCGGTTACATCATTTCGTATGTTACCTAGTGTTCTAATAAATAGGTCATAAAATAGGATTTAACGAGTGCGAATTTGTTTCTCAATCGGTGTATAGAAAAGTGAGGCTATCAAATGAGAAGTTTATAGAATATCAAAATTATTAAATTAAAAGCTCATATAATTAGGAAAATTCCTATACGAAAATAATGCTAGTGACATTAAATTGATCAGATAAAATTCTCAGAAAATATGTCGAATAAAAGCCTCATTGTTTGCTTTTGTTTTTGCGTAAAGGTAAATTTTTCGGCCCACAAAGCAAAGTTGAAAAAGCGACTAAATCTTAGTTTTTTACATTGAACATGCTTATTAGCTTAGTTTTCGTCCGTTTTAAATGCTTTATAACCCAATCATAATTTAATCATAAAATAGTACAAAATCATTTCAAAAACCATGTTCATTGAAAGTAGAGCCGGCAAACGTGAACATTTTGTAATTCAAAAGTCGGACCCAGCCAGGTTGTTTAAGCTTAGAATTATTTGCATTTTAGCGTCCTATAAATTTACCAGAATCGCCTCTCAGAGGCTTACTGTAGCAAAGCATTTTGTGGTACACTCGTAGACAAGCAATGTAAGCATTAAGTCTTTGCTTGGATGAGATGTCCAAAAGAAAAATTAGTTTTGTGGACCTAAACGCACATTCACAGACTGCTTATATTGAGTTGTTTACAACTTTGCACTGACACACGCGGCATGTTCATTTTTTTAAAGCGAAATCCAAATCTGATTTTGGCATTTGATTTACGGATATTTTATTTTGTCTCCAAAAGTGATTGTAATATCCGTTTGATTGTCTTTCAAACAACAGTCAAACTATGCAGCAAAAATAAGTAACTTTACCAGTACAGTGAAAAAAATATGACCGTAGGTGCCAAAAATAATTATACTCGAGCTATAAAATTAGATCTGACTTTTTTTAGCTTTGGTTTCTTATTATTGAAGTTTTCTCTAGTCTTCTTAGCAGCAGAAGAAGATTACAAGACATACAAACAGAAACAATCCGAAGTGAACGAGATGACAACCACTTTTGCCGGAGTTCTTAGGCATGCTCAACAGCAAGATAAACTGAATGTCTAAAGGCTAATTCACGGGATTTGTTCAATATTCAGGCTTTTTCTTTACCAAATTAATACTAAATTTGTACTTACAGTCTCTCGCAGAATCCATTTCTTGTTCAGCATTCACCAACATCTCAACCATGCACCGCAGAAAAAAAAGACAAACAAGTGCGAAGAGACATGACGACATCGTGACGCCACAACTGCTACGCTACAACAAACTAGATTCATCGTCATCCGAAAACGCTTCTGCGGAAATTCGGCCGATTTCGTGCGTGCTCGGGGTATCTTCGGATGACGCAGATGACGTTGCTCAAAGGACTATCGTCAGCAAGGAGTAAAACAGTTTGCGAGATTCGGATAGCCGACAAGGAGCGCACTGAAAAACTAAGCAAAATCTCTCTGAGAAGGCAGTCCAAATTCACCAAATCAGAACGTCTTTGCAGTATTAACGTCGTACTCTCGTATTGACTTGAACGACCTGGTAAGCTTAATTTTCACCAGTCTTTTAATGCTGTTGGCCGGGAAACATTCCGACGCCATAAAACTTAAGCATGGATAAGTTCATCCTGAGAAGATTTGTTATCTTATTGTTTAAGACGCTTTTCCCCGATCAAATTTAAATCTGGACCCAGAAATGTCAGTATCGGTTTGAAATAAAAGGATTGATCTTTGATTGCAAGTTAAGTATTCTATTTTATGCATGAATAATGTTGTTTTGTTGTGCTTTTTATTTATAAATCCAGGCTTCTGTCCTCAGTTTTGCCAGTCGATCCCGTGACACACATTGTGACAAAACATGACTTTTTTTTGTTATAATCTGCATTTATTGCCAGGCATGAAACCTGTAACTTTAAGCTCCCTAAGATATATTTGGCGATTATATGTGATTCTCAGGATATGATGCTGACGCGAACATCAAAATCAGTCTCGCTGGGCATGCCAATGTCTTGCCTGGCATGCCGGGCATGTCAAACAAAGTGGCTTCACCATCGGCATGCCCGGCATGCCAAACCAGAGGAGCAAAAACTGGGAATGAATGATCAACGCGGCGAGAGATGTGGGACCTAAGGTTGGCTGGGTCAATTTTGGGCTGCGAGGGCATGAACCCATTTTTTCCATGCCTATGAGATGTTATTTCTAAGTACCAATGTTCCCTTGAATTTTGTCATGCCTAAATATATAAAATTTTCCCTCTCTCATTAATCCTCAGACTGGATGCGATTTTTACGCTCGCTAGGCATGTTCAACTGAAAATCATGCCCATACCCTTATTCAAAACAAAATGCTATCAAATTTTAGTTTCCAAGCCGTTCTTATTTGATGACTTTCAGGACCTGCATCCCGACTGGTAACCCTGAGTCATTCTTTTATTTGATCCATGAAATCGAGCATGGTTTATACGGCTTTATGCGCGTTTGTAGGATTTGATCAGGTTTGATATAAGCTTACAGAACTTTAAAAAAGCCTTTAGACATTTTCTGACCGCAAATAGAAAGAAAACGTTCCGAAGAGTATTTAGCTTTAATTTTGGCTTTAAAAAGAAATTTTTTTGCCTCGCGTTTATCTTTAAAAAATAGCAAATACCAGGACGCCGGGTTAAAACATAAGCTTAAATCTGTAAGGTTTTAAAGGACAGGTTCTCGGTTAAGCGCATGCTCATTAATTAAGTTACTTTTTTTCCAATTTATTATTAATTCTATCGGTTAATAATCCCACTCACATGTATCTCAGCGATCTCAGAGTGTATTTCAAACTAGAAGTGTGTTTCAGAGTAACCTGAAGTAGGATGGAGGAGTACTAAAATCGCAGAAAAAATTAGTGGATTATGCCAACACTACCATGCAACGTTGAATTTATTGTTGACCCGAAGGTTTTATTCCATGGTTGATTAATTTGCAGCTATTTGCAAATATTTAAGTTGATCAAGTGCAAGTGACTGCCAGGAGAGTGTGCATATTAGTTCCTTGACAACATTATGACATGATCATATTACTTGCATAGACGATACAGCATGTCCCGGCAGGACAAAAACGGCATTTTGATAAATGAGCATGTGCTGAACCGTGAACCTGTCCCTTTCAGCTTATATGTGCTTAAAAACTCAGGAGTTTGAGAGACACTTTACTCTCAGTACTTGTCTTCGTGAATGAAATTTGTTGTCTCTGTAAATGTTTCACCGAATTATATTTCTTTTGCTGATCGTTAGTAGTCTCTTTCGCAATTTTAATCGCTGTGCCGTTTGTTTTTAGTCGTACATGAGCATCGCATGCAGAAGTATACTCAAAATCCCGCACGTATCAAACGCTTTTAAAGATTACACTTAAGCTTAACAAAACCATAAATAAGAAATAAACATAATAAATTCTTCATTATGTTGCAGCGTAACTCTATTGAGGTTCAATAGTTCAAACACCAACAGCTCGCACTACTTATTCGGCGCTTATCAAAAGTAAGAACTGGCTGGCTGTATAGTTGATTTTGGATTATTTCAACGCATGTTTAACGTTTTCGCTAAAAGCGCGTTATTACCCTGCATACCACATAGGAGCAGATTGTTCTGAATGAACAGTCTTCATGAAAACGTTTTACAATGTAGTCAATTCAGCTCTATAATTTGTTGTGCAAAGGAAGCGGGTGCTTCGATCGTCCTGAATATTGAATGAGTTCAACTTGTCTAGCAAAATTGCAAAAAAACTGCAAAAGTATAGATTTAAATAGGGCAAAAAAGAGCAAAATCCGTCCGAGGTCTGTATAAAAAACAGCGCCTCATAGTGCTGTACGCGTGTACCTCAGATGTGATGTATAAAAAGTTTCAAAGGCTCGTTTACACGCCACCAGACTTGTCGGCAAGATTGTGTAAAGTAGACTTGCCGAACACAAAAATCCGGCCTGATTTTTTTATTTTAGACAAAGGAACGCAAACTAGAACTGAACTGCAACGTGTAAATTGGCTGCCACCGAAGACTCTCGTGTCTTATAATCGGCCTTTATAGCATAAAATTATATTCGAGGCTGTCCAGTTATAAAATAAAGGTGGTCGTAAGTGGGCGACTGGGTTATTTTGTTTAGGAAGAATTTCTTTTCCAGGCCTCATCTACTGTCATCGAAGATGATTGCTATTTTGGGGGTGTACATAAAGACTATTAGCTCGATGCAAAATTTGTTTAACCCTTGAACTGTTTGCAAATTCTTTTTCTCCAAAATCACTTAGCCTTTTCCTCAAAAATCACATGAATGTGCCCTAAAGTTAACTGATTTGTGGATTACAAGTTTATTGTTTGATTTAAATCATAAATTTATTAACGGGAGCTTCGCTTTTACCCCTGGCTAAATCTATACATTAGTTCTGTTAACAGATACCTTGTTGTTGTTGTTGCAATGAAAAAAAAAACCAAGTATGACCCCGCTAAAAAGTTGGAGACTAGGTACGCACAAACAGCTATGAAAGTACTGCCGAATAAACTAAAACATACCATATGTTACATTGTTCGTTATTTCTCTTGGATGTAACAAAACTAGATTCATCACGGTTTTGTTCAACAAACAGTTATGCATATCTGGCTTTCAATAGGCCATTTGCATGATGACGTCATTTTACTAATACTACCAGAATATTTCAGGGTTTCGCTTTCTTGTGCAAATTAGGGCTTTTGTTATTTAAACCTCAACGGGATTAACAAATTTAAATGTCAAAGAAAAAACGAAATGAATTCTGGTCTTAGTAGTAAAAGACGTCATCGTGATAATGGCGTATTTTGCTGGCAGGAAACTAAGCTAGAATGAAAAAATCCTTGAGGTGAACATACAAAAGAAAATGTAACTTCTGTAGTATTAAATTGCCAAGCGCATTCCTGTCAATAACATTTTCAGCAAAACGGTCGAACAGCCTGTGTTCACCTGTAAATGCGAGCATTCTTGTGGGAGCAGCATACACGTAACAGTATGTAGGTACAGTTTGAACTGAGAAGAGACTTGCTAACCTTACGATCGGTAAGTTCCAATTCTTTAACTGCTTAAATTTATTGATTTCAAGGCATTTTTTTATTTTCCCTAAATGAAATAATAATACCAATTTTGTTTTGTCTTTTTTACCCCTCAGCGTTCCGCTCATTTGCTTCAGTGAAGAGTTTAAAAGACGGGGGTCTTTTAGAAATCTGCGCATTAAGAACGACTTTTGCAACTAAGGTTAGTACAGTCAAAATAAAAAGGCTATGAACAATAAATTCTTTAAATACGGAATTAATTTAAAAATGATTTGATCTTTGCACATTTAGCTTCTTAGGAAGAAAAAGGAGATCATTTGTTTCTTGTCGTTTTATGCTGACCGCAAAGTAAAAAGTTCAGTGATCTGGCATCTGCAACGAGTGCTTCACTTTTATTGACAAGAAAGGTATAGTAGGCACTTGCTTTTTGAAAACCTCATTTAAATTAACCAAAATTGCAATACTCCTGATAATCAAACCCAAAATCTGGGTGAAATAAGACTTTGGAAAACATTCTTATACAACAAAAATGGGGTTTAAGGTGGCTTGCGTGGATTTTCACAGTTTTCAATTGGTGGCAGTGCCTCATAAAGTCTGAGAATTAGCTGCATTGCTATTCACGCACAAATCTGGCAAACGGTCTCCACAGTTGTATTAGAGAAAGATGACTTTGATTTGTTATGATCAGTGTTTTATTGACTTCATAGTTGTCATGGCGTCATAATGTTATCATGATCTATTTTACTGTGGTCGAAGCTTGTCCCTGTAGAACTTCGAGAACACTTACAGCTATCATTCGGCAAGAATATAAATCAATTCGATTTTACTGGTCATAAATATTTTCTAAGAAATTAGCGCTGTAAGTGGACTGTACTTTTCGACGAAAATCGAGTCTAGTGGAAAATTTTGCAGATATTTTGGCTCAAATGTCTGGTATCTGCTTTAAATAAGTATTCATAATATTATGCTTTCTTGGTAATTTTTCCGAAAAATCGATGGAGCAAAAGACGGTAACTGTGAAATTGTTTTTCAATTTCGACGACTAATTACTTTGAGACAGAATGGGCGACTTCTAGTGCCTGCATTTCTAGATTCTTTTCTCCGTTTCCCAAAATAAGCGTTTACAAGTTGAGTTTTTGAAACCATTTTGCTCGTTTACGCAAAAAAAAAAACGGTACTATCTTTGATGGTACATGCGCGTTTACTTGTATCCAACACTGTGACAAAATCGGTTTGAAAACCTCTGTTTTCATTCATTCTAAAAAGTATAGCATGCCGGAAAATATGGGAGCGTTTTTACCGGACGGTGGCCCATACCAGTCCATACCAGTTTTAGTTCTTTTTAACCATATTGACTAGTCTGTCTACAGCCGTCCCCTCCCCTCAGAAAAAAGGCAGTTTTAGCTACGACGACGGCGACGGCCACGAGAACGTCAAAACAGCAATAGGTTTATTAAGCAAAACAACACGTTTGCACGTGCATCTCGCTTTTTTGTACACTTCTTTGCCGTTACTGCACGACTACGACGTGAAAATGCCCAATTTCACGTTTTACGGAGGACGTAAACAAGCGACGACAAACTTTTCTTTCTCTTTCTAAAATTGAGTGCGGTCCCTAAGAAATCAACTCAAGTGAAATTGGCCTACATTAGACATTCTCAGCAAATTGGAATAAGCGGGACAAAACGCTAATTCATTTTAAAAGTGACGTTTTCGCTACGGTAGCCGCCGTCGATGCTAAAACTTCCTAAAGCCGGAGAAGGGAACTGGCCAGAAAAAAGCTTGACTAACTTCAAATGGCGTTTTGCGACAAAAGGTCCAGAGACAAATCGGTTAAATTAATACAATTCGAAGAAGCCTACAGGAAACACCATTAACCAAAAATGTTTAGAAATTCATTTTTATTTCTAATTTTCTTGCAGATGGAACGTTCTTCGCAACTTTTGTCCAACCCGAATTACATTGATAATCAGTCCTCCGTTACCAACAGCACAGCTGTAGCCATTACCTCTTTAGTTTACGTGTTCGCGCCAGCAGATTTCAGCATAAAACTCGTTCTTGTTGTACTTTTTGTAATTTTTGGAGTCATCGGATTGGTGGGCAACATCCTAATTCTTTACTTTCTTTCCAAGAAAAAGTCAGTTCCCTTCCTGCAGTCTTCTCCTTTCCTAAGAAACTTCAATCTTTACATGAAGAGTTTAGCTCTTTCAGAGATACTCGTAACTTCCACTGGAGGTGTTTTAGTTTGTATAGAACTAATGTGTGATGTATTCCAAAATGGCTGGCCTTGTAAAATACGTCGATATATCAGTGGTACGTTTTCCGTTATAAGAGCGAATAATTTAATTGTTATAAGCACCGAGAGGTTTCTTTCAACCCGTGATGTTCCTAAAACGTTCAGTGGTTCCACTGTCCGTAAATTAGTGTATACAGCGTGGCTTTCAGGTTTTTTTATGGGGTTGTTTCCAGTAGCAACAACAAATGGTGTAAGATACGATATTAATGCTACACATTACACAATGGTCTGTAAACCCGATACCAGTTATCTACCTAACAGAGTAATTGTAGTAGGCTTTGTACTGATACAGGTCGTCATACCAAGCATTGCTTTGATTTGTATGAACATCATCATAGCCAGAAGGATATGGAAAGGAAGCAAAAGAAGGATCGATATACAACGAGATAACGCCATTAGGGCGAGGATGAGATCACACCAAATCAAAAAAACTAGTTTAATTATAATTGTCACCATAGCTTCCGTTCTTCCTTATTCGACAATACTGTATTACACAGCCTTTGTTGCTGTAGCTGAAGCATCGCTAGATTTCCAGGAAGATTTTGTGATAAGACATTTTAGTCGGGCGCTAGTTTTTTCCGTCAGTGCTACAAACTTCATCATATATCTGGTTCAGATGAAGGATTTCCGTGTATTTTTACTGAAACATTTTTGCGGCAAGAGTGTTGGAGATGCTCAAATTAATCCTAATGTAGAATAGCCGGGGAGCACATAGTTGCCATGCGGCTTACCTGTCAGCGGTGAGTTAAAGATACATAGTATCAAACCGATAAAAAGTTTTAATTTAGAACTTTCAGTGCTACAGAACTGCAGCTGTTATATTGAAGAAGACTGAGCTTATTCAGTGCAAAATATTGCAACTACATATAACTTAATTTTAACAGGCAATTCAAAGTATTGGCTCAGAAAACGAAAAATTGAGGTGGCATAGACTGTTTATATCTTCTCTTTCCTCATCACATTTTTCTGAACTAGCCTGGGTCATGCGTTAAAGTTGTGCCATATAAATCAACCTCGTTTAAAGATAAGAGGTCGCAGTATCACTTAAATACGGTAGTTGTACAGTGATTATGATTGCCAATAACTCAAACAAAGTATTAGGCGTTACTGAATGTTCCGTGAGAACTCCAAATGTAAATATATTTTCAATGCTGCACAAATCTCTCGTACGGCCAATCTTAGAATATGCAGCACCAGTCTGGAGCCCTTATCTGGCAAAGGACATCCATTTACTTGAATGTGTACAGAGAAGCGTCAAGAATGACCCTAAACCAACGTAAAGGAGGGATGTCTTAGAGGAACGATGCCAGCGGGGTAAGGGGCTTACTTTATCTGATCGAAGAACTTGTTTATCTTTAGTCGAATGTTACAAGATTGTCTTTGGTTATTATCATCTTAACTTTGAAGATCTTTTGAATTCACTACTACTTAATCTACAGGGGCAATCATTCTTATAAACTTTATGTCAAATCAACAAGACTAAATTGTTATAAACATTCTTTTTTTCATTAGAGTAGTCAACTGTGGAGTGATTTACCCAAAGACATAGTTGAAGCTGATAGTCTTCAATTATTTAAATCCAAGCTAAAACTAAATCTCAATGTTTAACCAAGTGAATTGCCTTTTACTGTTATTGTAGTTGTCAATATGAGATTTTTATCTTTATATTTATTTCCTTATTATTTTGGGGAGTTTTAGCATAGCAATAACCTCATAACTTCCCATTCAAGATGTCGTTTTTCAACTTTTAAACCTTGTATATATTTTAATGCAGCTTGAACAAATTATGTATGTATGTATATAAAGTGAAAAGGTGAATAATCAATAAACTTATCTATTAACTGTTTGACTCTGTTCAAATTATTTTGTTTCATAAGAATTTTACACATGTCCGAGAACAAGGCGCGGTGACCAAGGAGACCCCGGGTACTGGAATAAGCGACGCTGTGCTTTTTAAATTTTTCACCCCTCAAATGCAGCGCTTATTTGAAGGCGGCGCTAATTTGGGGTGGATCTTCCTGGGTAATCGGGGAGGCGCTTATTCGAGTAAATATGATATGGGTGAACCTATGAGATTTCAAGCTTATATTGAACCCAAGACAGTTTAATTCAGTTTTAAATACCCAGCTCTGATTGGCTAGAAAAAAATTCGGATGACGTTTTGAATTTAAAAGAAATAACAAAATAATAAACAATTATTGGATGAGGTTTTTGTGACATCCGGAATAATCAAGGTCGAGGTAAGTGTTATCAGCCAAAGCCGAAGGCTGAGGCTGATAACACTAACCGCTAAGGCGCCCTATATTCATGAAATTGAAAGGTCCATTTTGGTTTACCCAAACTCGTATGATCAAAGGCGGAAAAGTATCCGGATTCATTGGACAAACTGTTTACACTACAAAACATTGCGAATTTACAAGGCATCGCATTTACTCTAGATTTCGGATTCAAAATCTAGAGAGACTTGACCAAATCGGCACAGTTCAATTCTTATTCACGCGCTGTATCTGCTTAAAAACGACAAAACGAACCCAGTAACAAAATTGTCCAAATGTAAGACAGATGATTGACGTGCATCAGTCAATGGACCGAAACACGCGACAAAGTATTTTACAATTTGCTAATTGGACTTCATATGTAGAAAAAAAGAACTCTAAGGTTTTCAACGTAACCAAATCTTAAATCAAGCTAAAAAGAAAGGTTTTGGGGGGCTGGTGGGGGGGGGAGGAGGGGGGAGCGATTTGGAGAATTGTGCGTACGTCTGAAACAATCCTGGCTAAGCCCCTGGTTTTCATGATTATGCTCTGCCTTACTAAGCGACCAATCGTGGCCAATTCAACAACGGAAGTGTGAAGAAATTGTTTGCATCTTTCTTCGTGGACATGATTTGTTTGTTGAAAACTCCGTAAATGAATTACTAGCCTATTACTAGGCTATTAATAGCCCTTTCAAACAAGAACTCGCATGAAAGCTTGCTCAACTTTTAGGTCCTCAGGAACAGACGCCGATTGGTTTCATACTGGATTACCCAATCTCGAACCACTAGTAGTAAAAACAAGACCAAGACGTTGCCCAAATATAGCAAAGAATAGGGCTACGCAGAATTTGAGAAATTTTCCTAACATTGCGCAGATTACGAATCTGCCGCCGAGGCAGCCTCGCTTTTTAGCTCGGTTGCCTCGTTGGCAATTAACCATGATCATTATGTAAAAATATTTTGCGTTGAATTTTTATGTCCTTTTTCGTCTTTAACGCAAATGTCCGCCCTATCACGCAGCCAAATTGACAAGTATGACACAGAATGATTAGCAAGCATGTAAAATAATCAGTAACTTGATGGCGGCAAATAAGAAAGATTGTCGTTGTCGAGACCCCCATCATCTTTAGAATCCTCATTTGCTTCGCTACACTCTTCTTACTGTCAAATACACCGCTTTATTCCACAAAAGGCAAAACAAAGACCAGAATCAGAAGCGAAGGCCTCATAAGACTTTCTTTGACTCGTTCCGAGTCTCTAGGACATTTCTCAAGGGGAAAAAGCAGTTTTTGGACGGCCAAAATTCATGAAATTTTTTTGGGGAGACACATTTTAGAATTGTTAATCAAACTTATCTAAGAACCAAAACCAGTTTTAAAAATTTTATGTCATATACACTTAGAAACAAGTTAAAAATTGGCAAAAAGCTAAGACTACCGGAAAATATGAACAAAAGTGATCACCTGTTACTTTGTTTGTAATTTCCCTAGAAAGTTTATCCAGTGAGACACCGCAACGCTTTTTAAACTGAAAATTGAACATTGAATAATGGCCTCAGTTTTTAGACATAACCTGGAGATACGAATAGGAGGGCTAGCAGTTTCCCAGAATTTTATACCTATCAATTTTCATAAACGCTTTCAACCTGATGCAATGTACGTAATTAGTTGTATACACTTTCAGTTGTAATTTTAGTCTTCTTAGAAAAAACAAAATCCCTGTACTTGAATTTACATGTAAGGTGTTTCTTTCTGTATTATCTGTTTCTAAAATCAGTTGTCCTGCCTAGATCAGCACAGTAGCTATTTGCGGGACATAAAGTATTGTAAATTTTATAGTTCTGTTAATAGATACATTGCTGTTGTTGTTGTTGTTGTTGCAATGAAAAAAAAAAAACAAGAATGACCCTCCTAAAAAGTTGGAGACGAGGTACGCACAAACGTTAAAACAGCTATCACATGAAACTACTGCCGGATACCATAAAACATACCGTATGTTACATTGTTCGTTATTTCTCTGGGATGTAACAAAACTAGACCATTCACGGTTTTGTTCAATCTGGCTTTCAATTTTGGCGGCAGGAAACTGAGTTACAATGAAAAAATCCTTGAGATGAACATACAATAGAAAATGTAACTTATGCAGTAGAAATTACCAAACTCATTCCTGACAACAGCATTTTCAGCAGAACGGTCTTACAGCCTGTGTTCACATCACTGGCCGTGAATGCGAGCATTCTTGTGGGAGCAGCAGTATGTAGGTACAGTTTGAACTGAGAAGAGACTTGCTAACATTAAGATCGGTAAGTTCCAATTCTTTAACTGCTTTTTTGATTTCACTGTATTTTCTATCTGCACTCGGTGAAAAAATAATACCAATCTTGTTTTGTCTTTTTTCAGCCTCAGCGTTCCGCTCATTTGCGGCAGTGAAGAGTTTAAAAGACGGGGGTCTTTCAGAAATTTGCGCATTAAGAATGACTTTTTCAACTAAGGTTAGTATAGTCAAAATAAAATGATTATGAACAATATATTCTATGAATACACAATTTAACTTAAAAATAATTTGATCTTTACACATTTAGCTAGTTAGCTAATAATTTGTTTCTTGTCACACAGTCCGTTTTTTGCTGACCGCAAAGTGGAAAGTTCAGTGATCTGGCATAACCAACGAGTGCTTCACTTTTATTGACAAGAAAGGTATAGTAGGCACTTGCTTTTTGAAAACCCCATTTAAATTAACCAAAATTGCAATACTCATGATAATCAAACCTAAAATGTGAGCGAAATCAGACTTTGGAAAACAATCTTAGAACAAAAATGGGGCTTACGGTCGCTTGAGTGGATTTTTCCAGTTTTTAATTGGTGGTAGTGCCTCACAAAGTCAGAGAATTTGCTGCATTGCTATTCACGAACAAATCTGGAAAACGACCTCCACAGCTGTATTAGAGAAAGATGACTTTGATTTTTGTTATCATCAGTGTTTTATTGACTTCATAGTTGTCATGGCGTCATAATCTTATAATCTATTTTAGAGTGGTCGAATTTCTCGGAATCGGATAGGAAAGCTTGTCCCTGCAGAACTTCGAGAACACTTACACCTATCATCCGGCAAGAATATAAAACAATTTGATTTTACTGGTCATAAATATTTTTTAAGAAATTAGCGCTGTAAGTGGACCGTACTTTTCGAGGAAAATCGCGTCTAGTGAAAATTTTGCAGATATTTTGGCTGAAATGTCTCGTATCTGCTTTAAATAAGTATTCATACTATTATGCTTTCTTGGTATGCCAAAAAATTTTGAGAAAAATCTGTGAAGTAAAGACGGTAACTGTGAAATTGTTTTTCAATTTCGACGACGAATTGCTTTGAGACGCAATGAGCGACTTCTAGCGCCTGCATTTCTAGATTCTTTTCTCCGTCTCCAAAAATAAGCGTTTACAAGTTGAGTTTTTGAAACCATTTTGCTCGTTTACGCAAAAAAAGAACGGTACTATTTTTGATGGTACATGCGCGTTTACTTGTATCCAACACTGTGACAAAATCGGTTTGAAAACCTCTGTTTTCCTCGCCCAAATAGGAGAGCTTGCTCGCAGGCTACCTTAAAACCGACTTAGCTCACTTGCGGTTACTTGCGGTTTCTTGAGGTTTGAGAAAGGCGAAACACGTCAATCAATCGTAATTATGTTGCGTGGGAAAATAGCCTTAAGTTAACCTGAAGTAAACAAGAATCGGTTTCGTGTGAATCTTTCCTTTACTTGAAGTAATTAAAATTTACTTGTCTTGAAATATTTCTTAGCTTATTTACGCTCTAGTGTAAAGACTACCATTGACTAGTCTGTCTACAGCAGTCCCCTCCCCTCAGAAAAAAGGCAGTTTTTGCTACGACGACGGCGACGGCAACGGCAACGAGAACGTCAAAACAGCAATAGGTTTATTAAGCAAAACAACACGTTTGCACGTGCATCACGCTTTTTTGTACACTTCCTTGCCGTTACTGCACGACTACGACGTTAAAATGCCCAATTTCACGTAAGAGGACGTAAACAAGCGACGACAAACTTTTCTTTCTCTTTCTAAACTTGAGTGCGGTCCCTAAGAAATCAACTCCAGTGAAATTGGCCTACATTAGACATTTTCAGCAAATTGGAATAAACCGGACAAAACGCTAATTCATTTTACAGTCAAACCAGGTCAAGCGTTCCCGTCGCTAACAAACTAATGAATTCATTAATGGAAAAATGATTTCGTTTGTTGATTCAATAATCCATTCATAAAATGAATAATCCAACGGTCAAATTGTACCTCGATTCAATAATCAAATGTTGATTTGGTTTATGAACAAAATCTACCTGTTCTTTATTCTTGTCTGTTGTGTTCAATCGTATTTGCTTCCCTTTTCCTGCCGTTTACGATTGCGTTTTTCATTGCCTTTAATCAAAATAACAGCTAGAATAGACAGACCGCAAACGCAAAGAAACTGACAAAGGCCGAGGATCGAAATCCACCAATCACCGCACATACACTGACCTCAGTTTGACCGTCGTGTTTTCTAAGAGGTCAGGCCTAGGTCTGTTGCACTGATTATTGGCAGCAAACTGGCGTACATGTAACAGTTTGTTTGGGTTTGAACTTCAGAACTCGCCAGCACTCGACTCTCAGAAAAAAAAGAGGAAAAAACAAAATTCTGAGGTCAACTTGTGGAAAGTGGAATTTTTCAAAAAACAGTAATCGAATCAACATTCGATTATAGAATCGAGTCTAAATATTACTGTTGGATTGTTCATTTTATGAATGGATTATTGAATCAACAAACGAAATCATTTTGGGTGTCTAGAAAACGACGACCTAGAAAACGAAGACCTACGACCTAGAAAACGACGACCTAGAAAACGACGACCTAGAAAGCGACGACCTAGAAAACGACGACCTAGAAAACAACGACCTAGAAAACGACGACCTAGAAAACGACGACCTAAAAAAACCGCGGGGAGTGGGGGGCGCTTAATAGAAGTGTGAGAAATGCCCCATCCCCGGAAAAAACCAAAATAGCATATTCATAGCAAATCTCAGTGTAATCTTATCAAACGTGCCAAACACCCACGCAAATCGCTCATAGCCGCTAGTTACCCGGGGCTGGTTATAAGTAATGCTAAGGTCAAAAGGTCTAATTCGCACGTGCAGCACCCTTTTTTTGCACATCGTAGTACGTGCAGACGATTCTCTCAAAATTTCTTGGATGCATTTTGGGCACTTTCCATGCACCCAAAACTTAAGAAACTTTGGAAACAGCGGCAATTGGTACAGTATTTTCCCGGAAAAGTTCCCAGACTTCCGGAAACGTTTCCGAAATGCGAACCATTCAACCAGAAATTTTAGACATTCGGGAGCAAATTTGAATGCGGAAAGAAAACTTCCCGATGATAATTTTCGAAAATTGCGTATATATCGCGAAAATGCTGTTCCATACGGTACTGCATGGAAGTTGCCGAAAATTTAAACCAGACGTTTTGATTGAATGGAATGGCGCCCATGCAAAGGTAACCAAATTTGTTACCAATTGTGCTCCCTTTGCGCGAGCGCGTAAGAGCTCCACTAAAAAAGTTTCTCAAGTCAAATTTTCCTTTAGTATGGTCAGAATGAAGTCATGATTCAACCTGACTGACTACTGGAAGCAAAAGCTTTGCTTTGACCTATTTATTATCCTGATATCAATTTAAACAAATTTCCATCAAATCTAAATGACCTAAATAATATACACTGCTTCACTGGCGCGTCGTTTATAGCGGTAAGTTCAAGCCCACAAAGTAAATCAAACAGGAAATAAATCAGACGTGCCGTTTTTGTGTTCACAGCTCAATACCGTAAACAAACAGTTTATATTTTGAAAATAAAGAAAGAAGGGCTTCAACATTTTCAAGTACCTTTCCATACATGAAACGGCAGCATACCGGTAACGAAAATTGTGAAACTGATTATGTGGGACACAATGAAGGTTGACAGGTTGACATGTCATCAGATTTGAACTGTATTTAAACTGTAAGATTTGAATCGTATCATCCTAGGAGTTTCTCTTTCCTCACAGGTCTGATAGCGTGGTATATATGCAGTGAGATCGCCGGTAGAACTTTTGAATTGTTCAAAAATAAATTATTACATCATGTGAAATAGAGACAACGCCGCAGAGCAAAATTAAAAATTTCACTTCGGTTCATCTTTAATTCTTCCATCACTTTCAGGCAATGCACAATGCAATGTCGAAGACAAAACAATAGCTCCTGCGACGACACTAGGCACTCTGCAACTGCTGTTTAAAAATGCGAGAGACGGTTTTATAAACCGCGTTATGAAAATAACGCAAGAACAATAGATGTAGGTATCTCGCGGGATGCATGTAACGAAGGTTTACGTTAATGAATAAATCAATCGAGCTTTTCCGCCTAAACGTAAAAATTTCCCAAATTTTGACTTTAAGAAATACTTCGTTCTCCAAACCTCTTTTTATTAACACACTCCGGGATCGCTGATGAAACTAACCCGATATACTTTAAGTAAACACCAAGAGAGGTTATCCTCTCTTGGTAAACACCCCAGCCAGTTCTAGAGGGGGAGGGTGTTTCCTTAGGAACTGGTTAGCTCAAATGACCACCAAGCTTTAATAATTATTCGATCTAAAAGAAATACATTTATAATTCGCAATCAGAACAAACACAAATCGTCTTAATCTAGTAGCTAAATTCAGAAAACTTCAATGTTGACTTACTTCTGTTGCGGGTCGTTACAACAATCGCACTTTACAGGTTAGCAAATACTTTTAACAGATTCTTTAGGTAAGCGGATTTATAGACAGACTGTAAATTATTTTCTTTCTCACTTCGATTCTACTGAAAAACTGGTTTGAAACACAATAGGCTAATACAATTCTTGTCATCAAATAAATCTATCCAAGAACAAACAGGCAACGTTTGTTTGATAAAAGAAACAGAGGGGAGATCTCTTGTACCTTGCATTTCCATTTCCACCGTTTTATTCCTCGGCTTCATACCCTTAGCCGGTACAAATAATATTTACTATTTTTCTAAAATTTTCCTTCTTCGCCCACCTCTCACCCCTTCATAATTCCCTCCTATCGTCCTCTTATTTCCCGCCCTCTGTACCCCTCTAACCCCTTAATCCTTCGAGCTACCCCATCACTGTCATCGTTTTCTAGGTCGTCGTTTTCTAGGTCGTTGTTTTCTAGGTCGTTGTTTTCTAGGTCGTCGTTTTCTAGGTCGTAGGTCTTCGTTTTCTAGGTCGTCGTTTTCTAGACACCCAAATCATTTTTCCGTGAATGAATTCATTAGTTCGTTAGCGACGGGAACGCTTGACCTGGTTTGACTGTAAAAGTGATGTTTTCGCTGCCGTAGCCGTCGTCGATGCTAAAACCCCCTAAAGCCGGAGAAGGGAACTGACCAGAAAACGGCTTGACTAACTTCAAATGGCGTTTTGCGACAAAACGTCCAGGGACAAATCAGGAGCACCCAACGTCAATTTTCGGAAAATATCTGTTCGGAAAAAAATAATAATAACAATCTTTTAATAGGATGCTCCATCACAAGAGTGGTTTACATAGAGGTCCTAATTACGAGATGTATATTATATAATACAATTAAAATATAAAAAGGTTAAGCTAAAATCGATATATATGATACAAAAAAAAAAAAAAAAAAAAAAAAAAAAAAAATTCAAGCTAAAATCGAGTTACAGAAATAATTAAAACATACACACTACAAGTACTCAATTATAAAAAGCAAAAAAAGACACTTCTTAAAAATTGGAAAACTTGCTGAGTTTCTTACAGTTCTCTCTAATTCATTAAAGTCTTTGAAACAGTGGTACCGCGAACGTTGTTTTCCCCAATTATATTTAATTTTGGGGAGCTTGATAGTATCGTTATTGCGCGTATTGTAGGAATGTATATCACTCTTTCTTACAATGTCCAAAGAATGATTAAGTTGGCCATTAATACACTTGTATGCATATATACATCGATGACATTTCCTACGTTCTTCAAGATTCAGCCATCTCAAGACAATCAATGCATCGGTGGATGAGGAGTGAGGTGATCTATCTAATATCAACTTAGCTGCTTTGTTTTGGAGAATTTGCAATTCCTTCATAAGTGAGACATTGTCCTTGTCACCCCAGACTAAATCAGCATAATCAAAAATAGGTAGTACTAAGCTATTATAAAAAAGTAACCGGGCATCATAAGGTAAATAATACTTAATCCTACGTAGAAGACCAAGGTTTTTATTAACCTTACATGAAATATACTCAATATGGTCGGACCATGTGAAAGTTGAAGACAACATAACTCCCAAATATTTAAAACTACTTACAGAATTTATATCAGTGTCAAAATAGATAACGTGAAAGAGGAAATACCAACAAGTTTCCTATTACTGCCTATAATCATGGATTTCGTCTTAGTAAGATTTAAAGTTAACTTATTTCCATGTAACCACTGGGCAACTTTCAAGAGATCATCATTCAGTGCCTCTTCTAACAGGTGTGGCTCTTTAGCAAAGTAGTACAGGACCGTGTCATCAGCATACAAAGTCACTTCGCAATTCTTTATAACCAGCGGAAGGTCATTAATATAAACCAAGAAGAGAAGCGGTCCTAGAATGCTCCCCTGTGGCACCCCAAAGGTCATCGGGAGAGGGTCAGACACAGCATCGCTACAGGCAGTCCGCTGTTTACGATGATTCAGGTAAGACTTGAACCACTGTAGAGTGCTGGGCGAGACATCGATAGCCGACAATTTAGATAGCAAGATCGTATGGTCAACGGTATCGAATGCCTTGGTCAGATCTAGGAACACTGCACCGCACAGTTCTCCACTCTCCATATGCAATAGGACCTCATCTGCAAAACTGGTGAGAGCCGATGTTGTAGACAGTTTGGGACGGAAGCCAAATTGTTTGCTTGAAAGGAGATTATTTGAATTCAGAAAGTCATAGAATTGGGAATGGACGACTTTTTCCAGAATTTTACTCATTGTTGGCAGAATAGAAATTGGGCGATAATTTGACGCATCTCTCCTATCTCCAGTTTTGAAAAGTGCAGCCACTTTCGAGCATTTCCATATTTCAGGAAAATTGCCAGTGCGAATAGAGAGATTCAGTAACTTGGTGATCGAGGGACAAATAGCACGCGCGCCACACTTTAAAAGTCTCGCACTGATGTTGTCCAAGCCAATAGCTTTATTTGTCTTTAGAGAAAGCAGATGCTTGAGTACTGTTTTCTCATCAACTTCGTCAAGCGAGAAAGACTGTAGCATCGTGGCCGATCTGACTGGGAACATAGCAGCAGCTGATATTTTATTTGCAAGACTTCTGCCAATGGATGAGAAATAACAGTTGAGCACGGATGCAATAGAGGCTGGGGTGGTGTGTTCAACACCATCAACTACGATACATTGTGGGCTCGAGGATTTAGTCTTGCGCGAAGACACCTCACCTCGGAAGACGATTTGAGATCTAGAATTTTCCGAACACTTGTAAAATTTCTTCCTTGCCTACCTCTCCTAGGATTTTCGACCATCAAAAAATGGTATAATTGCCCATTTTTAACGGATTTTTACACTAAAGAGATCACCTAGAATTTTCGGGAGCCTTTTTTCTGGCTGAAATTTTCGAAAAGGTAAGTTTTGATCCCTATAATTTTCGGATCACTAGACTTTCAGCTTGGAAAAACGAACAGATGAAAAATTTCTAGGGGATAAAAGTAGGCCTATATCTACCGTTTAAATACTAAAATACGTTTAACAATGCTATGTTTAAGTGGTTTGAACTATATTCTCGCTGGGTGCCCCTGACAAATTGGTTAAATTGATTTATTAATAAAATTCGAAGAAGCCTATAGGAAACACCATTAACCAAAATTTTTAGAAATTCATTTTTATTTCTGATTTTACTTGCAGATGGAACCTTCTTCGCAACTTTTGTCCAACCCGAATTCCATCGATAATCAGTCCTCTGTTATCAACAGCACAGCTTTAGCCATTACTTCTCTAGTTTACGTGTTCGCGCCAGCAGATTTCAGCATAAAACTCGTTCTTGTTGTACTTTTTGTAATTTTTGGAGTCATCGGATTGGTGGGCAACATCCTAATTCTTTATTTTCTTTCCAAGAAAAAGTCAGTTCCTTTTCTGCAGTCTTCTCCTTTCCTAAGAAACTTCAATCTTTACATGAAAAGTTTAGCTCTTTCAGAGATACTCGTAATTTCCATTGGAGGTGTTTTAGTTGGTATAGAACTAATGTATGATGTATTCCAAAATGGCTGGCCTTGTAAAATACGTCGATATATCAGCGGTACGTTTTACGTTATAAGAGCGAATAATTTAATTGTTATAAGCACCGAGAGGTTTCTTTCAACCCGTGATGTTCCTAAAACGTTCAGTGGTTCCACTGTCCGTAAATTAGTGTATACAGCGTGGCTTTCAGGTTTTTTTATGGGGTTGTTTCCAGCAGCAGCAGTAAATGGTGCAAGATACGATATTAATACTACACATTACACAATGGTCTGTAAACCCGATACCAGTTATCTACCTACCAGAGTAATTATGGTAGGCTTCGTACTTATACAGGTCGTCATACCAAGCATTGCTTTGATTTGTATGAACATCATCATAGCCAGAAGGATATGGAAAGGAAGCAAAAGAAGGATCGATATACAACGAGATAACGCCATTAAGGCGAGGATGAGATCACACCAAATCAAAAAAACTAGCTTAATTATAATTGTCACCATAGCTTCCGTTCTTTCTTATTCGACAATACTGTATTACACAGCCTTTGTTGCGGTAGATAAGCCATCGCTAGATTTCCAGGACGATTTTGTGATAAGACATATTAGTCGGGTGCTAGTTTTTTCCAGCAGTGCTATAAACTTCATCACATATCTGGTTCAGATGAAGGATTTCCGTGTATTTTTACTGAAACATTTTTGCGGCAAGGGTGTTGGAAATGCTCAAATTAATCCTAATGTAGAATAGCCGGGGAGCACATGGTTGCCATGTGGCTTACCCTGTCAGCGGCGAGGTAAAGATACATAGTATTAAACTGATAAAAAGTTTTAATTTAGAACTTTCAGTGTTAAAGAACTGCAGCTGATATATTGAAGAAGAATGAGCTTATTTAGTGCAAAATATTGCAACTACACATAACTAGGCAATTCAAAGTATTGGCTCAGAAAACGAAACATTCAGGTAGGCATACAATGTTTATATCTTCTCTTTTCTCCTTACATTTTTCTGAACTAGCCTGGGTCATACCTTAAAGTTGCGCCATATAAATCAACCTCGTTTAAAGATAAGAGGTCGCAATATCGTTTACATACTTGTACAGTGATTATGATTGCCAATAACTCAAACAAAGTATTAGGCGTTACAAAATGTTCCGTGAGGACTGCAAATGTAAATATACTTTCTATGCTCCACAAATCTCTCGTGCGGCCAATCTTAGAATATGCAGCACCAGTCTGGAGCCCTTATCTGGCGAAGGACATCCATTTACTTGAATGTGTACAGAGAAGCGTTGCGAATGACCCCAAACCAACGTAAACGAGAGATGTCTTAGAGGAGCGATGCCAGCGGCGTAACTGGCTTACTTTATCTTATCGTAGAACTTGTTTATCTTTAGTCGAATGTTACAAGATTGTCTTTGCTTATTATCATCTTAACTTTGAACATTTTTTTTAAATTCACTACTCCTTAATCTACAGGGGCAATCATTCTCATAAACTTTACGTCAAATCAACAAGACTAAATTGTCATAAACATTCCTTTTTTCATCAGAGTAGTCAACTGTGGAGTGATTTACCCAAAGACATAGTTGTAGCTGATAGTCTTCAATTATTTAAATCTAAGCTAAAACTAAATCTCAACGTTTAACTAAGAATTGCCTTTTACTATTATTGTAGTTGTTATTATGATATTTTTATCTTTTTATTTATTCACTTATTATTTTGGGGACTTTTAACATAGCGATAACCTCATAACTTCCCATTCAAGATGTCGTTTTTCAACTTTTAAACCTTGTATCTATTTTAATGCAGCTTGAACAAATTATGTATGTATGCATGTATGTAAAGTGAAAAATAAACTTATCTATTAACTGTTTGACACTGTTCAATTGATTATTTTCTTTTATAAGAATTTTCCACGTCCGAGAACAAGGCGCGGTGACCAAGGAGACCCCGGGTACCGGAATAAGCGACGCCGTGCTTATTAAATTTTTCACCCCCCAAATGCAGCGCTTATTTGAAGATGGTGCTTATTTGGGGTGGATCTTTCCGGGTAATCGGGGAGGCGCTTATTCGAGTAAATATGATATGGGTGAACCTATGAGATTTCAAGCTTATATTGAACTCAAGGCAGTTTAATTCAGTTTTTAAATACCCAGCTCTGATTGGCTAGAAAAAAACTCGGATTACGTTTTGAATTTAAAAAAATAACAAAATAATGATAAAAAATGGGTAGCATACATAGCTTTAATTTTTCAGGGCATTGGGAATTGGGAATTATGCAATGGTCCGACGAAACTCACTGCAATGATCTGCTTGAGTGACTACCAAACAGTAGCTTCCGAGTACACAAAACAACTTATGAATCAGACACATTTCAATTTCGCGTCTAACGCTCCTCTGACTTTCTTTTCTCGATCTTTTTTTAAATCACGGTATTGCTCTTCAAAAAATGAGAGTTAGAACAATGACCTTTGATATCAGTGCCGAAAGGGGTTCCCGTAAATTCGTAATGGCGGGAACCGTTTATGACTGAAGATTTTTGCAATCAAACCTCTTTAATTTAATGCCATGTTCACACTATAACGGATAGCCTTTCTTGGCGCCACGAAAAGCTCCCCGTTATAGTGTGAACACACCTATCCGATATTTGACTCTCCACTTTATAGATCGGCGCGGTGCATCTTCGTTCCGTCACAGAAATCGCGCCGCTACAACAGTGTTTATGTGTGAACAGAAGCTCAATTCGAGATGATTCTCGTGGCGGCGCAAAAGCTGTCCGATGTAGTATAAACATAGCCTAAATATAGGGAATTTAGCAACTCAGAATGCATAGCGAAGTGTCCGCGAGTCAGAGTTGAATGCATTTTTGACTGCGTTTTAGTGAGGCAAAATTAACTCTGAATATAAACACTCGCCGCTGGCACTAGCGATTTCGCGTGTGTAATTGTAAACCTGTTAAAAACGCAAATGGCGAGTGAAGGTTTTATGCTTGAAAACTTTCGTCGAACCTTTTCTCCCGACCAGACTGACTACCCCTGGATCTCATCCCAGGATGGTGAAGGTTTGGACAGTCAAATGTTTCTAACTCTATTCTTCGCCAGTGTCCACGCTAATCTCGTATCCAGATCTCCCAAAGCCAAGGGAAAGGAGATCTCACGTTTCAGATTATACTAAGAAACGATGAGACCTATGAAAGAACAAGCTTCGGTCTACACATGGCACCAGTTGCGACATCAGTTGTAGTGCTTTCTCCACAGGCTTTCCCAAAGCTTAATGGGGAGCAGGGAACAAGCGCGAAACGCGAGAGCTGGAGACAAACGAGAAGCGCATGACTGGGATGATACCGGGAACAAGTGAAAAGAGGGCAGGCATTTTTACTTAAAACGTGTTTGGATTCCTAACCGTTTACGCACATCGATAAATCCTGGGAGCAACGACAAAGGCTACGGCAAAGGCAATGATAAGGTCAAACGGAACGAGCCCAATAAGTAATTGAAAAACAACAAATTTTGTACGTGCAGCGCGCTTTTCGTTACAACCTGTACGAAGAGGACGTTAAATTTCCTTTTGCAACGTTGTTTTGAGGACAAACACAGGGGCAAATTCAATTTCTTCCCTGAGTCCGAACTTAGGTGCGATCCCCAAGACTTCATAGGGAAGTTCGCCTACATTTGCCATTTGGAGAGAGATGAAATAAACGCGAAAAAGTTAAAAAAGAAAAAACCCGTGCAATCATTTTGATAGCTAAAGACGTTTTCGTTGCCCTCTCCGTCATTGTTGCTAAGGCGCACTATATTCATGAAATTGACAGTTCCATTTTGGTTTACTGCAAACTCGTACTATCAAAGAAGGAAAAGCATCCAGATTCGTTGGACAAACTGTTTACACTACAAAACATGGCGAATTTACAAGACATCGGATTCACTTTAGATTTCGGATTCAAAATCTATAGACACCTTTTCAATTCGTATTCACCCACTGCATCTAATCAAAAACGACAAAACGAACCCAGTAACAAAATTACCAGGAAAAGTACGTAGTCTTAAATTGCATGTAAGACAGACGATTGACATGCATCAGTCAATGGACCCCAACACGCGACAAAGTATTTTAAAAGTTGCTAATGTCATTTCATATATGCAGAAAAGACTCTTAAGTTTCGGAGAATTGTTCGTACCTCTGAAAAAAATCCTGGCTACGCCCTTGACAGAATGCCTATTATTACCGTTTTATATATTGAGGGTTTTTGTTGAGTTTAGTTTTGTTTTGCTTTGCTTCATTTTTTTAGCCGTACTGGTCCAGTCCTGGTTTGGAGTTTCCCAAGTTATTAAAAAAGAAACTCTTACCTTGGAGTCATGACCTGTCTTGGTTAAAGGATGGTAGAAGTCCAGAAAGGTGTGAGAACCAAGATTAATCGTGGAAACCACTGGATAAAATAATGGTCCATCTGTATGAGGCTGAAAATGACAAAGGATCTGAAGGATTGCAGTATTTACTCAAAGAAGCGCCGCGGCGCTTATTAGATTTTTCACGCCTCAAATATGGCACTTATTCAAAGAATTGTACAAACTACGGTATTATAATTTTTCTATATTAGACTGACAGAATTCAATTCTCTTGGTTTTAATTATACCAGGACCGCAGTGCTTATTTTTTCATAATCCCAGAGTCAGTTGTACAGGATAGATGTACAGTCAACTCTCTTCAAGACGGACCCCTTTGGGACCGGCACGAAGTGTCCATCTCAGAGAGATGTCCGTCTTATAAAGAGTCAAATAAAGGGAGTAAGTAAAGGCAGGGACCAACTCTAGGTGTCCGTTTTACAGAGGTGTCCGTCTTATAGAGGTGTCCGTTAAGAGAGAGTCGTCTATAATGCAGTTCTGCTACTGTTTCTATGAAAGAAAACTAATGTTGTGACTGACAAAATGAACCCTCTGTAATTGTATCGCAAAGGGTCAACCCAGTTGAAGTGCAATAAGGTTTCTTTTTTGTTGTTGTTGTTTTAATGTAATATTTTGTGTTGGAGTGCATAATTTAGGATGAAAAACTAGCCTGCTTAGCATGGCGGTTTTGGCTGGGCGCGCAAACAAGGCAAGCTGGGGGCAGTGAAGACTGGGGCCGCCGCTCGTTCGCGCGCACTTTTGAGGCTTCCCCGCTCGGTAGGTTGCACAAAAAACTGCCATGCTACTCAGGCTAATGAAAAACCGGCACAGATGACAGGTAAATTCCATAAAACCCTTGCCCATGGGGAGGTGAAGATTTTAAAAAAGCACACATATACACTTTTTTCAACAGAAGTGTTTCTTCTCACCATTATTCCTTGACCTGGTTCATACTCATTTACTAATACATGATTTGGAGCAACATCGCTGAATACTGAAAGAGCCCCAACCTTGGCAGAGTATTTCTGTAGCCACTGAAAAACAAAAGATTTTATGTCATGATTTTTGCCCTTCTCAGGGTGCAAAGAAAATCATTTTTACAGCTTGCCATTCGGGCAAGCTGAAGCTAGCATTTACTAGCTCTGATGTCATTTCAACTAGCCCCAGACACTTTTTGACGAGCAGAATTGATTTTATAGTTCTTCTGTTATTCGAATTGCTCAAAAAACATCACTTGCCCTTCGGGCAAGTTAACAAAAGAATTCACTAGCCCTGAATATTAGCAAAATCCACTAGCCCCGGGCTATCCAACATTACTTTCTTTGCACACTGCTTCTCCTCCTAGTCCAATTTATTTAATTATAGTACAATGATCTATCACTCTAACTTTTAATTGGTAGACAAAATCCTATGATACAATTTCTTAAACGAATCACCTTTGACATAACTTTCGCCTAATACTATTCATTTTTTAGGATTTTTACAAAAGAAGATTTGAATTTATCGCGAAAGTTTTTGCCTAATGCCTACTGTTAGGATTGAAATTGGGGTAAATCATCCAAATCATCTCATACTAAGAAATTTAGACAAACATGTTATAATTATTATTACTTACTGGTGGAAGTTTTTCAAGAACCATTCCCTAAGAGGAAAAAGAATAAAATTATATGACTTAATTGTTAATTTATGGAAATGGTCAATTTGTGTTAACAGTACAACTGTGTTATCCCCGAAAATATTGGCACCCCTTTCCAATACAAATTATGTTGTTTTAAGTTGACCCCCACGTTTCTACAAATCAGGAAATAATTACTTTTAGTTTAGTACTTTCTTTTAAAATGTTAAAAAAGTTTACCTTGGGATGTGGTAAGCCACCTAAATAAGATAAAATTGAAGAACAATGACATCAGACTCAATTCATACATTGAAGTGTTTCACAAAACTAAAAATTAGCAACACTACTGATCTGAGTTGCATAGCGTAAACAGCCCCTTATAAGCCACCACTGTCCTATAAGCCCTTCCAGTTATAGGCCCATCTACCTACCAGCAAACAAAAAAAACTTTCCGATTAAAAAAAGCCCCCCGATATAAGCCCCCCTACAGCTTGTATTAATTAAAAATGAATTTTGATTTATTTAAAAAATACAAGCTTTAGGGCGGCTTATATGGGGGGGGTGGGGGGAGGCTTTTTTATAATCAGATGTATTATTTAATCATATGAATTTTTTAATTTATTATGACATTATGCAGCTTTATTAAAAACTAGTAAATTATGCAAAATGCACACTGCTATAGCTTGTTTCAATGCCATTTTTTTTATTTCCAGTTATAAACCCCTTAGTTCATAAGCCCTCCTAAACCCCCTTACAAAGATGTATAAGCCCACGGATTACAAGTATCAGTTTACAGTATTTTGATATGTTCCTTGTAAAATTATAGTAACTTTTCTGTTTGTTTGCAACTTACCCCAATTTTGAAGTCGCCTTCCTGAAAGTTTTGTCCACTTTGGCTTAGGAGCTCCATAAACCTAATTTTGACAAAGAAAAAAGTTATTAACCAGTGATTAATTACCAACATAAATAGAAATTATACCACACAGTATTATATAACTTACTATAGCACATGCTAAGCCATTTATCATTAATTTTTTTAATGATATATTAGTCTTTAAAACAAATTTTTGTCACATTTTAATTAATCTTGTATATAAAAAGGCAACAATTCCCAGGCAAGATGCAGTCTAGACAAAAGCTGAGGATTCTTCATGTCACACGTTCTTGGGCCAGGCATTCATACAAAAACCCCGCGGTGGGGCTCAAAAATAGGGTGCAAATGCCCCACCCTGGGACAACACCAAAATTGGTTTTCCAGTAAATTAGCTGCAAATACCATATTCATGTGATATCCGTCTGTCAGTAATAATCTGATCAAAATACATAAAGCACCCTATGCAAATTGCTCAGCCACCAGTTATAATCACCAATCACCAGCAATTTCTTAGACAGATGCAAAAAATTCTGTGGGATAGTCATAGGGCAAAGTGATGGAGTGAAAACCACACATATCTCTTAAAAGCATAATTATTAAAAATATTAGCCTGTTGAGCAATTCACAGACCCTCTATTTTCTCTCCAAAGTCCGTCGACCGCGAGTGATAAAATATAAACTGCAGGAGATTTATTGACCACCAGCACAGTACAAGGGGTAGTTGTGGGGGAAGAAGAAAATAGACGGTCTGTAGGTACATCTTTGGGAGCAACTGAAACTTGCTTTTCCCAGGAAAAGCAAATTACCATTGGCTGAATGGTGATTTTCCTGTCATCATCATGTCAATGACTCATCACGCTTGCATCATGTGAGCAGATTGAGGATTTGTCATTGTCCAGAAGCGCTAACCGCGACACTTTCTATTGTAATTCACATTGAAAGTGCCGCTGACTTGTGAACTTAGGATGGAGTCACACTACAAGCTTGTGTTGCATTGACCATGTTGATCATAATTATCTTTTGTATCGGAGTGTAGACTATGATGACTGTTTGGCACAATTTTCAAGCAAAGAAAAAGAAGAGGAGCGCCAGGCTGTTTTGGGTTTACTGGAGCAAAAGGATGTTGAGACAGTTCTTCCCACGGGATTTGCAAAAAGTTTAATTTAGCAGTTGTTTGCGGTAATGACACACAAATGAAAAGGAAAGAATGTGTTATTTCTCACCTCCACTGGTGACACAATTCAGAAGTATTTGTCAATGTTAGTGGCTTTCCCTGGACAAATCAAATGGTGAATTCTCGATAGTATATAAAAAATGAGTGCTGTGCTATTGCTTAGGGTCTATAAGCACGATTTCGGCTTGTAACTATAGTTCAACTCCACGAGGTTTGTTTAGATATTCCAGATGCGCTTCTCACCACCTGTTTCATGTGCTTGTCTTGTGACATGCATATCAGCCAAACCAGCTAAGAAATGGTATGAAATGCACATGTGCACATGAGCTGACTGCATGTGTCCCTTTAACCACTTCCAGAAGAATTGACAAATGCCCCACCCCTGGGCAGAGGTTTTCTGACAAATTCCCCGTCGCATCAGGACCTGAAAAATGCCTCGGAAGGGGGGGGGGGATGGACATGCTTGCCATTGACTGAGCTATCAACTTGCCGATAACCATGCACTACTGAAGATGAACTTTATAACATCGATGATGGCAAGGATGTTTTAGCTTGTTTTTAACCTAGGGATTATTTTGAATGAATAATAAAAGAATTATTGAATTCGGCTTTCATATCATCTGAAGAATTATGGAGATCTCAGAGGGTGTTATCTGCCGAGGCTGTTATATTCATTCAATAATTGTTAATCAAGCTTATTTAAATACATTTTCAGGGTTTGAAACATCCTCGGAGACCCAGGGGCAGATAGTGGGGACGAGGGAAAGTCTAAACAGCAGAAAAATATGGCACGAAGAAAGGTAAAGAAACGGCGAGAAGAGCCCCTGGGGACAATGTCTTACCAGACCAGTTCCAAACGGTCGCCGCCATTCTGACTTCTGATTGGTGCCAGAAAACTTTTGTGTTTTTCTGCCCAATCAGAGGGCAGAATGGCGGCGACCATTTGGAACTGGTCTGGTAAGACATTGTCCCCAGGGGCTCTTCTTGCTGTTCTTTACTTTTCTTCGTGCCATATTTTTCTGCCGTTTAGACTTTCCCTCGCCCCCACTATCTGCCACTGGGTTTCCGAAGATGGGTGTGAAAATGACTGAGGGGTCATTTTGTCCCCTCCAGCGTTTAGAAAAAGACCTGAAAAAATTAGAAAATTTTCAGCACAGTGAATTGTTCTCAAGCAGAGCACAAATTGTTCAAAACAAAGCCTGCAAAATGTGGAAAATTGCGGCCAAATTATCAAAGTTTCCACTGGAATTTTTGCTTGAAGCATGTCAACAACTAAATATATAATGATCAAAACTGAATTGTTAACAGTTACTACTTGGTGATCTGCAAAGAAATGTTGCAACAAGAGCAAATATTATAAATTGATAATGGCATAACAAATTTGTTGGTCTTGCTCTTTTGCAAATAGTCACTTTCTTATATTTAGTGGTCATGATCAGCTGCTGGTTGTAACTTGTTGCTATCGCTATGTCATTATATGTCTACAATTACAGTTCACTTTGAAATTTTCTCTATGGTTTAACGACCCTCTGAAATGAAAAATGTGCCTCAAAAATTGACCCAAAGTAGTCAAATCCTCGCTCAAACCCTGCATTTTTATTATCATTTCTAGTGAATCATGGGCCTGATTACGTCTAACTATGAATGGTTCCCCAATTCAGTCAATTAAAAAAAGCAAAAACAAAAAGCAAACAATCTAAACAAACAAACAAACAAACGAAAACAAATGACCTCAGAGATTGAGCTTACATACGTGATCTAGGAGATAACTTTCTTCTTCGACTGAAATGAAATCGGGAATGTAGAACGCTTTCGGTGGAGCCTGAAAAAAATATGCATTTAAGTGAATATCACAGGCCATGAAATGGAATAATAATAATAATAATAATCAGCTGTATCAGAAACAATTTACCTTTTTTATAATAAATTTTTCCAAATCAACTTCGTCGGCCATATTGGTTTTATTTCAGTTCCAGTCTTCCCGCGACAAAATGTGTAAATCTCGGTCAAGTCATGTGATTATGTTTATGAATTATCCGGAAAATTATTTTTTCTTTGTTATTGATGTTCTAAAGCTAACCAAACCTACAAGAAAAACAATATCAACGACACCAATGATAGAGGAAATTAAAAGAAAGAAAGGGATTGGAAAAAAGTGTGCGCCAGCCGGGAGTCGAACCCGGGTCAACGGCTTGGGAAGCCGCCATGATAACCGTTACACCACTAGCGCCCACGCCCTTTACTTGGGTGAAATTTTAATTATTAAATTGCTCATGCCACTGGGTAAGAGCTTCTTTCTACTATATGGATTTTTGTTTCCAGAAGTCGTAGGAGACGATAGTGTCAGTGTATAGACCTCCTTACACTCCTCAAATGTTTCCATTCGGCGCAGTCACCCGAACGTCCCAAAAGCTACGGACTCATCAGTCATGATCAGTCTCCAGGTCTAGATGTTCGGGAACGCTGCAAAACCAGCGAGCTACAAAATTTTAAGTTCTCAACTGGACGTGAAGTCCTTACCGTATTGGAAATTTTTTTCTTGCTGGTAATCTGATAAATAAGTAGAAATAGGTATATCGCAATAACCCTCGCGAACTACTTGTTTTCTTTCATCTACCTCTGTTTTCCCGTTCCCTTAAAAGTTTACTTCAAGTTCAAGAGGACATTCTAAAAAGTACTGTTTATTTAACATATTTTGGCAAGAGATTTTACTCTTTCTGCTTCCCCCTCCTTCGGGAAATCGATCGGTTCCTGCCCCCGGATGATAGTGATACTTATCTCATCATCCCTCTTTCCCAGCCACACTCCGCCCCCACGCTACCCCCCCCCCATTCTTCAACTGCCGTGTCAATATCAACAACACCAGTTTGCTTCTCCAGTCCTTACCGAATCCTATTAAAATGTTATTTCGCGGTTTTCAATCTGATAAAGTAGAAAACCACATTTGACAGCTCTCAACAATTGGCTTTATGTGAATAAGACCTAAACACTTACTCAATTGTTGTTAGCCAATCAGCGAGGACGATTTGCGACAATCCCTTCAAATGCTGTGAAACCAGAACAGTAGAATTATGAATTCCTCAATCATCAAAGAGTTTACGGAGTACTTCAGTGGTGGACAGATTTTACTCAAGTTTAAAACCAATTTCGAAGCAAACCTAAGAAACAGTTGACCCGCAGTCGCTGGTAAGTATAACCATTTGCCTGAAGAGTGATCAACATACTTATCGCGTGCGTGTAGATTTGTCAACACGCAAGCGGCAACGGTAAAAATAGGCAAAGGTAGCCGAAGTTTTGATTATCCTCTATCGCTTTTGCCACCAGTTTACAAGAAACATTTGGAAAGCTCACGCTGAATAAATCTTCATCAAACACATGATGTAATATTATTAAGTCGAGAAGGAGTTTTAAATACGTCTTATTAGTACTTTTCAGAACAGGAGTGTTACTGTTCGAAACATTTTTGTTATGGCAACAAACTCAATCAAGTCGTTCAGAATTTTGAATGTCTAGCAAAAGCATGGAAGTCATATTGTATTTACGAGAGCTTTCGTTTAATGTTACTGATTATATCAGCTTTTTGTATTTCTCTTGTCTTTTTTTAAAGTAATATTCACTGTCTAAAGTACGTTGAAGTGTATCGAAATATCTCATAACATATTCGTGTCAGATAAAGAAGAAACTCTGCATGAGCCAAAAGTCAGCTTGTTCAAATAGTCCCTACCGAGAGTGGTGTAAAACGTCGATCTAAGAAAGTTACGGTGTCGATCAGGATTTTGTTAGTTTTGTTTTGTTTTTGTTTCATCGTTCAGGCTCAAACATTTTCGATCACCTCGAGGAAAAAAACAAAAATTCCCTGGCGTGGCAGCGATCGCAAGCATACCAGAGGTAAAGCAGTTTTCACGAGGTTACACACTAAAACAAAAACAAAAAATGATGATGTTTATACATGGAGTCTTGTTGTTACCGTAAAACAAATTTAAACTTTTTGTTCTTAATTTTGTTAAAACAAATGATCGGTAAAATAAATTAAGGTATTCTTAAGCAAGAAAAGCGGTAAAAGATAGTTTACATCAAGACCAAAGCAAAAGTAATTCAGTTTTCAGTTTGTTTTTTTTATAAAGGACGGCGGATAGGCTACATTATTTTTCATTCCTGAGAGCGTGAAAAAAGCTTACAGTTTGTGCGCAATTTATGCACTTACAACTACGTAAGAATAATAATGAGCCAGAAATTGTTGATATTCATTGTTAGAGGCCCGAAATCTTTGTGTAGTAGTTTCAAAATTGAACTTCCTGAATTGAAAGAAGTCATTGGTACTCTGCGCAATGCTACGTCATAAGTATTCTTTCAGTAGACAAGCCATGACAAGTTTTGTTCAATGACTTTTTGTCGACACCAAGAAGTCTCTTGAGCTATTACTAACATCCACAGACTTCATAGACAGAACTCTTTGAGTTTCGTTTATAGATAACGCTTTAAAGTGTAAAATCCGGCAGTACAGAGGAAGGACTTCTTTTGAACGACTTCTAGTTGTTTAAAGGAGCAGTGAACTGTCATTAATTCCATAAAAGTACGCGTTATTGTTTGTTCAAAAAGCAAACATTGAATATGACTTAAACATCTGCTGCCTTAGTTGCCGCTTAATTACAAAAAAAAAGAAGTCAGCAAAATCCTCTAAAAGAATATAACAGCGAAACTCGAGACTCGAAAAGAAAAGGAAAGTCCGACGGATCTTGAGTTTGTCAGCAATAATTGATGGCAAAATAATAACTGAAAACTTATGACAACTGTTTTTCTTCTAGAGGGCCTGAAAAACTCTTCAACATGAAATTTTTCTGGTACTGGATAAGGTTTCAGCGGAAATCATGAGGACCACGGATTTGCACAAGGATGAACTTCGACTTAAAGCGCAAAGTATTTACAATGTGTATTCCTCTTTCCGAAAAAACCAGAAGGAGGCAGAGAGCTTTTACAGCTACGGCTGCAGTAAAGACAGGTTTAAAACTGATAAAGAGAGGCAGTTTTTGGTGAGAGAGCGACCTCTGTTATTGCCGCCATTGGAGACAAGTGCGCTTTCAGGGCAAACTTCGAAACAAGTCAATAAATTTGCTCCAGTCGCGAAAGAAAAAACGTCTAGAGTTCTTCCAAGACATCTGCCTAAAATTGAAACAAGGACAACAGAATTGAAGAAAGAACCAAAAAATTATGATATAGTTTCCAGAAGGTTAGAAAAACCAGAGAAAACCATGAACGAAAAACTTTCGCCTTTGACGACTAGAACACTGAAGCCAATGCCGCGTGCTGCCTTGACGTCTTCAGCTACATTGCGAGGTTTAAAGAGATTGAAATCAGAAGAGAAAGACATTTTCCGGTTTCGCTTTTCTAATTATAATGTCAGAGACATTAATGTCTCATCCCTAAATGAATTTAGTTGCTCTAGGGTCGGCCGCCCCAAAAAAGCGGCACATGGTACGACCGGAAGGACTAAACCGTCTTATATCAATCACTTCCTGTAACTGCGCGCTTGCTCTCGTAGTTGTTCCGAAGTCCTTAATTACAGGACTGGGAAAAAGAACACAACTATAAAGAAATTTCTGGCACTTAAGGTCACACGAACGTCAAATTCTGGAAACTAGCTCATTACGTCAAAACAGACTCCTATTCAAAATGATTTATTAACTGCAGGGAGCGCTCAACAAACTTCAAAATGAACATCGAACTGTTTTATTTTCTCTATTGAAATGACACACAATGCTTTATTTGGGTGGGGGCTGAGTGGCACGTAATTGTCCAGCCCGGGGGGGTACTCCCTTATATAATATAAGTCATTGATGATAGCAGGAGCCCATCATATAGGTATGTGCCGCCCCAAACTGGTTTTTGTGCCGTTCTGATCTGAAAACTAGTACAGATTTTGCCCATTTTGGTCTGGAATTAGGTGTGGTTTACGAAGGAACTACGGCCAGCGTGTATCAATTCCAAATAAATAAGAAAGAAAGAGTAATATGCGAATTCGAAATGGATTTTAAGAAATCGTTTTGTTGCGGTATTAATCTGACATGATGACACGATTTCTGTTTTATGTAAACATGTAATACTATACTGCGTTTTGTGACCGCCTCCAGGTCTGAAAACCGGTTTGGAAATTAAATTTTTTCAGGGGCACCCAACGACAATTTTCGGAAGAATATCTGTTCGGAAGACGATTTGAGATCTAGAATTTTCGAAACATTTGTTGTAAAATTTCTTGCTTGCCTTCTTCTCCTAAGATTTTCGAACATCTAAAAAATGGTATAATTGCCCATTTTTAACGGATTTTTACCCTAAAAAGGTGACCTAGAATTTTCGGGAGCCTTTTTTCTGGCTGAAATTTTCGAAAAGGTAAGCTTTGATCCCTATAATTTTCTGAGCACTAGACTTTCAGCTAGGAAATCCGAACAGATTAAAAATTTTTAGGGGATAAAAATATGCCTGTATCTACTGTTTAAATACTAAAATACGTTTAACAATGCTATGTTTAAGTGGTTTTGAACTATATTCAGTTCTCGTTGGGTGACCCTGTTTTTTTGATCTGAAATTGGGTCAGGAGCTGAAGAACCGGGCGGCCACCCCTACCATGAATTCCCAGGAGTTCCTACCCCCGGGTAATTCAGATAGCGACAAAACGTAAAAACGTAACCTATGAACCTTTTCTCTCGTGGATCATTGGGCGAAAGCGCCGGTTAGCCTGCGAAATGATGTACACTAAATGGAATCTTCTGCCCGCTGAGTTACGCACAAGTCACATCTCTCTAGCCTTATTTAAGCGTTCACTATTTCAAGATTATTACAAGGCTCTGGACCCGTACGACGGCATAGACAACATCAGAACCTGGAGAACAATCGGTCCCGGGTGCAACATAGCGAGGACTCTCCTGTGCCAGGAGGCACATGATTCTAGCAATTTGAACTTCTGTTTTGTTTCCTTTTGATTTTTCTTGTTGACATATCAGTAGCTTTAGTTATTAAGTTTTATTATTATTATTATTATTATTAATGAGGCGATCCACTGTAATTGGTTAGGCCGGTAGTGGTCTCCCTGCCTAATAATTTTTATGTATTCACGTATGTAGATTGTATTCTAGTTAGGCGAAGCTAAATAAATAAATAAATTGGTCTTTTTTCACATATGCTCGCTGTAAAGACAAAAGACCTGTCAGTCCAAAATACCTTCACATAGTATATGATATCTCGCTGTTTTTACTTAGTATACGCAACAGCCTGTCGGCAGCACGTTTTCTTCTCTGCGAGCGCCGTTCCGTCATCAAAACCTTATTCAGTGGGCCAATAATTAAGCGCCAACATGCGCTCAATAAGTGCGCGCACTGACATGAATGCATAGAGATTTTATAAATAATTTTTATTTAAATTCTACAAACATTTTTGGCACTTTATTAAATTATTAAGTTAAGATGCGTGATTTGAGCGTAGCACACACTAATCATAATTCCCACAACCGGCTTCTAGAATTGTTCTTTTGTCTTTTCTACTTTGATATCGGGTGCAAAAATTGGCGAATTTGCATATCACCTTCGACACAATAAGTAAACAGGACGTTAACACTATAGCCACATAGAAATTTGATTGGAAAAGGAAAGCGGAGGTAGACGTAAAGGCAATCATCAAAAACATAGATCACTTCAGCTATTTTTTCTTGTGTTTAGCTGAATTTAGCTGAATTTGTGTTAGTTCTATTTAAATTCACGGTACCATTGGTCGTTATGCATACGCATAAATATACTAGCTGGCTCCTATCACTATAATTGCTGTCCTGCATAGAAAGACACTACACTTTATTGGCCTCACAGTCCGATCAAGTTATCTAATTAGTTGCACTGAATGCAACGACTGCAGTCTGTTGTCAAGCTTATCTTGATCGCGAAAGCATTGGTGTTCCTGGTACGCTTTGTTCATCCCAGCCAGCATTAGGAAGATAAACATGTATTGAAAGCTTTCGACCACTCTCGTCCTCTCCCAACTGGTCTTTTTCTTCTGGGCTTTGGCAGCGGCCCTTGTGAACAACATGTCGAGCCCATGGTATTGGCAAGCTTGGCGTTTTTCTGTCCAGAATTGTACTTTGGTTTCCCAATCTAAATCTCGCGCGAAACTTTTGTAAAAGGTGCAAGCCTTCCTCGTCGGAATTACAAAATATAGAATCTCTAGACTTAAGTTCCACCCGCCACTCTTTCTCCAACAAGTTAAGTCCTTCGGGGTTTATTTGAAAGCGTACCGGCTTAGATTTGCCGCCAAGAAGCAAAAAGATTTCTTCTTGTTCTCCACGTGTTTGCGAATGTTTGCTATTGTTTGCTGCGAGAACTCTATGGAAGTAGCTCCTGCTGAACCCGGGCTCTCGTCCGTTCATAGAAATTGTAGCTAGATCTTCGTACTTTCCTATCTCGTTCCGTCGGCCTTTCATTTTCTTTAAGCAAGAATACAGTTTGTTTAAAGAAACAGCGTGCGAACTATTCGCAGTGCTCGAAATTGTTGCTCTGTTGCTAACGACCTGCTCGTCGCGAGTCAAGTTCTCTTTGGATACTTCCTCTTGTATGCTTCCACGTTTCGACGGATTTTGCTGCGATTCAGCCAAACTCATTCTTTGTCCTGTACATCGCATGCCAGCTAGGGGATACAGATCAACAGATTCCAGTCCCGTGCTGGTTAATCGAGTTTGTATTGACCGGTGCAAATCAACCAATTGGTTTTTGTTCATCTCAGCACTGACCCCGATTGGCTTTTCAAGCTTCTCTGTTGCTGCTGTCGTTGTTTGTTTTATCTTAGCGTTCCCTTGCTCTACATACAGCTTATTGTTGGCAGGATTGCGTATAGAAGACAGGCTGTCGGTTTTTCCTATAGAACGCACTTTTATCGTATCGTCCAATACTGCACTCAATTGTTGGCAATCTGTGTTAGTATTGTTATCATCTTCGGGGTGACGAAAGGCCGGTTTAGCATAATTCCGTAGATACGGCGGCACCCGAAACTGGCCTTTGGGAAATACGTCCTCTCCTCGGAAAAAAGCAAAACTCATTTTCTGGGAAGACACTGCACTATCATTGGACACTCATAATCATTGCCATACGTACGACACCACCCTCAAAGATCTACCTGATCTGTGTGAAGGTTTACTGTTAGGTTTATGTTAGAGCGCGTACAATTTTTGTAATGCAAACACTGTCCTAACACTAGTGTACTTATATTAGACAATCAATGCGTCTCATAGTATTTACTTTAATCCCTTATTTCAACGCATTGACAGTAAGAACAATTAACATTTGGGCTCCACTTGTCTTCACAAAGAAATTAAATCAAATAAACTGACTCTGTTTCATTACCATGATAATGATTGCCAAGTTATTACAGACTGGGGTCTTTCTGAATGGCCGCTTTAAGAAAAACAAGCACTGCATAATAAAATAAAACAACAGTTTTAGATGGTTTAATGTCACGAACGAAGAGATTTATAGGCACAATTATCATTTGTGACTCAACTAGTGGTGTTCAGGACTCCGAGCATTTGCGATGACCTACAATTCAATTTCAGTGTAGCCTTTTCGTCATTTGTGATCAGAATGTCAACTGACTAAACGAAACTTGATTAACTTCCATCCATGTTTATACGGTAAAGAAGTAATATTTACCTTTTCCTTAATTTTTGAAGGTAAATATTTACGTCTTTTATTTCCTTCACGACCCCGCATTGGAGTGGGCGAGATAAGCAAAATTTGATTAAAATGGTCAACGTTGGCCTGAGAAAACAGCTGTTTCTTCTTAGAGATGGCTGTTTAATTTTGGCAGGCTAGGTCAACGTCATCGACGCCATCAAGAAGAATTAAGGAACTGTTACGCAGCGAAACCGAAAAGGGGCAACCATGATTGGAATCCGAAACACTGTTTTCTTTAAGAAATGAAACCGTTACTGGCACCTTACTTCAGATAGCCAACTATGCAAAAATGATATTCTAGTTTCAAAATGGTGCATTTTCAGTGAATCGTCTTTTGAAAATCATGTACCTGAAAAAGGAAATGTAAGCAAATGAAAGTCTTAATCATAAATATTAGAAACAAAGAAAAACTGAAATCTTTCAAGGCATGAACGAATAAAAGCGACATTTGCCTTAGGATCAGTAGATCTCTGAAAAGTGCATGATGGGTAAGGTGTGGGAGTGATTCTCTTTTGGTTTTGTCAACTGACTTGATAAAAGTGACTCCTCCTCAATAGCTCACCCCTCGGGCGCTAGCTCTTTATCACATAAACTGCGAACCGCAGCCGTATTTCCGGTCGTCGCTTCGAGTGGCAAACATGTCGCGAGCTATGATATGTGCAACCTCCTTCCCAGGGCCCTCTTCTTCTCCTCTCGCTCCGGGGGAGGAAAAGGAGAGGACCTGAGAGCGAGGTTGAGGTAAGTGGGAAGAGAAATCCAACATTGGGTTTGTAGTGTGTGTGTGGTCAATGGTAAAATAAATGACGCTACATTATACGTCCCCGTACATCACTTAAGGTGACTCGACCCAGTTTTTTTGGGGGGGTACCATCCTACTTTGAAGCTCTCTGGTATCCCCACCTTTACTTTTATCGTAAGTCTAACACATAGAATGGATAACATATAGATCAATCTACAATATAACATAAAATTTTTGGCGATCGGAGTAAATGTCACGTGGTTATAATGGGACGCCCCTTTGAGGACTGAGTCGAAAATCTGCTGTTGCCGGCATTTTTGCGTGAAAATCTCTCGGCTACACATAGTGCGGATTAGTGCCTTGCGCTGAACAGAGTTTCACCAGCAGTTTCACCAAAATCACAAAGACCCAATTCGAGAAATTCAGCGGTTTCCAAATTTAGGTCATAATTTATGCGAAAATGATAAGCAAACTTTACACGATTATATCTAATAAACTATGAGATTCATCCCTTTATTTTGGGCATCCTTATAACAGATGGGTCCTTGCAAGTCAGCAAAACGCTTTAGGGCCTTGTAAATGCGCGCGATTTCGAGCAAAGCAAACATATAGAAATTATAGTTTTCGCTATTTGTTGACGTTTGTCAGCGTTTAAGAGAGCTTCTCACGAAAAAATCATTTTCTCAAAAATTCGTAGTTTTTTTTCCTTCAAATTTTTTCAGGGCCACAATTGATGAACTAACTACTCGGACTCTGAATTTCATGGTCATTGAAAAACTGTGACATTATCTTCTATAAGCCCAAACTTGAGTAAACATTGAAGATTTTTAGCGTTTTGGCTGACTTTGTGCTTTGGGAGTTGTCTATTGTTTCTAGTCTGTCATTATACAGCATTCTTGTTCAGCACGCGTGCAATGACCGCGCTTGGCTGACTTCCGAATGCTCACCGAGATATGCCTATCATTTTCACATAAATTATGACCTAAATTTGGAAACCGCTGAATTTCTCGAATTGGGTCTTTGCGATTTTGGTGAAACTGTTCAGCGCAAGGCACTAATCCGCACTATGTGTAGCCAAGAGATTTTCACGCAAAAATGCCGGCAACAGCAGATTATCGACTCAGACCTCAAAGGGGCGTGCCATTATAACCACGTGACATTTACTTCGATCGCCAAAAAATTTTATGTTATATTGTAGATTGATCTATATGTCATCCATTCTATGGGTTAGACTTAAGATAAAAGTAAAGGTGGGGATACCAGAGAGCTTCAAAGTAGGATGGTACCCCCCAAAAAAACTGGGTCGAGTCACCTTAAGTATTAAAACATGGGTTTGTTATGAGCGTTCATTCTCGTTGGCTCACAAACCTGGGTTTACATTATCAATTGTTTTGTCCCGGCAATGCGCCACAGTTGTTGATCGTGTGAAGCACTGCTTTTAACTTATTTTGCGCCATACTTAACTATGTCCACCATCAGTGTGCTAAAGAGATAATTTAATGAGCACAAGTTACAAATCAATTGTTTTCATTTTTCTCGCGTATTTTGTCCTACCATCCTTTTCCAAAATGTCTTTATAAATTACATGTAAAATCTAACCATACTTTTCGCGAGTCTTTCTTCTTGTCCTAACTACTACAACAACATTTCGTAAAACTGTATTTACCAAATTTATCTTCCATTGTAAATAGAGCGTTTATGTTAAGCGAATAAATAATGTAAATAGTTTGTCTCTGAAACCTCTCTGCATTTCTTGTAAGGTATCTCTAGTAAGTATTAATTTTTTCTCGTTGTTTTTTAATATTTTCCTCTACGTCAAAGCTCAGTTCAGTTGACAACTAATCTATGTTGGGCTATCTTCGTCAGGAAGTGTGAAGTGACAATTACGTATGCGCAAATCTGTTAAAATACGAATGAAAACGCGTTTTGCGTCGGTTGTTGTTCTATCCGTATCAACTAGATTTGTCCGGTTCGGGACCATAAAACCCTTCATACGCCGAACACTCCTTCACGGTGACAGTTCCTCTCTCTGTAGTCACATCGGTGATTATCATGCTGTTAGCCAAGAATTCGAACCGGGAATAACGCGATATCAACGGACTCTTTTTCACTTCTGCGGGGGCTCCAATCGGAGTCTCCTGTCTTGAATAGGTCGGGGGGTTCATCGAACTTGAAGGAAGATTGTCAGTGCTTGTTTTCGTCTGCTTGTCAATGTCGTTTGTTGCAGTTTTTTCGCTGGCATGTGGTCCCTCCAAATCGCATTTGTTCGTATTTAAGAACTGAGCTGAATTAGCGGGTATGCTGATCTTTGTTTCTTCTGCAGTAGCTGAAGCAGTTATCCCTATTTCCGTATCAACGTTATCCGCTGAAACAGGGACATCGTGGTCGCTTTCACTCTTCATCTCAACCGATGCAGGTACTTCAACACTTTCCTTCACTACTCCTGGCTCATCCGTGCCGAGAGCTACTTCAGATTCAGTTAAGGGCTGTGGCACATTCTCGTTGACACTCTCGTCCACCTTCGGAACCGTTCGTTTTCTCCGACGACGCTTTCGTTTCACAGGCGGCGGGAGAACTTCTTGCGATGAACCATCCATTTCGCAGTCACCCCCGCGATCACTGACATGTTCAACGTCCACTGAAGGCTCGCCAACTTCGGCTGGCTAGATATTTAAGAACAGAGAAATAAAAAATTTTAAAATTTAAGCATGCAATTTGCACTTGGAATCAATGGAATATCCAGAATCCTCAAGTGATTTGCAGTCCATGATTTCGCCTAGACGCATTTCAATTCCCTTCCCTACTTGGTTAATTCGCCTCCTACGTCTTTGTATTTATTATATACATACTGAGAAATACTCACCAAAAAGCTATGTCGTAAATTTTCGTTCTCAAATTAGTTATAGCCAATCAGAGGAGCGAACGATGGTTTTTACACGTGAAAAAAACGATACGTCCAATCAGAATCGCGAACGATGTTTTTTCACGTGTGAGAAAAATGATACGTCCAATCAGAAGCCACAGAAGTGTGCGCGAGTTTCGCGCCAAAATTCCCGCCTTTTATTGCAGCTTGCAGCGCCGCTTCGCACACATTTATCAACGAGAAAAGTTTTACTCAAGGAGTTTTTCTCGCTAAAAAAGTGAAAAACATTTCGGAAATGGAGTGGAATAGTTTCGTTTGTTTCACTGTCGATAAAAAAATACAGTAGAGAGCCGGCGAAACAACAGCGGAAAGGGATAAACAGAACGAGACGTAAGCTTTTGTTGTGCTTTTTGTCGGAGCTACTTTGCCTTTCATTTAAGCTTAAGCTTATATTGAAACCGGCCATTTTACTTAAATTCACTCATTTTCAATTGTGCATTGAGAACAAACAGTTAAGATTACTTATAGTTCTTGGATTAAACCTCATACCTCACCGTCATTTATGTTTTTAACAAACGTTTTTACTAAAAAGCTGATACTTCGTTTTCGTTGTCATTTTGCGGTAAGTGTGTAGCGGCAAATTTTAGCATTTTTGAAAGATTTAAAATAAAAAGGCCCGCAAAATGATGAATGACTCAGTATGTATATAATAAACACAATACCACATGGAAAGTGCTTTGTACGGTATTTACGCACTCGTTGTTTTTGTATCAGAAATCTTACTCGTTCGCTGCGCTCACTCGTTCGATTTCTGATACGTCAACAACTCGTGCGTAAATACCGTACGCCAGCACTTTCCATGAAGTATTCTCTATTTCTTTTCGGTACACGTACAAGATCAAAAGAAATAGGAAAGACTAAGACAGCATCGTCCGCTAGTAACAAAAAAAATTGTAAGTAGTTTGTGAGGTTATCGCTTTGACTTAACTCGTCCTCAGACCTCTCGCGCTCCTAGGTATCGGCGTTTAAAACAAACGACTGAGGACAAGGCTGGGTTTCATAAGCCTGAGTACATCAGCCTTTTGCTGACTACTCATTGCCTTATCAGACTTAAAGAATTTCATCCACAAGACTCAAAAATTAGAATTACCTTGTACAGCACAATAAACAGCACCAAAGAAAAGTAGTGCTCGGTAGTTTTGACTAGTATGGTCACACTTAAGAAATTTTGGGATTTTATCTCTCTTTTGTGCATTCAAAAGTAAGAACATCCTTGTACTGCAAAGTAAACTGTGCCTCACAGGGAAACAATGTGCAGTAACCCATACAAGAATTATCGTCACACTTAGCATCTCCATGATGGCAAATGTCTTAGAAATGAGAAGCTCTAAGTTCAGTTATAGGGCTGGCTTACTATAATAACACAAAGCCCAGCCTAAAAGAAAAATGATTTATTGCAGATCTGAACATGTCCAAAAAAGGTTTTCCGATGTTTATGTTCACACGAGCGTCCAGAAACTATACTTCTCACTTCCAGACCAAGTTTAAGCGAGATAATGGAACTTGGTAGATCGGTTGCATGGATATAAATATGTCTTAAGATTATAAAAGGAGCAATTCTAATTTTTCTTTGAAAATTTTTTCATAGGCCACTATAGGGACCAAAACAGTTAAACAATGGAGACATAAGATTAGTACTGAGAGATGCAAAAATGTGATCTATACATGTGCCTAACTACCAGTGACCAACAGGGTGTGGCACTGTTACACAAAAAGCAAACTGGAGTAGGACAATGTAGGGCAAAAGTTGCCTAGTTACTGTTATGGATCGTCTCAGGCATTCGCAGTCAATGCATTTCTATGACGTAGTCACTCACCCAGACCACGGACCTGAAAACTTTTGGCTACATAAATAAATTGACCTCAGAGGGATTAGGCAAGGGCACAAGATTATCCATGGTGGTAAATATAAGTCAGTGTGACCTTTTGTAGCTCAATTATTTTTCTTAACACTCACTGGCAGCTTTATGCTTCTGCTTTCACAAAATAAGCACAATAACTCTTATTTTAACTGGGCTACTGATTGTATAAGCACTCTGCTGTTATCTGGGTTATTTAACATTTTATTTACCAGGTGATACTGTTTAAGTCTGACTTGTCTGGGGGCAAAATTCTAGGGAAGGGGGACTACCATGAAAAAGACAAAATTGCTCAAGATGTCACACCACACTGCACTTAATGCCAACATCTTTGCATGGAGCAGTGAAAATAAGTAAGCCTGTTAATTGATTATCTCCTTTAGTATGGTCAAGTAAAGCTAGACTACAAGTAGTCCCCCATTTTTCCCCAGGGATAGTAGAGCGAGCGAAACGCGGAAAAAATTTTCTCTCCCCCCGCTGCATGTCGCCTTTTCTCACATGGGGTGATTTTCAGGTGCACTAGCATTTCACTCACTCTACTATCCCTAAGGAAAAATGGGGGACTAGTCGTAGTCAAAAGTAAAGCCTGAGCCAAACACAAATTGGTCTCGCCTGTGTACAGATATCCTCCTTCCCTCTTTCTGAGTGGAGGGGGACGTCTGCACACACACCAAAGTTGGGTCTCCTTTGACGTTTATTTCTACTTTTTCAATGGCCATCTATCTGTCCCTTTCATATCAAGGTTCTGCCCCAAACCTATGAAATCCAGGGTGTCCAGCATAGTATTTTTATGAAAAAAAGTAAGATTACCTAGTTGCCCAAGAGCAGAAGTTACCGGGGGCTACTGGGTACCGCTAGGGCTTAGCCCCCGGCCTGCATATAAATGGAAGTCCCCCCAGGGCACAAATCCTTAAGTTTGGGCATTTGAATGAAAGTTACTGAGCATAATATCTTATTAATCAATTGGCCTATACTACAATCAAGAATTCTTTTTTTTTTCTTTCTTTTTCGGCTGAGCACAAAAAGTTGGCAGACAGGCGAAGGGAAAAAAAGAGAAAAAGAGAAGGACTGCAATTATTGCAGGTTATTGGTAATTTTGCTGTGCAAAGTGGTTCCTTAGAACATTTGACTATTCAAATGAAAGCTACTGAGTAGTACTTTCCTGTGGTACTGTATATTATGTTGTACAATGTGGTTCTGAACTTTGAGTCTGTGGATGAAATCTTTAAGTGTGACCATTCAAATGAAAGCTGCTGAGCGGTACTTTCCTGTAGTACTGTTAACTATGCAGTACAATGTGGTTCTGAGTATTGAGTCCGTGGGTGAAATCTTTAAATCTGACCATTCAAATGAAAGCTACTAAGCAGTACTTTCCTGTAGTACTGTTTATTACGCTGTACATACAATGTGGTTCTGACTTGTGAGTCTGAAGATGAAATGTGACCATTCAAATAAAAGCTACTGAGCACTGAGCAGTACTTTCCTGTGGTGCTGTTTATTATGTGGTACAAGGTGGTTTGCACTTTTCAATCTGCAGATGAAATCCTAAAGAGGGATAATTGCTGAGCAATACCTTCCTGAGAAGCTGTAAAATGTGTTCCTAACTTTTCCGGCGGATATGAGTTTACTTGCAATCAACTCCCAATGACTCAAACCTTTGCTATAAACTCAACCTTACGGTAACTAGAACCAAAATCGATTTCCCCTGGTTGATTTCCTCCATACATTTATGGTAATTTCACCCTCGGTTACTCAAACCTCCTGCTAACTCAAAGTAATTTTTGTTTCGCTTCAGACTATTTCATATAATTTTACACTGGATAACTCAAACCACGTTTTAAACGTATGCTGGAGTAAAAAAAAATTGTACTGCAGTCGGAAACATTGAATTTATTTCAAAACAAACCATATCTTCTTTGTATTCCTATTTCAAAATATCAATATCTCGAAGTGATCATGAAGTGTACATGATCCATTGTACATTCCTTCCTCATACCATTTCCTTATTTCTGGTTATTAGCTTGGATCGAACTACCAATAACTCAAATTTTTTTCAATTTCCCTAGAGGGTTAGTGTTATCCGGAGTCGACTGTACATTGTATGTGTAAACAAGGTACAGCCAAGGAAAGCAATGCTTATTTACTGTGTCATGTAATCCAAGGATTCAAAATTTTATATATATATATATAAAAAACAAATTATATATATATAAAAAACAAATTTACTGCACAAAGAGCAAACCTTTGCAGGCTCAAAAGGGAAGAAAAAATTAACTTAGTAAAAAGTTTTGAAGAAATTTTAATGGTAGCCCTAGAAATCATCACTTTCACATCGGAAGTTTTTAGATACCCCTTTGAAAGTAGTATCTTATCTAATTAATTCAAGAAGGTTTTAGAATTGCCATTTGACAAACAAGAAGAAACAAGTTCAAACCGGAAGTCATTTTTACAGTGCAAACCAAAAATGATACGTGTTAACAAAAATATTTTTCACAGTACTGTAAGGTTAGTAGCTTAACGAAGTTGTACACCTGATAAGTAACGTCATAATTTAGCGAACATCTGAAAACTCTTCATTAATTAAACCAAAATAGTCTTCTATACGTATAAGCTTGTTGCGGTATTCTCTACCCGATTTGAATCCTGTATAATTTTACTGTAATATACAGAATAAAATACGTCCTATCTGGTAGTATAACCATCACGGAAATTATGAGATTTTAAGTTTCATTTCTTGAAAGTCAAATTAAAAACTGACAGCTAATACCTCTAAAAAAATCACACTTTTACCGTATAATAAGAGGAAGTCTTGTCATACTCACACTCTCTTCAGAGACAATCATTCGCCTTTTCTTTCCTTTAAATTTCCCCTTCTTACTACATTTAAAAAGAAGCGAAAAACAAATGAAAGGGGGATTAGTTTGCAAGCTATAAAAAAGCGTTAAAAATATAATTTTTAAAAAAAATAATATTTACAATAAAAAAGTTTCGAATGCTATTGCTTTCGTGAATTCATTAAGCCAAAATATTATTGACACGAACAAATTAAGCTTAATTTCGAAAGAAGATGGTAAAAAATTTCACCTATGCGATCGACCAGAATGTTGATCGTAATTTCACTTTCCGAAATTCATATTTCGCTATATTAAGATAACATATGACTGCTAGATAACTGCTATAAACAAACTTCAGTGCGGAGTGAAACAAACATGTCTGATCGTGTAGAAGTGAATCTGCTCTCACCTTACTACCAGCCGTTGTCGAAAAGCCCTCAATAATCTAGGATCAAGCACATTTTCTTCCGGCTCCCAAGTATTGTATCTAATTGGATATTATCGGTAAATCCAGCAATAAATATAGGGACATCTAAAACATTTATTGGTAAATTATGCACGTGAAATTCACGATGCTTACTTTTGCGAGTAACCCTTCCATTTGATGAAATATTCAATTTTGCCCTGCAAAACAAACCATCGACCGCTGGATTAATAAAGATTTTTCCACCACAATATGAGGCAAATTTACTCCTTCCTTACCTCTCTGACTCTGCGCTTAAGAATCGTTTCGGCCGCATAGATTCCGTTGTTTCTTCCTCCGCGATTCATGACTCATTGTCCAGTTTGAGAGATTGTGTTTGTATTCATAGCAATTTGCATCTTCGCATCCCATAATGTATTTATCTTCGTGACGACACGTGCTACTCGATCCTCGATAAATCGTCATATGACAAACCGGAAAATTCTTTATGCCATATTGGAGCTAAAACCAACCCTGAGGCCCGATGTGAGAGGAGCCACGATATAACAGAGCGAAGTTGTCGCTTTCCTCGCTCAACGAACAGTTTCCTTTACCCCAATAACAATAAAATATATGGAAAAGTCCCTTGGCCCTTCGTTATAATCTCAGCTGTAATTTTGGTTTGACGGTGAAGTGAGGTTCCTGTAATTTTAACCGATGTCACTCGTTTTCCCGCTCGCAGAACTTCAGTATTGCCACGGTATCAAAGTTAATTTTTCGTTTTTTGTTTTTTTTGGAAAAGAAAAAATTAAAAACTGAAATAACTGAAAAAACATGAACTAAGAACAAAACCATGTGAGGTGTTTGCGAGGTAAGTTTTGTAACCATCAAAAAAGGTTTTGTCGTGATCGTAAGAACATATGTAAGTAACAACCCGTAGTGAAAAAAAAAAGAGATGCCACGAGAAAAAAAATGTCGTGATATCCATTGTCAACCGTAATCCCTAATTGATATTTTGCTGAAATTATCATTTCATATTCCACTACCTCAGTAAAATATTACTTTAGCTGCAGACTACCGGAGGAAACAAATTAAAGGTATGCATTCGAGAAAAGTACGCCCAAGTTCAACCCAGTTTTCTATACAGGAGCATAAACTAAAAGCGACTAGGAATGTCTCTATTCCTGTAGAGAGGGAAGCAAGCACATTGCAGTGTTGTCCCCAAGCACTGAATTCTCTAGTGTCCATTTATACGCATGGGTGGAGTGAGCTACCGTGTAAAAAAAGTGTCTTACTCAAGTCTTACCAGGAGCCGATTACACAAAAAACATAACACAATGACCCGCGACACAAGGATAACACTGACCAGAGAGACAACACTCGGCACTCGAGTTAATTTTATTGCTTAATTTTAATATAGCGCAAGAGAGGAACGTGCAAAGAGAAAAGAAGACCCCCTCCTCCTTTTCTCCCCTCGTGCGCGCGCGCATCCTTGAAATTGCTCCTTTTGCCCCTGCTACGTAGGCTATGACGTACAAGGACAACTCCTGTGGACAGGGCTGGAATCCGTAACTCTTGAGTCCAAAACATAGCCCACTGGGCCACCACGCCCAGTCCATATCAAGCTGGTTTGAGAATTCACCATTTTCACATAGACCATAATGCACCTAGTTTCGGTGAAACCGCTGGATAATATTGCGCGCACAGCATAAACACCTAGTAACCAGCCCAGATCCTTCCTCGGTCAAAGGGGCTAACTTCCGGTTTAAATGCAAAACTTTGCAACCTTCTGGAGCATTTACTCTTCTCTGTATTCAGAAAAAAACTTTTTTTTTGAATATTAGATGACATAAACTACAATTGGGCTTAAAATAAATAAGATCTGAAAACATGAAAATTTGCCTGGGCGGGTACCTTAAAGCAACTTTTAAGGTTACAATGGAACCTTTCCCTAGGGACGCCTTCTTAACGCAGACTAGTTGAGAGGATGAGTTTCCTTTGATTTCAAATATGCCAAACTTTATACCATTCCTACTTCAACATGAAAACAAAGCTCTGTCCGTTTGGTGTTCGTATCAAGCTGGTTTGATTTACTGTCGTCGATCATCACTCTCCAACGTTCTTCTTCCAGGTATCATGACGACAGTAGCAAAATTCCCTCAAATGGGGATGTGAGTTTTTTATGCAGTCCGGTTGTGATCCATAAAGATTTATGCGACTGATGTGCCCGCTCACTTCAAAACGACCCCCAATAAGCTTAACAGACGCCTCAAAAACTGCAAAACCCGGTATGGTTCGAAACTTAACCTGGTAGATACATTCAGTTGGTTTTGTTGCGTTCTTAAACTCCGGTTTTCCGAGACCTAAGCCATCACCATCTTGTATTCCACTGAATGTTTGCACTTTAGAACTTGGTACTTCTTGCCAGGCGCCTAAAATAACGTCTAGTGTTAATCGTTCACATAGCCTGCTCACTTTAGGGTCTTTCTTGAGCAAGCTGTTAATGTGATCAGAGGCAATCTGGGCGCCAATACGAACATGCGCATGGGTCGTGTTTAGAGGCAACCACTGAACACATGGGCAAAAGTACTCTGGTATCTTAGCGTCTTGACATGTTCGATTTCGAGGAAGTTTTGAGAAAAGACTTATTCCACGGGTGAGTTCTGTCTGTGAAGGATCAAAACGATACTTGAGTAAATGCATAAAAGTTGCATGTAAATCCAACGGTGATATGATAATATCTGTATTTGATTTGAAGTTCTTTGCCAGTTTTGAGTGTTTCAAGAGGAAGTTATCTGGCAGCGCAATGGATAGCAATGGTAACCGCTCCTCCAGCTTTCCCTGCATGGTCGATCGGAACTCCCCTGTGCGAGCGCCGTGGTCTCCCATGACAACGAGCATGGTGTCATTCAAAAATCCCAAGTCCCGCATCGATTTAAAGAACTCGTAAAAGTCTTTCTCTGCAGCACCAAGTGGTAATATTGTGTTATGATGGCAGAGGCTACTCAGAAAAATAAAACCAAATTTAGGTGTCTTGGGATAAGCTCTAAACATGCTCTTCAGATATTCAAGCTGAATTTTGTGTTGAGGTTGAGCATTGATGCATTTCTCATGAAGTACTCCCTCGTTTAGTTTGTGTGGCACCGCTGACCAAAACGATCGCGCATAATGATCACAAGGTGGCTTACTAAAGCCTTTGAGTCTCATATTGAAAGCACCTGAAAGCAAAAAATATAATTTTAACTTACATTAAAATAGCTGTCGAAATAACTATCAATTGGAACCATCTTGCAAAGTCGCGTCACCTAAATTCGGCCTAATATACTAACCCAAACAAACAGCTCGTTCTTCCAGATCAGAGGAGCTACATGGACTCCTGCGCGGGTGAGATTTGGAAGTAAATAGTTCCCGATAGCTTGGAGGGGAAATAAATACCTACTAACAGTAATTGCTCGCTATAGGAAAGACACACAGGGCACCCAAAGACTGCTTACTAACACTGCAAAGAAAATAAAAGAGATCAGTGCACTGCAGGAAAGAAGTCGATGTGACTAGTTTACCTATAGGTGGAGCATCTTCACTAAACATAGTAGCGTAACCGTACTCCTCTAACGTCTTGAAAATAAACGGCCATGGATCCACAGTTCCGGCGCCCTTGAAGCCAGTCCTCGCCTCGTGAATTTTACAATTCTCCTCCAGACTCCGTCCGGTCAAGAGCGCTGTCAGCTGAGGCGTGGTCCCCTCACCTACTAAAGAGAACCCACTGAACATGAATGCCTGTAGCTCGTTCTGCAGAAACTTGTACGAGCTGTGAAGGAGACGCTGAAAAGTTGCGTGTGAGGTTTGGTCCAATCCTAAAATGACAATATTTAATGGTATACCAGCCCTTTGTTGCGGTACTCGCCGCAGCACGTGACTTTTGGGGACAACCTGTGCGTGAAAATCAGTTTGTTTCACTCCATTGAAGAACTCGGCGTTCACTTGAATGAAATCGTGGTTTAATTTCAACACTGGTGCTTTATACTTCAATGGTCTGCGATTTCCTAAGCGGAATCCAGAATCGGAGCCACCCGTTTGCCTATGTATCGTTTGAAAGGACAGATTTGTAACAGGCGCACCTCTGTCATGATAAACCACGACTTTGAGAAGACCATCACGGTAGCTGGTAAATAGCGTTGCGTCGCGTTCACACGCAATCGGTACTATAGGTAGAAAATACCTCATGGAACTTGTGTCAAAAGGATCTATATTCGGAAGACGACAGCTCACTTCTCCAGACGAAATGGGTCTTTGTACTTTCGTTGGTGACGTTCCGCACTTCAGATTATTGACATAGAATTCTAGAAAACACAGGCCATAAATTAGAGTTGCCAGTTTACAAACAGTTAACACTCTGCAGGGCTAAGGCCAGAGTTCTAAGCTATTGTATGTTACTTCGGCACTGACCTCTTTGTTTCTGTGCCACAATAAAGTTCATTTGTGTCCTTTTAAACTAAAATTGGGTATAACATCTTGCTTGTTATGAAAATTTTTTCTTCTGAGCCAAGAAAATCTTGGAAGTTATTATTTAACTCTGATAGCTTACAGAATGAACGCAATTCCTAGCCCCCAAAAAACTGAAATTTATATAGTTTTAATTTCGTTTCCCAAATTGCGCAAAATTGCAATTTCTGTAGAGCGTGACTTGGTCCACCCATACTTACCAAGACTGGTAAGAAAATCCTTTTTGACAAGTATTGTAGAGTTGTCATCTGCAAAAAGGATAAACTCGGATCCTAAAGTAAAGTAGTTTGTATCGTCCTTTGGTTTAAAGATTGCTTGGCACTTTTCTTCTGCAAGCTGATGGCAGGCCATCATAGCTTCTTTCTCGGATGGAAAGGCTTGTGTCGATACAGGAGCTTCAAAATCATGCTTGTCAACAGCTTTGAAATTATCCAGCTAGGGCAAAAAATACAGAGTTGATTTAGGAACTAATAATGACTAACTTATGATATTGTTCTAAGCCTTTCCATAAAAAAACTCTCGTTAAACTCAAGAACGTCAGTTATCGAGCGTAATGCCAGTGGTTATAGCATTACTGTAAAATAGCCGCTTGCAAGAAAATAGGCGGAAGTACAGGCTTCTTTCGTAGCATGATCATGAGTGGCAAGTGTTTGCGACGTGGGCTCGTGGAAGGAGGGAGGAGTTTAACTTTCTCCCCACTAACTAGCGCGCAATTCGCGTTCTCGCCCGCCCAAATACCTTCTGCCACGCAGCCTAACACCTCTTTCCCGAACCATTTTCTTAAATTAAGTATGACCATTATAGCCATTAAGTATTTTTTTAATCCCTGATCTAACCTAGGACTGAGCAAACTTTCGACGCATGGGATGAAGACTGAAGAGCGAAGAGAGTCCCTCCTCTTCACTTCCAGTCCCCCCTTTAAATCGCCCTTTCAAAGACTTACCAAGTCTCTTAGTAACTCATCTTAACTCCTTTCTATCTCAGAGATGGGGCGATAGTTTACTCTGTATACCAGTAGCATAGTATTTGTATACGCGGTATTCATTGCTTTCTACATGTGAAGTTCGTCCTCGAGACACATGCACATAACCTTATTTTGGTTAATGTTAATTTGATTTTACCGGGTTAGAAAGCACTTATACTGAATGGTTACCAACCTTTTTAACTGTCTACCCACTTAAATTAGCGGCAGATATCACTTACTTTGATATACTCTTGAGGCGCAAAGGTTCTGTGCAAGTCATCTTCGTCTGCCAGTGGCGTTAGGGTATGTACCTACAGAGAAGTGTACGTGTAGACAGTTATTTCTCCTTGACAAAGCGACTACCCGTGATTATCCTCTCTCCCTTCAAATCTAGCTTTTGCGTTGATGGGCATACCTATATCAGCTTTGATATCCTTAGGACACCATTTAGATACCATCTAACCTCATGCCATGATAATAAATAAATGTAGCCAACCAAATTTCTGCACTCTCATGCTAGGGTCTTTTTCTTCTTCGAGTAAGGAAAAGAGAGGACCCTGGTCATGAGGTTGCAATAATTTGCAGGTAATTTTTGTAGAGTACCTTTCATTTCCAAGCAACTGTAAAATAGTTCAGAGAACTTGCTTTCAAGCTCAAAAATATTCAATTTAGATTTTCAAGCCATTCTGTTAAGTTACTTAAAGTAAGTCTTGGAAGATCATATCTGTGGAAACGATTATAGGCGTCCGCTACCTTCGGCCTCTATCCTCTGATTCTTGGTTCAATTTTAAGAAAGAGTGCATGTTACACGCCGGGAACTTAATCTTTAATTAAAGAAAGCATGGTCGATTTACACCGGTTTCCACCGTTTTTCGGAAATCGGTCAGATTTTTCACAATAAAATATTTTAAATTAACAATTAAACTTTCCAAGTTGAAATCTTTCTCCATATCCACTATGGTATGGAAATTGATCTTTATGAAATAACCGGCCGATTTGAAAGGCTTTATCCGCGAGGAGAATGGAACTGGCCAATATCCTGTTTGAATGACTCAGAAACCCAAGAAAGGGGATTTGAGTGTCTGAAGGGGAGTTCCTCGATGACAATCAAACACTTCCTTTTTTTGGCTGTGAACATGAAACAGTTAAACTTTAGGCATTTTAACACTAACAGTAAAAAATTCTGTGAAACAGTTAATTTTTTCCTGAAAGGAGCAAAAACGGCTCCAAAAAGGCCAATTATATTTTGTTTAGTATAGCAAGGAGTTTCGGCCATTTTGAGACAATTCCGGATTATTTCATCAGAAAGATTTCCAAAGGCTACCGACGATTCCCGAAGACTGTCGAAGATTTCCGAAGACTAACGAAGATGTCCGAAGAAGCTTTCGCCCTTGCGTTCGTTTAGGAAATCGAGTCAGTATTTTTTGTGCCTGGGTCACACTTGGAACGTCATCCACAAACTAAACAGCTATAGCCATCATCAGTTGACTCCTGATAATTCCAACCCTCAAGGGAAATAGAAAAAAGTTCGACTTCTCGGGAGTTCGAGTTATCGAGGGTAAAATGATATAGAAAACGATCTGAAGGGAAATGCAAATCGCTTCGAGTTAGCGGGAGGTTCGAGTTATAGAGGGTTCGAGTTACCGGGATTCGATGGTGCGAGGTAGAATCTTCTTACCTGTTTTGTCGGCCATTCAGAACTGGCCTTAGGTTGCTTAATTCTGTTGTTGTCAGTGGAAATTTTATTTTCCCTAAATGAAGTATGATACACAGGTATTACTGGTGACTTATCCTCTTGTTTCCATCGGTCTGTACTAAGCTGTCCTCGAGAGGTAGACTGCTGACCAGATTCGGTTGTTAGTTTGGAATGCCAGAGATTTATTAAATACGAGTGGTTGTCCTTTTCTAGCTTTATCGTTGACTTTGCTTCCAGTTTCTTTTCTTTCTCTTTTTCTATCTGGTCGCTAACTTTCCACATGCAAAGTAGATTGATTAAGACCATCATTGCTGCTGAAAGAATGAGAAATTTGCGGACCAACTGCGAAGAGAAACACTTCATGGTGGTTTGGGCATCAGCTACGTCGATTCAATGCTTCGTTGCTTCAAACTTGAATCAGAATATACCATTTGTTTGACGGTAATGGCAAAAAAAACCACCGACATAAACGCTGTGGTCAGTTTAGTTCGCTGTGGTATATATTTTCATATGTATTGGTCATTTTCGGTGTTTCAGCATTCTTATCTTGACGATGTGCGACAAAAAGTCGTAAAGGATTTACCACACCGAATCAGTGAAAACTCACTGCATAACTTTCTATTGATGAAATCAAAGCTAGTTATTCCGTCACCAACACATCCCACATGAAGTCGTCGCCAAAGTCGCACACTTGCGTACTCAAGAACTAACTAATAAATTAAAACGCAAGCACTCAAAAGTCAGACCACAGTTACTGTCCTCGCTTATACAATACGTACGTGTAGAGCGTGTTAAAAAAATCACTTGAATTCTCAGACCAACGATCGATGCACTTCAGTGCTATTTTATAAAAGCCACGTCTCTACTAGAAGAACTTTAGCCATCCACCTCTTGTTAACACGTATTCAGCACGGAACAATGAAATTATTAAGGTAAAATATTTATGCTTGAGCAAAGCTGAATAAACAAAGTTGGCGAGTAATGCATGCGTTCTGTGTGATTATATTATAAAGCTATACATACGACATTTGAACATCTCTCCTTATTTTTGTATCAGTTAGTTTTCAACTTCCCTTATCACTCATCTTTGCATGGTCTGTTTTTGTTGTCAGCGGTTGTTGTTGTTGTTGTTATTATTAGTACTATTAACCTATAATTCTGAAGGAACAATCACAAAAAAGGTCTTCGGGTTTCAAGATCTTTTGATAATTGTCAAAAGCTTAGGTGGTTTAAAATTGACCCTCCGCGATCAAATGTTTAATCTCAAAGGTTATTGGATGGAAGAGCAGCACCCGAATCCCTTATTTAGAAGATGAGGACTCACTTCGGTTCGAGCATAAGTATTCCACAAGATCAAAAACATTACACCGCTGCCTAAAACTGATGTAATGAAGAATTGAAACTGCTCGTAATCTAGCAGCCATTTTTCGCACAATAAAACTACCTGAAAACTCCTGAAAACTACCTACGCTGAATTTAAAGACGCCGCCTCAGACTAGACTGCGGAGTCACTGAGAAGTTGTTTTGGTTATGAAAATTTCCGTGAACTGATTTGTTTGTATATAAAAATTGTAAGCAAATTTTCTTTATACTAATTCAACAGAATTTTTCAATGCTTTTAATAGTTAGTATCCAATATTTATTTTTACATATTTTTTAAGCTTTTCTTATCTTGATTTGTTGCAAACCTTTGGTGTTTTAATGCAGTATGCCATTTGTATGATGGCGTCCATTTCGTTTTTCCGTTCATATTAATTTAAATTTGATAATCCTAGAGAGCTTTAAATAACAGTGAAACCTGTATTAAGCGGACACCGTATTAGGCGGACACCCTCTATTAAGCGGACAGTGGTCGAAGTCCCCAAATCTATTTCCCTTATTTACTTTAAATGAAACCTTTAATAAGCGGACACCTCTATTAAGCGGACGCGGACACCTAAAAAGTACCTGAAATGGTTATTTCCAATGTTGCCAACCTGTATTAAACGGACAACCTGTATTAAACCGACACTTGTAATTAAATTCCACCACCCAACATGCCAGACACTGGAAATGCTAAAGATTGCCTCGAATTGTCACCCACAAATTTTTCGATGTTTACATTAAAAAACGTGACTTGACGAACTTATTTGATTAGTTTCCCAGTACAGTGTTGTTTTCTATTTCGTTTTGTTTGTATAGAGCTTTTTTTCACTCATCTGATTTCTTCAAACTTGAGTTGCAATCTATGTTTAAGGTACTATGATCAATTAGTCCACTTTGATAAAGAAATGCATGCAAACGTATCTGAGAGTATTCTAAACATTTCCACTGTTCATTTGAATGGCATTTTGACACCTCATATGTCGTTATCTATAGAAACCTGTATTAGGCGGACATCCTGTATTAAGCGGACACTACAGCTTTCCCGAGGATGTCCGCTTAATACAGGTTTCACTGTAACAAAAGATTTATTAAATTTGCACAAGAAAGAAAAATCCTGAAGGATTCTGGAAGTGGAAGTCAAAAGACACCGTCGTGGAAATAGACTTTTTTCCTGTTAAAACCATGAAAATCAATCTGAGAGAAGCATTTTTCAGGCCATTCGCCTCTTTGATGTTTGACTGATTTAATTCTCTTATCAGTTTGCCTCAAACCTCTGATCCTTGTAAGGCCCTACCTTATTAGTAAAAATAGTTTTCTAAAAGTTTATCCAAGAAACCCCAAACTAACTTGTTGTTTTTTTAAACATAAACAGTATCAACACTGTTTCGTCCCATGTAAGAGAATCCAAGACAGTCTTGGATTCTGGATTTTAGGTACTGGATTCTATTCTTTGTCAGTGAAACTTGGATTCTGGATTCCAATCGCTAGTGTGATTCCGGATTCTTTGAGCTGTATTCCGGATTCCAAGACCTAGGATTCCAGATTCCATAAGCAAAAAATTCCCGGATTCCCGTACATCGGGCGAACTGAACAGACTGACTGTACATGCTCAATATCATGGTATCATGCTGGAGCCACTCCTTGCCAGCTGGCGTTGATTGATCTTGATTTGACAGTTTGTTTTACCAAATCGTCACTAGGTAGTTTTGTCTTTACAGTCTCGACTTAGTGGTAACTGATAAGAACCGGCTTCCTCCTTTTTAAACGTAGAAGACACCATTTCGACGCTGATTTTATTCTGCGATTCCATTTTTGTCGCCATAAACAGCACGGCAAAAGGACTCCAACTGCGTGAGGAGATCTTGTGATATACACCAGTTTTATAAGACCGTTCACAGTCCCCCTTTTTTTTGGAAGATCGTCATGATTAATAGTCTCCTTCGCAGCCGTTATTAGCGTCGTCACGCAACGCTCCTCCCCACTACTACATGATTGAGCGTTTACCGGTTCGGGCGGCCATCTTGGTTTCATATGTACCGAGGGGGAGGCCCCTAAAGTAGATTTGACACTCACGATCATCCAAGATGGCCACCCGTCACGCGACGATCTTAAGGAAAAGTAGGGGACTGTGTATAGTCTAACCAGTCTTTGTCAACTTGCTAAAAGATTTGCTGATACTAATTGTTAGATGGACGAGGCAGTTTGAAAGGTCTCAGATGCCAATTCTAGCGAAAGCACTGACTGAAGTCATACACAACCCATGAAAGCATGCATTTCCGGTAGGGCCTTACACATGTCATAGCCAATGGGGCTGGCAACCTGGTAGATGTCGGTGTAACGTGCGTGAAATTGTAAAATTAAAGTAGCAGTGAAACATTTGGTATGTTAATCTTGTATAAAAAAGCAAGATGAACGGTAATGGAGCATCTGGGCCATCTGAAGAGCGATGATACCTTTAATTTTAAGAGTAGTTTTGCCACGTTGCCAGCATGCAAAATTGACTATTTATGAGGATGTCCGCTTGTTCTTGGTTGTGACCGTTTTGCTTGTTCTTTGGCCTATTCTTGTCCTTCGTGAAATACCCTAGACTTGCTGTCTCTGCAAAATAAAGTCTTAATAAATTAGATTTTTCTCAAAAAAGTAGGGGGTACACACGGCTTACCTCCCCTGCTCCTACTCCTACGACAATGACGTGGCTGTGCCTTAATTAAATAACGATCTGTTTTGAGCCGCGAATTTTAGATTTCGAGTTGTACTTACAATGATAAGTATCTTTAATCTAAAACTCGCCAAAACGTCTTTGAAATAGCTTTAGAGGAGGACACAGACAATTGAAGACACATCAAAAGACACAAGGTAATACGTTTTTTGGCTTGTTTCGTTGTTTTTATTATTATTACTATTAGTGAGTAGTACTAGTATTTTGTAATGATCCTTGAATGCAAGATGAAACAGATGCGAACAAATAGCAGGGCAAGGCACCACATTTTATCCCTTGAAACCCTGTACTTTTTTGGGGGAAGGGGGTCACTGAAAAGCATTTTAATGAGGTCAGTCATAAATTATTCTTTTAAACTGAAAAATTCTCGTAGCCCCCCACCACCCCATAAATTATGAACGCTCCTGCCTCAGGTTCCTAATAACACGATCAATATGTCAATAAAACAAAAGGCCACAAGTTTCGAAGAAGTTAACGCGAGTTAACGTTAAAGTGAGTAAAGTACAGCCTTCCTTGAGTACGTTAGTTCGTTCATCGTTCAAGTTACCAAAATGATTGGAATGCGAGAAAGTTATTTTGGCAGTCGGGAAGAAATTTTGTGGCTGCTGTCTTTGTAGAGAGATGTAAGGAGGTGACAGTTGAGTGATAAAGAGATTAATAGGAAATGTCCACAGGGACAATGAACAACCGGGGGGGGGGGTACTTTAGGAATTTCTGGGTGGGGATGTGCTGCTGGGACCCTGGAACCCTTAACGGGTCCTTAACCTATACCAGAGCTAGTTCAGCTGAATTTTGCCACCCTATACTAGAGTAAACTCCCCAAATCCCCCCTATCCTAGAGTGGCTGTTTTCCAGAAACTAGGTCACAAGCACAGTGTAGTCAAAACAAAACCTTATACGACAATCCCTAGTTTAGATAAAATTTTCAACGTACTGATCAGTTTCCTGAAAAATGATAACCTATTCGAGACCCAAACGCTCTGATTTATATACCCTATCCTAGAGTAACCTGCTTGAAAACCATACCCTCCACAGCGGCACATACCTATATATAGCCCATATATGGCAGTACCCCCCGGAATAAACAGTGGCCGTTGTACAGAGATGGTTGTTCGTAAAGGTTCGACTGTGGCTTGGAATTACAGTATTAGTCCGTCCCAGGCTCTCAGATAGTGGAGACGTCGCGAAAACGATGTCAAGGGAACCACAGGGCGCGCGTGTTCTAAATAAGGGGGTGGTTTCCTCTGGCCTGACCCTTTGGGTTTTCCGCATGAGATTTCACGATATTTGCACACTACTGCCTGGGAGTCTGGAACAGGCTATTTTAGCGTTATTGACACGAAATAATTTGTATGCAAATGCATTATTATTTCGAGTGACGAATGGAGTGAAACAAGCCTGATCGCATCCATGTTGGATAATCTATCACGCCTGTTTTACAAATACCTCTACAACTGTGATTAGGATGCAATACTTAAAAGAGGAAGAGGAGGTGTAGTTTTACATGGAAAATGTCTGTGATCGAATATAACAATTTATTGTACCAAATCAGCCAAAGACTCGACAAGCTGAACGCAGCAAGCCAGCAATTAATTGTGATAAGCAGAGGACAGTTGGCGGCTCGTAATGAAGAAAGCATCCCTATCTTGTCGTTGTTTTTAGAATTAGAAGAGAAAGGAATTCTGAGCCCCGATCGTCTAACGGTATTGAAGACTATTTTAAAAGGCGTCAAAGAATGGGCTTTTCTAGAAAAGGTTGAAAAGTTTGAGCAAAAAAGAAAGAAATACAACAACTTGCTTGAGCAGATTATACGAGAACTCGACGAGCTTAATGATCTGGAACGCCTCATCTCGATTTGCAAAGGAAATATAACAGAAGAAAGACGAGCGAGCATCCATGATGCTAGATCATTGTTTAAGGAGTTAGAAAGCAAAGAATGTCTTGGAATCAACCGCCTCGAAATCGTGAAGGAGATTTTGACCCAGACGGAAAAAACCGATCTGCTTAAGGAAGTGGAAGAGTTTGAGCAACGACAAAGTCGTGAAATTAACTTTGAAAGGCGAAAAGGTATTTCTCCGGGTTTACCTGGGTGTAAAAACCTGTAAAGTTTTTCTTTGGTTTCTAGCTATTATTTTCCTTGGTTCTATTGACTTGTCAGTGGCTTTTTTGTATTCACTGTTTTACGTCACTCGTGACTTTCACAGGGTTTTACACCGAGGATGAGCGGCCATTTCTCCATGCCCGTTAAGTTAAAAATTTTATTACTTCCCCTCAGCACCAGTTTGCATTGTAAATTGTAAATTAATGTAACAATACTGACCTTTGTCTGCACCCTAAATATTCCATTATTGTTTCAAGTATCTGAATTTTGTACGTTTTATTTCAGCACAAGCAGCTGCTATGGTCACTGAATATGGTAAGAGTTTTTAAAAACTTAGTTTCGCTCGATCCATATATACTTTTCCCCTTTCTTAGACAGTCTTTACCAACTTGGGGTTACTAGACATACTTTCTCTAAAAGCATTCTAAATAAAGCACGGGTTTCCCCCTTAACAATTAAACAATTACGAAATCCGAATCATTAAAGGCGCGGACTGATCACTGATCGAGTGGTGAAGCGTTCCCGGAGGTTGTTGTATCCTATGCTTGCAGGTCTAGAGTTGAGTTAGAGATTTTAAAAAGTATGTCCGTTCTACTGTACTCTGATCAACCCTATCGCCAGCATAGCACTGTGATTGCATATAATATTGAAATAAGTAGAAAAAAATCAAAATCGTTTTTTCAGGCACTACGAGCCAGCATTTTTTACTCAGCTATTAAAAACGACGGACTACTATTTAAAACGCAACCCTTGAATCTCTTCCATCAGCTGTTACAGGTAATTACCTAAAAGAGAGAACAATCATTTTGACCCTTCAATGCCGGAAAAATAGATTTAGAGAAGGAGTATTGTTTTGAATTGTAACGCCCTCGAAATTAGATTATCATCAAACTGGAAACCCGAAGTTACCTCGGGGTAATTTTTCTCTCCTCCTATATGGGTATTCTAATAAAAATAGATTGAACAAGAGAGGAATGATGAGAATAGTCAGCAAGTTAGACTACGAGTGGTCCCCGATTTTTCCTCAGGAATAGTAGAGCGAGCGAATCGCGAGGGCACGTGAAAATCACCCCACGCGAGAAAAGGCGGGGAAAGAGAAAAATCCGCGTGTCGCCTTTTCTCGCGTGGGGTGATTTTCACGCGCCCTCGCGTTTCGCTCGCTCTACTATCCCTGAGGAAAAATGGGGGACTACTCGTAGTCTATCAGCAAGTGGTGGACGTTAATTTTTCTCCTCTCCCTAGCCTCCCTGTGATGCAAAAAAGCTTTTGGAGGCCTCTCTGTAGGGTATTACTATACTATACTTGCCATACGTGTTGGTGTTGTAGTTATTTTTTACCTCAGTTCATTTTTATATTTCAGTGTTTTTGGGTATGGTAATGAATGCTAATGAATTTGAAACAAAGGAAATATAAAAGTTAACTGAAATAAAAAATCAACTTGCAACATCTATGAGGCTTTGCAGAGTAAAACAAAAGAAATGTATCGTTCGTTCGTGATCCAAGTATCAAAATTGTTATTTTGGATAATACGGCTCCACTTACTTACTGAGGAGCCATAATGTGTAAATTGTGAACGAGAGCAAACTCTGACCCTGAGAGAGAGAGAGAGACCACCTTCTATCAAAGTGTTAATTCTTTGTTTCTCATCACGCCAGACTTATGCCCGGAGCTCAGTCTCTTATGGAAGTATAATATCTTGAAACATTTTTTTGTTCTTTCTAAGGTTAAGAAATATGACAATCAAATAAACAAGCTAAATGCCTTCCCTCCCTTGCTCTATGTAGTGCAATCCTGTACCGCCGGCAGATGGCTTGTAAGCAGTAAACGTTAGGCCCGTTTATATCAAGAACAGTTGTACTGGGTAGAAAGGTCACCCGCCTACTCCAGTTACCTAGTGGGGTCGTACATTTCCTACAAAATGTGGCGAACCGTTTAAATGAGATACAAAAATAAAGTTGGCTCGGCTAGGAGGGTGACAGATGTTCTCCACGTAAATGGGGCCTAAAATGTCAATCAAGGAGGGGAACAATTTGTTTTGTTTTGAATGAGTATCTCAAAAAAATTGTTTAGGTAATAATAATCTTACAGCCTCACAGGCTGTCTTGGAATCGACTGTCTTAAGGGACGGACCATTAGAAAAGTTATGGGGGAATTTTCGAGCCGCAGGAATTTTTTTTCGTTATCAAATTCCTTGTATGAATTTTTTTCAGGCCCTTGCATGAATATTTCATGAATATTTATAGGGGTTAATTGACGTGCAAGAATTTTTTTAAATTAAATTTCCCTTGCGCGAATTTTTTTTTTTGTACTTCGCCCGCCCCCTCATATAAGTTTTCTAATGGTCCGTCCGTAAAATCTTAAAGGAGGTTTAATTCAATCCAGATGGAAAACAGTGATCTCCTTGAAAAAGTAAATGAGTTCGATACACGACTTCAACTTGAAAGAATAGCAGGTATTCGGAGTGTTGATTTAGATCATCCATTTTTGCAGATGTTTTCTAATCCTTTTTCCTTGTTTGAAATAGATGACAACATTTCTTTTTCAAACTAACTTTAAAATGTCATTGCTTTTAATTATCTTTTAGACCTATCACGGGAGGTTGTTGTTTTAAATGCCTCTGCTGCATTTCGATTTCGAGGTAGGAAGACCGAAAACTATAACAAAAAGTAGCCTGTGGACAGGCTTTCTGTTTTTCTCTTCCCTCTCCTAGCGATTTTTTCACCCTTTCCCCAAACAGAGCGGTTGTTCACAGGCTAAACAAAAATGCACTAACACACCTGATATGCCCGGGTGGGTTGGAGAGGACAAAAGGGAGCTGTACTAACTGCTATGCTAAAGATACTTACCGGTACTTTAAAATGTGCACATACATATCACATAAAAGTCTCCAGGTGTAATTTGTCATACTCGACTTGAGTAGTTTTAGATGGTAGCCGCAAAACCCTGGTTTATGATTTAGACAAGCCTAATCGGAACTGATCCTTTCCCTAAACTACACACAACCAGGTAAAAAAAAAACAACACAACTGGGTTGAGACTAAGACAGGCGTTTTTGACAGCATACTGTAAAATTAGGCATACTAAATACAAATTCTGATCCGTTTCTGATTACGTTTTTTACCAAAATTACACTCCCAATCAAAAGGCACAATGAAGTGTCTACTACTTTGATAATAGCTTTGTAATAGCTTTAGCAAGTAGATTATAATAAGAGAACAGATTTAAGTCGGATAGTGAGAACCATAAGATAAGGAACATACACCAACAAATCCGAAAGCCAGTCACCGAGAATCTAAATAACTTCTACTACCATACCTGCTTGAAGGTTAAATGAGATGCCTCCAACACAGAAAGAGTGAAATGCATAGTCTTTCGCTGGCACACCCAAGAAGTAGGAAATAAAGTTTAAACAAAAAGGTCGGCAACCAAGGGAGGGGATCAGTGAAAGTGATTATGACTGAAAGTCAGAGAGAAGAGCGTGGCTTGTATACTGCGGCCCACTTCACAGTTTCACACATTGACCGGACCAACAACCAGATTCTTTTAAAAACTGGTAATAGTGCTGGCTGTGTCAAGTTCATGTTTCAGTTCAGATGATCACGTCATATTAAGCAGTGCGGATAAGCCATTTCCCTTGCCTCCTTTATCCTTTCCACCAAATTGAACTCGGGGAAGGGGATGTAAAAAAATGCACACACACCCACGCACTTCTATTCTGCAAAAAGAGTGTGAAGGTTTCCCGATGGTATGGTCTCCCTCTAAGTCCATTATCACTTCTACTGTCACACATAACACACACTTACCTCACAATCACACCCTTAGCGGCAGACAGTGGTGCCCTTGCACTGTAATTTTCAGGGAGTTATAATAACTCCTCTAGTGGGGCTAATTTAACTCCTGACAGTGGAGTTATTTTTCGTGGAGTTATTTTAACTCCAAAAAGGAGTTTAAAGAACTCTTTTTCAGGAGTAAAAGTGACCCCAGATATTGAGGAGTTAAAATAACCCCAAAAAAGGAGTTATCCTGTACCTAAAATTTTTACTCCACTTTCAGAGTTAAATTAACTCCAAAAAGAGTAAAAACAACCCCTGTAAGGAGTACAAGAAACCCCATTTCGGAGTAATTTTAACTCCAAGACTGGGAGTAAAAAGAACTCTTTTTCAGGAGTAAAAATGACCCCAAATTCGGAGTTAAATTAGGAGTTAAAATAACCCCAAAAAAGGGGTTATCCTGTACCTAAAATTTTTACTCCATTTTTGGAGTTATAATAACTCCCTAAAAATTAGGGTGTGCATGCTAACTGATAAAATACATAGGGGACACTCTGTTGTCCTCTTCCATATTATGTTACATTACATTGCAAATTTATTTCGGACTGTTGTCTGATGAAGATCCTGATGTAGATCCTCTGCAAATACTGCTAAAAACTGGACTGCAAACACTGCAAGCACAGGCGTGGATCCACACCGGGTTCCACCGTTTTACCGAAATCGGTCAGATTTTTCATAACAAATATATTTTTAATAATCAAAAACACTTTCCAAGATAAATCTGGCCAATATCCAGCCTGAATGACTCGGAAACCCAAGAAAGGGGACTAAGGAGTTAAAACCTTAGGGGAGCCTGCCCCCGGACCCCGTAGAAGCTTGCACCTTCGGTGCTTGTTTAGGAAATCCGTCAGTATTTATCCTAGATCCGCGCCTAAAGCAGAAAGGATAGTGTCGTCCTTACCAGGATCATGGGGGGAGCAGGTATGATTTTGTCTATTTCGCTATTGGACTAACAAAATTACATTTGAACATTACATAATTATATATTTCTGTCTGTTATCTTCTAACAGCTGCCTGTGCTGCAGCGTTGCAAAGGATGCGAGGTAAGATTTTATTTTTTAATTACGCTATTAGACTAGGCTGGAGGAACGGAGACTAAACCTTTTATTCAAAAGCCACCTTATATGCGTGAAAAAAAATGAATATCAGTGGGACATACACTTCAGTGCTAAAAGAAAATGATCAATCAGTCATATTCATATCTGTAATAACATTTGGACCCAAGCATAATAAAGGTCTCATCTATTATGAGATGATATGAGACATGTCCACAACAGTCTTTACATGGTTATGGTTATGGTTCAAAGGCTGACATCTCGGGTTAAATTATGAAAATCACTTTTAAATGCAGTTTAAAAAGGCAGATACCCACTTTCATGTTTGAAAGCAAAACATCTCTACTAGTGTTTAACGTTTAAGAGGCGAGTTTTGTCAAGTAAATTTGCGTCTTTGAGTTCTTATTTACGGTTTTATTTTCATTGTAAAGGCCACTGACTGGTTTTCCTTTTGCGGGGATTATCTTAGGCTTCAGTCACCGCCAGACACTTTCGGGGTAATGCCTTCATTCAAGATCACTCATTAGCTGGCTCTTTGTTTTCTCTTTTTTTTGCATGTGACCCGGCTCAGTTGTGACTTAAGGTGACTCGACCCAGTTTTTTGGGGGGGTTACTATCCTACTTTGAAGCTCTCTGGTATCCCCACCTTTACTTTTATCGTAAGTCTAACACATAGAATGGATAACATATAGATCAATCTACAATATAACATAAAATTTTTGGCGATCGGAGTAAATGTCACGTGGTTATAATGCCACGCCCCTTTGAGGTCTTAGTCAAAAATCTGCTGTTGCAGGCATTTTTTAGTGAAAATCTCTCGGCTACATATAGTGCGCATTAGTGCCTTGCGCTGAACAGAGTTTCACCAAAATCGCAAAGACCCAATTCGAGAAATTCAGCGGTTTCCAAATTTAGGTCATAATTTATGCGAAAATGATAAGCAAACTTTACACGGATTATATGTAATAAACTATGAGATTCATCTCTTTATTTTCGGCATCCTTATAACAGATGGGTCCTTGCAAGTCAGCAAAACGCTTTAGGGCCTTGTAAATGCGTGCGATTTCGAGCAAAGCAAACATATAGAAATTATAGTTTTCGCTATTTGTTGACGTTTGTCAGCGTTTAAGAGTCTTTCTCACGAAAAAAGCATTTTCTTAAAAATTCGTAGTTTTTTTTCCTTCAAACTTTTTCAGGGCCACAATTGATCAACTAACTACCCGGACTCTGAATTTCATGGTCATTGAAAAACTGTGACATATACCTTCTATAAGCCCAAACTTGAGTAAACATTGAAGATTTTTAGCGTTTTGGCTGAGTTTGTGCTTTGGGAGTTGTCTATTGTTTCTAGTCTGTCATTATACAGCATTCTTGTTCAGCACGCGTGCAATGAACGCTCTTGGCTGACTTCCGAATGCTCACCGAGATTTGATAATTTTGGTACAGTGAGACAGGCCATCGCGTGATACATAGAGGTTTAACTCAAAATTTTTAATCAATTCTCGTGCTTCTTGTGCCTTTGCAAAAAAATCAAGAAGTGCTACACACTAAATCTACTTACTATTAAAAAAATATCATTTTTTCATAGGTTTAATGCAAGCCAATAATTAAACCAACTCGTGACGGGAATATCTCGGTGAGCATTCGGAAGTCAGCCAAGCGCGGTCATTGCACGCGTGCTGAACAAGAATGCTGTATAATGACAGACTAGAAACAATAGACAACTCCCAAAGCACAAACTCAGCCAAAACGCTAAAAATCTTCAATGTTTACTCAAGTTTGAGCTTATAGAAGATAATGTCACAGTTTTTCAATGACCATGAAATTCAGAGTCCGGGTAGTTAGTTGATCAATTGTGGCCCTGAAAAAATTTGACGGAAAAAAACTACGAATTTTTAAGAAAATGCTTTTTTCGTGAGATTGACTCTTAAACGCCGACAAACGTCAACAAATAGCGAAAACTATAATTTCTATATGTTTGCTTTGCTCGAAATCGCGCGCATTTACAAGGCCCTAAAGCGTTTTGCTGACTTGCAAGGACCCATCTGTTATAAGGATGCCCAAAATACAGAGATGAATCTCATAGTCTATTAGATATAATCCGTGTAAAGTTTGCTTATCATTTTCGCATAAATTATGACCTAAATTTGGAAACCGCTGAATTTCTCGAATTGGGTCTTTGCGATTTTGGTGAAACTCTGTTCAGCGCAAGGCACTAATGTGCACTATGTGTAGCCGAGAGATTTTCACGAAAAAATGCTGGCAACAGCAGATTTTGGACTCAGACCTCAAAGGGGCGTGGCATTATAACCACGTGACATTTACTCCGATCGCCAAAAATTTTATGTTAGATTGTAGATTGATCTATATGTTATCCATTCTATGTGTTATACTTACGATAAAAGTAAAGGTGGGGATACCAGAGAGCTTCAAAGTAGGATGGTAGCCCCTAAAAAAAACTGGGTCGAGTCACCTTAAGCAATGTAAAAAGTGATCTTATCCGCAATTTAAGCAGTTGTTGCATGGCATTAAGTTTTGAGTGAGATTTAGGTTCCTGGGACCAATTCCCGAAAGGCCGATTAAAGCTAATCTATGAATAAAGTTGTGCTCTGCTTTTGGATTTACCTTCCTATGCATTGCGTAGATCGTGTAACATCTTGTGTTGTAATTACTGTTTATCTGTAACTTTTATGTTACTTGAGTCGCATTTGCATGTTCTTAGACAAGAAAACGGCCGTGCTTATAATTGGCTTAATCTTGAGTGAAACTTAACCATCTTTCTAGGAACCGGAGCCTGTAATCTAAGAGTCGGCCGTACTTTACTAATAGGGCAACAATGCGCAGGAGAGGAGACCCTTTTGTGGCCTACTAGAGCGACCTATTCATACCGAACTACAATAACGTTGATCAGCGCCTGATCATGCAAAAGCTAGCGCAGCAAAGCCCTGTGTCATGTCCCCACTGTCATGTAATGCCATTTTAAATTATCGCCAAACAAAACTTACAAAATACCTCCCTAAAGCTCACTCTAAACGTTATCACTCAGAGAAATTATGCTGGTATTTGGGGGGTTGTTTTTTGTATAAGAGCACTGCAAGGTTTTGCGCAAACAAAAATTTGACCTTCTCTATTCATGTAACCATATCATGGCAAGAACAGCAAGAACACAACTCGAAGGGCGACATCTGGTATTTGGAGAATATTTACGGAGCTGAACAACTCTAATCGTGCACTATCGAAGGTGAACTTAACATCGATGGAGGTAAGCATGTTCTAGCTTTGTTTTTAGACTAGAAATTATTTTGAATGAACAATAAAACAATTATTGAATTCGGATTTCGTATCATATGAAGAATTAGTATGTACACACTCAGTAGTATAGGAGGGACCTGTTACTCCGGTTTTTTGGGGAGGATTCTCATTAAGGTGGGGAGGAATACATTAACGCCGATGACGTCATAGGCTATTGTCTTGATCTCATGAATAAAATGCGCAGGAATCTCATTAAGATAAGGTCGTGTGCTATTTTAAGTTGGTTTGGGTTTTCTAGTTACTTTAAGGTCGATAAACGTCTTCGTTTTCTATTGGTTAGTTAGAAAATAAGAGAAGTTTTCATTGGTTAATTCATAGTGCCTGAGGAGTGAAGTCAAACTTGTCTCTGACTTAAAATCACTGAGACGTAACGTAATTATGCAAGTTCTATTTCCTGCTGCTGCGATTGTCCTGGTTCCGGTTCACTGATTTTTGGCAGGTAAATCGTGCATATTAATGAGGGCAAAGGCCAACTAGCTCTTTTTTACACTGCAAACAATGTTTTACTCACCCCTCTCCTTTTCATTTTTTTTACTTTCCTCCTCCTCCACAATTTTATTATTTTCGTTCCTCAATTCCCTCCTCCTCCTCCTCATTTTTATTGTTTTCCCTCCTCCTCCTCCTCCTCCTCCTCCTCCTCCTCCTCATTTTTGTTTTCACTCCTCCTCCTCCTCCCCATTTTTTGTTTTCCCTCCTCCTCCTCCTCCTCATTTTTGTTTTCCCTCCTCCTCCTCATTTTTATTGTTTTCCCTCCTCCTCCTCCTCCTCCTCCTCATTTTTGTTTTCCCTCCTCCTCCTCCTCCCCATTTTTTGTTTTCCCTCCTCCTCCTCGTCCTCCTCATTTTTGTTTTCCCTCCTCCTCCTCCTCCTCCTCCTCATTTTTATTGTTTTCTCTCCTCCTCCTCATTTTTATTGTTTTCCCTCCTCCACCTCACTTTGATTGTTTTTCCTGTTCCTCCCTATTTTGATTGTTTTGATAGGGTCGATGTGGGGTCGATGTAGGGTCGATGTGGGGTCGATGTGGGGTCGATGTAGGGTCGATGTGGGGTCGATGTAGGGTCGATGTGGGGTCGATGTAGGGTCGATGTAGGATCGTTATTGTTTTCCCTCCTCCTCCTCCACATTTCTATTGTTTTCCCTCCACCACCACCACCACCGCCACATTTCTATTGTTTTCCCTCCACCACCACCACCACCACCGCCACCACATTTCTATTGTTTTCCCTCCACCACCACCACCACCACCGCCACCACATTTCTATTGTTTTCCCTCCACCACCACCACCACCACCGCCACCACATTTTTCTTGTTTCCCTCCTTGAGTTTGGCCTTTTAGGCCTGATTTTGGCCTCTTTGGCCTTTTGAGGGAAACAAGAAAAATGTGGTGGCGGTGGTGGTGGTGGTGGTGGAGGGAAAACAATAGAAATGTGGTGGCGGTGGTGGTGGTGGTGGTGGAGGGAAAACAATAGAAATGTGGCGGTGGTGGTGGTGGTGGAGGGAAAACAATAGAAATGTGGAGGAGGAGGAGGGAAAACAATAACGATCCTACATCGACCCTACATCGACCCCACATCGACCCTACATCGACCCCACATCGACCCTACATCGACCCCACATCGACCCCACATCGACCCTACATCGACCCCACATCGACCCTATCAAAACAATCAAAATGAGGAGGAAAAGGAAAAACAATCAAAGTGAGGTGGAGGAGGGAAAACAATAAAAATGAGGAGGAGGAGAGAAAACAATAAAAATGAGGAGGAGGAGGAGGAGGGAAAACAAAAATGAGGAGGAGGAGGAGGAGGAGGGAAAACAAAAAATGGGGAGGAGGAGGAGGAGGAGGGAAAAAAAAATGGGGAGGAGGAGGAGGAGGGAAAACAAAAATGAGGAGGAGGAGGAGGAGGGAAAACAATAAAAATGAGGAGGAGGAGGGAAAACAAAAATGAGGAGGAGGAGGAGGAGGGAAAACAAAAAATGGGGAGGAGGAGGAGGAGGAGGAGGAGGAGGAGGGAAAACAATAAAAATGAGGAGGAGGAGGAGGGAATTGAGGAACGAAAATAATAAAATTGTGGAGGAGGAGGAAAGTAAAAAAAATGAAAAGGAGAGGGGTGAGTAAAACATTGTTTGCAGTGTAAAAAAGAGCTAGTTGGCCTTTGCCCTCATTAATATGCACGATTTACCTGCCAAAAATCAGTGAACCGGAACCAGGACAATCGCAGCAGCAGGAAATAGAACTTGCATAATTACGTTACGTCTCAGTGATTTTAAGTCAGAGACAAGTTTGACTTCACTCCTCAGGCACTATGAATTAACCAATGAAAACTTCTCTTATTTTCTAACTAACCAATAGAAAACGAAGACGTTTATCGACCTTAAAGTAACTAGAAAACCCAAACCAACTTAAAATAGCACACGACCTTATCTTAATGAGATTCCTGCGCATTTTATTCATGAGATCAAGACAATAGCCTATGACGTCATCGGCGTTAATGTATTCCTCCCCACCTTAATGAGAATCCTCCCCAAAAAACCGGAGTAACCGGTCCCTCCTATACTACTACACTCAGTGATCTTGGTGAATTAAGCAATCTGATTGGCTCGCTATCTCGGACTATTCAACAATATCCACCTCCTAGCGAGTGGATAATGTGTGAACTCGGTTTTTCCCCATTTTTATAGAGAAAGTTCTTTTAAAAGTAGACAAAATCCTAGGGTTGACTTCTTTTTAGGCAAGACAAGACTTCGAAGGATTCAAAACGGCGTTTTTCCATTTACTGTAGTTGAGTATTGTGGTCGATGGATTGTTTACAACTCCCGTTTACTAGCCTAGACGAAGCCGTTTCGTGAGCTCACCGTTTCCTAACACGAAAAATTAAGCTCAAAAACGAAGTTTATTTAAGGAAAACGAATTTGAAAGCAAATGTTTGCAGAAATTCTACGTTCCAAGTAAATAGGAGAAAGACGAAGTCTTACCTCGAGGAACCGAATCGCCATTTTTGTCAGCACAGTCATGTGAAGAACGACACAACAAACCTTTTCGGCTGTAAACTTGGCGAGTCAACACTATTTCAAAGAATAATTGTTAATTATGGAGATCTCGGAGGGTGTTATCCGGCTTGGCATATGGCCTCGACGGATAACACCCTTCTCGATCTCCATAATTCTTCATAAGATACCCTGTCTCATTCATTAATTGTTAATTATTATTCATTCAAAATATTTCACCGATTCTGATTGGCTAAAAGCACACGTTTAATTCACCATAACCAGTTACTGATGACCAAATTTGGAAGAAATTTGACTTTAACGAGGAAATGACGTCAAAAATGCAGCGTTTTCGCAGGTTAAGGCACCGTTAACCTAGAAGACCAGGGGAAGAGGTTGAGTTGTTTTGGTTATGAACTTGAAAAAATTGCGGACGTTTCACTCGTTTCAAGAGTAAGAACTAGGCGAAAAAATACATAAAAACATGGCAAGAACAGCAAGAAGGGCGACATCTGCTATTTAGAGAATATTTGCGGAGGTGGACAAACCTAAACGTACACTATCGAAGATGAACTGAACATCGATGGATCGATGGAGGTAAGCATGTTTTAGCTATGTTTTTAAACTAGGAATTATTTTGAATGAATAATAAAACAGTTATTGAATTCGGCTTTCGTATCATATGAAGAATTATGGAGATCTTGGAGGGTGTTATCCGCCTCGGCCTACGGCCTCGACGAATAACACCCTCCTCGATCTCCATAATTCTTCATAAGATACTCAGCCTCATTCATTAACTGTTAAATAACCCAATCAAAAATTCTTCCAAATGTAACCTGGTTAAAATAGCTTAGTAGGGTTAATTTTTATGAGCGGCCGGACTCAAGCGTGTGAAGAAAGAAAAGTTGAATTTGGACGCAAGGTGGAAGGAGTAAATTTCCAAACTGAAGTACTTGCACGCATGGTAAACTAAGCCTAAATGAGAAAATTCCCGCGAAAGCATTGAAACGCCCTAGCTCTTAGTAGTTCATTTAGAGTCAAAGCAAGAAGAAGTGGGTCGATACCTAGTTCTCCTGAACTTGACTCTTAGGATCGTCATCGAATTGCAACTTGACCTTAGTTTACTAAAGGGCGATCTGTTTTGAAAACACTCTAAATCTGTTAAAAAGAATCACGGTTCATTCTATGCTATTCTGTAATTAGGAAATTTGCCGGACGACTCTCTCCTCCGACTCATACGGCCTGTTCGCCCTCTATCTTCCAATGGAACAGCGCGTCAGTTTTGATTTTTGTCAATGCCGTGTTAATTTCTATCAAATGTGCAATTTCTAGGATTACTTATCCCCTCTGTAATAATTTCGTCACTCTGACCGAACAAGAAAAGTAAATGGGCAAATACATAACAAATCTGAACTATCATTTCACTTTATGTTTCTTGTGTACAGTCGTTCCTGAAGAGATTAATTTACGTGGTCCCTTAGCTGTGGAAGCCTATAACAAGGCCCTTAATGAAGGGAAAACTCGTTTCAAGAGGTTGCCGATCATGGTGATTGGACAAGATCGCTCCGGAAAAACCAGCCTTAAGAATTCCATGATGGGAAAACCTTTCAACCCAGACGAGGACAGCACAGTGGGGATAGATGTTGGACCATCACATTTTAGTGTTACAACAGATATATGCATGCCAAGTGAGAATACAGTGGGCAATCAAACACAGAATGATTTCAGAGAAGCCCTCTCTTTTGAGCACCACATAGCTCGTTTAGTCGTTGAAGTTTTAACTCATTACAGAAAAAATAATTCAAAGGATGACTTGCCACCAAATGAGGCAAAAGTTGCATTATCAAGTGTGGCATCAAAAAATGCAATAGAAACTGTTCAAGAATCTGGTGCAGATTTCGCAGCTCGCCAAGAAGAAGAAAACTGGATAGTAAAGATACCAGATGAGGTAGTAGAGAAGATAAAAAACTTACGAGAGGAATTTGAGAAAGAGAGAGTTGGAGATGATGCGGAAATGTATTCAATTGTTTGGGATTTTGCTGGACAACCTGTATACTATGCAACGCATCCACTTTTCCTCACACAAAGAGCAGTGTACCTGTTAGTTTTTGACCTCAGCCGAGGTCTTCATGCAAGAGCCGATCTCACTGTAAAGCAAGGAATGTACAGCATGATTTTAGACAACCACGATTGTAAAAGTAACCTAGACTATCTGGATTTCTGGATGACATGGGTTGCTTCAATAGCCAATCAAGATGAAAACCAGCAGATACGTTTGGATCAATCACCAATGAATATTCCCCCAGTGTTCCTTGTTTGTACTCATGCTGATGAACCCTGTGGTGGAGCAGATCCATTTGTGCTAGCACGTGAAGTATTTGGTTCCTTGGAGACCAAGCCTTACAAAAACCAGTTGTATCAAGACGTTTTTGTTGTGGATAACACAAAGTCAGGAAGCAAAGCAGAGTGTTCAGAAGTTAAGCGCTTGTGGGAAAAAGTCCTTGCTGTTGCTAAGGAGCTACCACAGATGAAAGAAGACTACCCGATAAAGTGGCTAAGATTCGAAAAGGCTCTTCAAACCACAGTAAAAGAGGGGAAAAAGTGGATTTCCCTGGAGGAGACAAGGCTGATTGCGTCCAAACTGTGTCTCATTGAGGATGATAAAGGATTTGCAACCTTGTTGAACTTTCTACATGACCAGAGAATCTTGATTCATTTTGACAGTTCACCACTTTTGAATAATATGGTCATCTTGGATCCTCAGTGGTTGGTAGACTTGTTTACGTCGGTGATAACCGTAAAGCCGGGTCCCTATGAAGGAAAAGAAAGAAAATTGTGGAGAAGGCTTCAGACAGAGGGCATCTTGGAGTATAAACTTTTGGAACTTGTGTGGGATCCTTTATTAATTCCAAAAGAAATCTTTCCGAGCCTTCTTGAAATCATGGAGAAATTCAGCTTGCTTTGTCCTTGGCCATCACCAGATGCTTCATGTGGCAAGCAGTATCTCGTGCCCTCCATGCTAATGTCTCATCCACCAAGAAATATTATCAAGTTGGTAGCCTCCGCACAAATTCCATCCTTTTATATAAGGTTCAAATCTGGGCAGGTTCCTCCAGGCTTTTTTCCCCGACTGGTGTTGCAGTTTTTTCAGTGGGGCCAAGACGAATTTTGGAGTGCAGAGAATCCTCAGTTGTACGCTAATTTTGCACGGTTTTACACCTCTGAAAATGACGACTGCTCTGTAATTCTTCGATGCCATTCGTCGTGTATTGAAGTTGTGGTTCACAGAGGAAATGTCAGTGCAAACCTGACAGAATCTTTTCAATCCAACCTAAACCTGTCGGCAGTTCCCAACTATCATGGATTTGAAGAGCGGTGTGCTCGTGCCGTGCGAAGACAACTGGCGTTGACTCTTGAGTGTATGCGAGAAGAATTCTTTTGGTTTAATAACATGAGATATGAAGTAGGTGTGATCTGCCCCGTTTGTTGCCAAGAACGTAAAGCTAATTACTGCTGCAAACATCACAAGCAGTGGTGTTGTGAGCAAGAGGAATGTCTGCACTTCCTGTCTGAGTCTGACTTACGTAAGGCCAAAGACTTCATCAGGTGTCGCAGGTGTCCTACTGCAGAAAGTGACAAAGTTCACGTCAAACGGTTTGCACCTTGGTTTGAAACTTCAGATGAACAGGTGAATAGACTCTAACTCTTGCTGTAAATTACTTGAAAACATTTACTACCAAACCCGGTTATATTTTATCTATTCCTAAAGGGTCAGTCTTTGGTTATCTCAGACACTCCAGTCAAACACTCTCGCTTTTTTAAACCTCAGTATTTTCTCACGACAGCGATTACAACAAACGTATTAGAAAGAGTGAAACCCGTATTAAGTGGTCCCCACATTAAGCGAACAGGATCATGAATGAGTCCTACTCTTTTCTCTCCTTATTACCTGTAAAACCAATCCGGTTTTAGTGGACATCTCGATCTACCACACTAGCGATGGTCCCGTGGGTGTACGCTTAATACAGATTTATGTAACGTTTTCTAAATGCACTGTTGGTTAAGACCGCAGGAAATCACTGGCACTTGTTGCTTTACAAGTGATGTTTAGAGACAGTCCTGAACACCACATGTAAAGCAGCAATAGGCCCTTTTAAGCTAGGTGACTTTCAGTACACTACCTCCCACCATACCCCCCTCCTCTTCGCCAGCCCACAAGGCAACTTTGATCCATAAGATAGCGTTCAGAGCACTTAAAATCAACCTTGTTTAATTGTCTCTTCCTTCTTTGTTACAGGCTATAGCTGACGAAAGTGAGCCAAGACCTTCAGCTTCTGGAGGAGGTAGGACTGCCACACTGATAGGGTGGATGGATAATGTAAACGAGGGAACTTACTTATTGTGTGTAATTAAAACCATTCCGACAAAAATATTCGTCTCTTGGACATATCTTAATCCACTTTTAGCATCCCCTGGTAGTTATCTTTATATTGCAAACTTGGTAGCCTTCGAAATGACTAGAATATCGCAAACAAACCACTCTGTCCTTGCCGAGGATAGCGCTACAAAGCGCCTGTGCTTTTTTTACCAAGTCTGAATGCTGCAAGTCGAACATAAAGTTGTAAAAAATCATTGCCTTTCGCAGGAATTGATGAAAAGTTGCTTGTACTTTCAAGCAAGGCTATAGAAACACTCATGTCGCAGTAAAAAATCATTGCCTTTCGCAGGAATTGATGAAAAGTTGCTTGTACTTTCAAGCAAGGCTATAGAAACACTCATGTCGCAGCAGTGTGACTCCAGAGAGGTAGTACTTCAACTGAAAGACTGTTTGAAACTGGATGATGTTTCCTTAAAGAATCCAGACCCTGAGACCAAACGATTGATTCGTTGCCTTGCAAATAAAGCAAAACAGTCCAACAGACCTGACGTGGTCAGAGAATTGAGAGAGGTTGCACCGGCTGGAACTACAGGTATAAAGTTTGTTGTGGGGGTTAATGTAAGTACGGACGCGGAGATAATATTTTGGATTGCTGGGGAAAGCTCGCGGTTAGAGCGAGTTCAGCGAGTGGGGAAGGCGCGAGTTTATCTAGGAGAGTCCAGGCATGCTTCTCCGGAAAATTTTGAAATATAGAGTTTCTGAAATCAACGGAAATGCCTGAGAAAATTTTGCAAAATTTTTCATCACCATTCTGTAAGTTTTCTGAACAAAAACACATATTTAGCGATAAAATGTGTTTAAGATTAGAAGTACTTTTGCAAATGCAAGAACATTAAAAACGGCACAATTATTGGTTTGGCTATAGCCCACCAGCCCCATAACTCCCTGATCCCCCGACCTGCTTAATGAAATATTGTTCATGAGCAACGCACAGGTCAGGATTAAAAGAGGCAATGATGAAGCTTGCGGGATAAGGAATAGATCCCACACACCACAGGATAGGAAGATAATCATCATGTGAAGAAAAGTTTGCTCAGTATTGGTGATTCTTTAAAACAAGGACAAAAAATGTTCCGAAACATTTCCGTAAGAACAATAGCACAGTCCGAACATTTTACTGTCCGGGGATATTTGACCGAGGCGTATGCAATATCGGCAGTATAGACTGTCTTTCAGAGCAGTTGCTTAAATCAGCAATAGCTTTACTGTGTTTCTTTTCTTGGCCTTGTTTTAAAAAATCTTCCTTCTAAACAAGGCGGGTTAAAAATTTCAAGAAAAAACAAAAATAATGTCCGTAAAAAATGTGCGAAAGTTGTTTTTCACTCAGTTTTTGTCTCAAGAGTAAATTTCTCTATCCCATTCCTTCTTTCTTTTAGATCCATTTTGTTAATTTCTTTAAGCCCTGCACTGATTTGTTACCCTTTTTGACCTCGCTCTCTTTCCTGTAGGTCCTTTGTTGCCTGAGTGTCTTGATGTTATGAATATACCTACTTCTCAGATACAGAGACTTACAGTTCATTTAAGCGGTGAGTGTCATTTATTTTGTGACAGGTTCATCAGTAATTCTCATTTTTGGAATTAAAAGACAGCTCAGAATGGTTACAGAGAAATAACTTTCGTTATAATTGTACTGACCTCTGTGAGTGAATGCACTATCAGATTGTATGTGATCTTTCGAATCTTTTAGTTGCACCTTAGAGTGACGTTTCTCGGGTTATTAGCAGTATATGCTAGAGGCCTAACTAGCCTCATGTAAAGCCGAGGGTAAATAAAGTTTATTTGTCAACTTTCACACCTAGAATGCACATTAACAATGTTTTGACACTATTTTATCTTTAATATGAGGGTAGACAGACAAAACAAAACTGGCGTCAGTTTGTTGATTAGAAGCGCTGCACTCGCTATTAGCTTGGAGGGAAAAAATGGAATCTAAATGATCGCGGGCAGTTTTTAAGTTTTTATCTTTTAGTATGGTAATTATCATATTCCTTGAAAGAAAATTGCATTGTTCCTTTTTGTAGGAGGACAGGAGTGGAAGCAGCTTGCTGAAAAACTGGGCTTGGCTCCACACGAGATTCGTTTCCTTGATAACCGGGTAATGAACCCGTGTGAAGCTGCCATAGCGTTTATTGCTAGACAGCGATACATCACTGTGGGAGAGCTGTATGACACGATAAGCGAGTGTGGGCTGCCTGTCTTTGCAGACATTCTATAAGGTGGACATGACGCAGTTAAAGTACAACTTAGAAATATAGTCAAACCCCGCTTTACGGACACCCGCTTAATACGGTCACCTCATTAATACGGACAGTTTACTTTGTCCCTGGTAGCCTGCGAGCAAGCTCTCCTATTTGGGCAAGCAAAGCGAGCCTCATGAGAACGCGCGAGCTTTCTCGCGAGACTCGCCAACCTCGTCCCCAGGGCTTTTCCCTTAATCACCCATTTTTTAAGGGAAAAGCCCTGGGGACGAGGTTGGAGACTCGCTCCACTCTCCCAAATACGAGAGCTTGCTCGCAGGCTATGTCCCTGGTGAAAGGAAGCCCCTACATTTTCTCTCAATTCAACCCTGTTCATACGCCTGGACACTTTCTATGGCCCCCTTAGTGTCTGTATTAACGGGCTTTGCCTGTATTTTTAACCTGTAATTTATCTCATCTTAAAAACATTTTAAGGTAACAGTTATGGTAGATAATCCAACGCTAATCCCGGCGGTCAGTTGGATCGTGTCTAAATACATGTACAAAAGACAACTAGTGGAAAACTAAGTAAGGAAGCTATATTTTTGTAGATCAGAGAACTAAAATGGCGATTTTTTTAGATGTAGTTTTGTAAAAGCTTCCTCAAGTAAACACCTCGGGAATTGATAAATCTTGTCAGCTCAACTAGAGTTATTAGTTTTTCTAAAATGGGATCTCACAAGCGACCATGTCATGAACCTTTTGAGGGCGTTTGCTTACGAGAGCTTTTAGCAGAAACTCTTTGATATGTTAATTAGTAGTTACAAATGGCTTTGTAAGAATGATATTATTTGAATATTTTTTATACCTATCACTCACGAAGTTAATGATAGTAGTCCAAGTGGCCGCTAACGAGAACTTAAAAACAGAGGACAAGACCAGCCGGTAATTCACAAAAGTAGTGGTGGTCGCTTACTAGAGTTTTACTACAAGTTCAAACGACTTTGAAACGAATTTTCACGATGCTGGTCATAACTGGTCGCTTACAAGTGAGATTGAAGTGAGTGGTCGCAAGGAGAGCTTCGATCGTATCAAAAATTAACTATACCTTCAAATGAAGTATAACAGAAAAGTCAGAGCGACAAGAAACAAAGAGAGTGAAGATTACAACATTTGTGTTGATTCCTCAAATGCCTAAATGGCAAATAAATTTCAGTTTTAAAACACATAGGAACAGCACGGAAAAGACGGTAACATGAATTTTAAAGGTTGTTGCAAAACTGATACCCTGGCCGGTGTACCAGGGGTTTTCATGCGCGTGCGGTAGAATGTGTCGGGGTCGGGCGAAGGTTGAAGCCACGAGAGGCCAAGTCGCGAAAAAAACTCCTGATACCCAGTGTTTCGCCTGGGTCACTACAAAGACTTTGACCGAAAGCGGAAACCCCGCATGAAACTCTCATGCAGCCAGGGTACAAAACTAAGTGTTTCAAACTGATTTTCATTTTTCAACCGCTGTAGATTTATGGAACTGTCTGCCAGCTAGTAATAAAAAAAATTGACTAGTTATCAGGAGTGTAGCTGGGACTTTTGTAGAGGTACGCACACAGCTGCGGCTCTCGCTTGTGGGAAAATCGGGGATAACACTTCATTAGAAACTATCTGTAGCTGAGACATGTGGGCTGAATTCCACCATTTTATAGCTACCTCTTGGTCATCTTCCCTTCACTTTCTTTGATTTTATTAATTATTTCACTTTATTATCTATTTAGTTTCAACATTTTTTCCAGGTACGCACATGCGTACTGTATGGAGCATAGTACAGTTGGCTACGCCCCAGGTTAAATCCCCTGTACCAGCTAGCGTTGACCAAATTTGGAAGTCGTTAAAGCGAGTTTCAAACAGTTAAGGCGCTTTAAGGGTTCTTGTATCTAGATAAAGGATAAATTCATAGCACTATTTGATAGAGGTTATAAAAAATATTTACTAGTGTTTATATGAGTGTGCTTAATATAGGTTATAAAAATGCTGTTTTAGAACAATGTGATTCAAATCGTTATTTTTATATCATATATCTATAGTTTACATCTACATTTTTCCATTTTTCTCTTTTCCTTTTTAGCCATAAGAAATTTTCTTCTTATATAAAGGAGCTTTTCGAATGTTGTGTATAAACTTACCAAACTGTGCTGTTCAGACTTCTCATTTCTCAATGACCAGGGGTCCGTTTCTCGAAAAGCTGTTCTATGTTTGCCGAGTTGGCATTTAAGATCAAAGTTTTAATAATTTAGAAATTGATACAATTAAATTATCAGTTAACGACGCAAAATTGGCCTGTTTGTGAGCTACGAACTGTGTTACAATTCAACAGGTTTTGATTTCAAAATCTGCCTCCGGACCCGAACAGTTACCGGGCCTTTCGAGAAACGGGCCCCTGGCCTTTGAATATAGAAGCGAGGCTGGAGATGACCTTAAGGAGCGCTTACTATTTGTACGGAAATTTCGATGAAAATTTTCGTCAAATGCTTCTGGAATTGAGTTTTACCATTTACAAAATACAGGTAAATTTTTCGCTTTCTCTCGACATGAAGCCCGGCACTAGTAATCCAAACAAATGGTACAGAAAATTTCGGTTGTTTCGGGAAAAACGGAAAAAAGGTAATACTTCGAATGGTATTCCTTTTTTTCCGGAAAATTTCCACCGGGATGAACCGTTCCATTTGAATTCTCCGCGAAATTTCCTGGTTTTCCGTACAAATGGTAAGCGCTCCTTGTTTGAGTCACAAACCTTAATAAACTGTGTTTTACATGCAACTGATCACAGGTTTCTAGAAAGAGAATGAAACTATTTGCATATAAAAAACAGGAAGGTTTGTAACATGACAACTCCCTTCCATTTAAAGCCAAAGGCACTGCGCACACAACGATAAAATGGCCTGGACCCATTTGTTCAAAGGTTAAATAGCGCTATCATTATCCAGTGGACAAGTATTAAGGGAAACCAATTGCGCTATCCAATATATGGCGATTTATCCGGTAGATAACGTTATCCACCTTTTGTACAACTATGGCCTGTTGAGTTGGTTATTAAAATATGAATATAAAGAGAGTTCTTTGTTTTATAGGACCAAAAGTAACAATCTGCATTAAAAGTGTGTGAAATCATGTGTTATTTTTCTCAGTTTTGTGAATTGACGTTGATTAACCCGGGAATAATAATAGGGACTTAAAGAACTTGCGCTCTTTCAGTCTTTATCGCGATTATTCGTACCCACTTACTTTGTCAAATGTAGGCGAACCCTCCTGAAGTTGAATTCCAAGGGACCATATCCACGTTCAGAAAGAGAAATAAAATTTCATCGGTGCTTGTTTATGTTCTCCATAAAACGCGAATTAGGCATTTTCACGTTGTACTCGTTCAAAAGCGGCAAAGAAATGTGCAAAAAAAGAATGATGCACGTGCAAACTTTTTGTTGTTTTGCTCATTAAACATTTTTTTTGGCGTTGTGTCGTTGGCTGAAAACCCGTTCAACCTAGCCTGCGTTCTGGTTCATCGGTTATTAAAGTACGAGAAAGCTGAGGTTTTTTAGTGTGTTTTTTCTTTTGTGGTTCGAAAAGTAAGACGAGTTACAGCCACGTGAAAGCTAAACCGAGGTCGAAACAGAACACGCCACTCGCACATTTCCCATACTGCACCTTTTTGCCCTCCAAAATTTTGCGTAAGTATTGTTTTCAATTTCCTTTGGGACGGCTGCAATACCCAAGAGGAATGATATATAGAGCGTCTGCGAACTGGTGCACAATATCGTGTTTGAATCCCTCAGAGTCGCAAAAACATATGTGGGCGTTTTTGATTGGCTAGTCGGCTAGGATGCAATTTTGGCGCAGCATTGACAGGCACTCCATAGCTACGAAAGAGAAAACTCTTTGATGATATCACTTTTAAATAACCGATCTTTACTAATCTCAATAAAATAGATAAAAAAATTGTTTCTTTTCAATAATGTAGACCCATTCATTTGTAAATTTCGACGCTGATTTAATTCTGCGATTCCACTTTTGTCGCCATAAATAGCACGGCAAAAGGACTCCAACTGCGTGAGGAGATCTTGTGATGTACACCAGTTTTTAGACCGTTCACTGTCCCCTATCTTTTGGAAGATCGTCATGATTAATAGTCTCCTTTGCAGCCGTTATTAGGGTAGTCACGCAACGCTCCTCCCCAATAACGACCCTAATAACAGCTGCGAAGGAGACTACATGATTGAGCGAATACCGATTCGGGCGGCCATCTTGCCGTTTCCTGATATATGTACCGAGGGGCCGGCTCCCAAAGCAGATTTGACACTCACGATCATCCAAGATGGCCACTCGTAACGCAAAGTCTTTGATCTCGACGATCTTAAGGAAAAATAGGGGACTGTGCATGTATAGTCTAACCAGTCTTTGTTAACTTGCTAAAAGATTTGCTGATACTAATTGTTAGATTGGACGAGGCAGTTTGAAAAGTCTCAGATGCCAATTCCAGCGAAAGCACTGTCTGAATCATACACAGCCCATGAAAGCGAGCATTTCTGGTAGGGCCTTACAGATACCATAGCCAATGAGGCTGGCAACCTGGTGGATGTCGATGTAACGTGCGTGAAATTGTAAAATTAAAGTACCAGTGAAACATTTGGTACATCAATCTTGTGCAAAAAAGCAAGATGGAGTATCTGGGCCATCTGAAGAGCGACGATATCTTATTCTAAGGCTAGTTTTGCCGCGTTGCCAGCATGTAGAATTGATTATTCATGAGGATGTCCGCTTGTTCTTGGTTGTGACCGTTTTGTTCTTTTGCCTATTCTTGTCCTTCGTGAAATACCCTAGACTAGCTGTCCCTGCAAAATGAAGTCTTACTGAATTAGATTTTTCTCAAAAAAGTAGGGGGGGCACACGGCTTATCTCCCCTACTCTTACTCCTACGACATTGATAAATCTCGCCAAAATGTCTTTGAAATAGCTCTAGAGGAGAACACAAATAATTGAAGACAACAAAAAACACAACGTAATATGTTTTTTGGCTTGTTTTGTTGTTTTTGTTATTATTACTATTACTACTATTTTATAATTACCGTTGAATGCAAGATGAAACAGATGCAGACAAATATTCGGGTAGGGCACCACATTTTATCCACTGAAACCCTGTACTTTTGGTAGGGGATGGAGTGACTGAAAAGCATTTTAATGAGTGATAGGGAGATTAATAGGGAATGTCCATGGGGACAATAAACAGTGGCCGTTGTACAGAGATGGGTGTTAGTCCTTGAGTGTTAGTAAAGATTCGACCGTGGAATTAGTCTGTCCCAGGCTCTCAGATATTAAAGACGTCGCAAAACCGATATATGTCAAGGGAACTATAGGGCGCGCGTGTTCTAAGTTAGGGGGTGGCTTCGTCTCTTCCATGACCCTTGGGGTTTTCCTTGTAACACCGACTGATATAACCTTAAATCCTACAGGAAAGGAACCTTGATGAAAGAACGTTGCCCTCCTCGGGAAAATATCTTTTCATTCGGAAAAAGAGCCTTTTCTTGGGCTACCCCCTGTGTAACAGTCAGTATCCCAGACGATAATGGTAATGCATGGCAATACATGGTAATACATGGCTACACAGGGCAATAAAAAGCAATACATGGTGATCCATGGCGATACATGGTAATACATGGCTATATATGGTAATACATCGCTATACATTGAATTACATTGTAATACATAAATATACATGGTAATAGATGGGTATACGTGGTAATACATGGCTATACATGGCAGTACATGGTAATACATGGCAATACATGGTAATACATGGTAATACATAGTAATACATGGCAATAAATGGCTATTTATGGCAGTACATGGCTATACATGGCTAGAAAAGGCAGTACATGGTAATACATGGCAATGCATTGTAATACATGGTAATACATAGTAATACATGCCAATGCATGGCAGTACATAGCTATACATGGCAGTACATGGCTATACATGGCTACAGATTGCAGTACATGGTAATGCATGGCAATACATGGTAATACATGGCTATACATGGCTATACGTGGTAATACATGGCTATACATGGCAATACATGGCTATACGTGGCAATATATGGTAATACATGGCTATAAATACATAGTAATACACATGTTAATACATAGTAATACATAGTAATACATACATGGTACATACATGGTAATACATAGTAATACATTGCAATGCATGGCAATACATGGTAATACTTAACAATTATTCCTCGAGCCGGAATGGGCTCTGAGTCAATAGCACATGAGGCCGAAGGCTGAATGGGCTATTTAAGCTAGACTTTAATCCTTTTTTGCCGCCAAAAAGCCCACGCTTTTCGCTACTAGTGGGCTATAACATATAGCTTAGTAGTAGTTCAACCAATCAGAACGCAGCATTGATAATAGACCACTAGTTGGATTTTACTAAATAGAAATACATGGCAATACATGGTTATATATGGCAGTACATGGCTATAAGTGGCAGTACTTGGTAATACATGGCAATACATGGCAATACATGGTATGGTAATATACATGGTAATATACATGGTAATACATAGTAATACATGGCACGTACATGGCTATACATGGCAGTACATGGCTATAATCTCTGATATAAGTGATCATTTTTCGCAATTCTGTATTTTGAAATCTATAAGGGATAAAATTAAGATAAAAAAGTCAAAAGTGCGGGACTTTTCTAGATTCTCTAGGGCGTTTTAACGCTGATCTCTCTAATGTGGACTGGAATGCACTCTTAACTAAAAAACCTTGTGATGCGGACAATGTATTTTCTTCTTTTTATAATAAGTTTAACAAATTAATAAATAAACATGCACCTATGAAAACAAATTCAAACCGCAAAGCAAAACAACTCTCTAAACCATGGATTACCAAAGGTATAAGAATCTCCATTAAAGTTAAAAATAAGTTATATTTAAATATGCATCTGGTGACACCGCGAATTATAAAATCTACAGAAACAAAATTTGTACCTTAACGCGTTTAAGTAAACAGCAATATTATTCTAAATTTTTTAATGATAACTTAACTAATATGAAAAAAACGTGGGAGGGAATAAACAATGTACTTGCCCGTAAATTAAAGAACACAAAACCTATTACTTTAGAGATTTTATTAATACGTTGGATGATCCGGGCGAACGAGAGAGAGAATTCCTTTCCTCTCTTTCAGCGATGGAGGATGCGTTTTCAAGATTGTAAATAAAACAAATGAGGCAAACCAAACTTGAAGAGTACTTTAATTAATGAACAAGTGCCTGTTAAAAAAGAAAAACAATGAACACGCAAACAGTGAAAAGTAAAGACGATTACAGTCGCAACTTCAAATGTTTAAGTTTTGTTTTGTTTCCCTTTTACGATTTATACCACAGACTTTGTTGTGTAACCTTGATAACGTCTAATGCTTTGCACATTGTTTAAGGACATTGCTGCGTGCTTGAAACGCTACTTTGTTAGTCATTTGATACTCATTACAAGTTTAATTAAACAATATGTAGTAGAAAAAGTGCATGTTCATTTTACCCCGATATAACGATATTTTCGGTTATTTCACGGCAATATCGTTATATCGGGAGTCTCGATATTACGATACCTCGATATAACGATCTAATTCCGCTGCTCCCTTGGCATATCGTTATATCGGGGTTCCACTGTAATAGCTTCACTGTGTTTCTTTTCTTGGCCGTGTGTTAAAAATAATCTACCTTCTTAACAAGGCGGGTCAGAAATTTCAAGAAAAAACAAAAATAATGTCCCTAAAAAGTGTGCGAAAGTTGTTTTTCACACAGCTTTTTTCTCTAAAGTGAATTCCTCTATCCAGCTGCTTCTTTCTTTTAGATCCATTTTGTTAATTTCTTTAAACCCTGCACTGATTTGTTACCCTTTTTGACCTCGCTGTCTTTCCCGTAGGTCCTTTGTTGCCTGAGTGTCTTGATGTTATGAATATACCTACTTCTCAGATACAGAGACTTACAGTTCATTTAAGCGGTGAGTGTCATTTATCTTGTGACAGGTTCATCAGTAATTCTCATTTTTGGAATTAAAAGACAGCTCAGAATGGTCACAGAGAAATAAGTTTCGTTATATAGTACTGACCTCTGTGAGTGAATGCACTATCAGATTGTATGTGATCTTTCGAATCTTTTAGTTGCACCTTAGAGTGACGTTTCTCGGGTTTCTCGGGCCCCTACATTTTCTCTCAATTCAACCCTGTTCATACGCTCGGACACTTTCTATGGCCCCCTTAGTGTCTGTATTAACGGGCTTTGCCAGTATTTTTAACCTGTAATTTTATGTTATAGATCGGTTCGTGACCTGCGGGATACATAGAGATGAGCTTGTGTTGCAGGCGTCGAAAGGGGAGGGGAGGGAGGGAAGCTAAGGGAGAGAGGAGTTGTGAGAGGGAAGGACGGAAGGAGATGCCCCTTTCCTTACCCCTTTCGCGCTTTTCTTTCTTATTTCGCACTTAACTTTCCCATAGATTTTTATTTCATCTTAAAAACATTTTAAGGTAACAGTTATTGTAGATAATCCGACGCTGATACCGGCGGTCAGTTGGATCGTGTCTAAATACATGTACAAAAGACAACTAAGTAAAAGTAAAACTGAGTAAGGAGGTTATATTTTTGTAGATCATTCAACTAAAATGGCGATGTTTTTTAGATGTAGTTTTATAAAAGCTTCCGTAAGTGAACATCTCGAGAATTGATAAATCTTGTCAGCTCAACTAGAGTTGTTCGTTTTTCTAGAATGGGATCTCACAAGCGACCATGTCATGAACCTTTTTAGAGCATTTGCTTACGAGAGCTTTTAGCAGAAACTCTTTGATATATTAATTAATAGTTAAAAATGGCTTTGTAATAATGATATTATTTAAATATTTTTTATACCTATCACCCACGAAGTTAATGATAGTAGTAAATTTGATCAAGGAGTAAGTGTTGTCCAAGTGGCCGCTAACGATTACTTAAAAACAGGGGAAAAGACCAGCCGGTAATTCACAAAAGTAGTGGTGGCCGCTTACTAGAGTTTTACTCTAAGTTCAAACGACTTTGAAACGAATTTTCACGATGCTGGTCATAACTGGTCGCTTACAAGTGAGTTCGAAGTGAGTGGTCGCAAGGAGAGCTTCGATTCGTATCAAAAATTAACTATACCTTCAAGTGAAGTATAACAGGAAAGTCAGAGCGACATGAAACAAAGAGAGTGCAGATTACAACATTTATGTTGTTTCCTCAAATGCCTAAATGGCAAGTAAGTTTCGACGCGCAGTCTTAACGTCAGTTTTAATAAATCACATGGGAATAGCACGGGACAGACAGTAACATGAATTTTAAAGATTGTTGCAAAACTAATACCCTGGCTAGCCTGCGTGGCAGGCGTTAAAAGGGGAAGGGGAAGGGGAAGGGGGACGCTGGCCGGTGTAACAGGGGTTTTCACGCGCGTGCGGCAGAATGTTTCGGGGTCGGGCGAAGGTTGAAGCCACGAGAGGCCAAGTCGCGAGAAAAAACTCCTGGTACCCAGTGTTTCGCCTGAGTCAGTAAAAAGACTTGACCGAAAGCGGAAACCCCGCATGAAACTCTCTTGCAGCCAGGGTACAAAACTAAATGTTTCAAACTGATTTTCATTTTCAACCGCTGTAGATTTATGGAACTGTCTGCGAGTAATCAAAAAAATCGATTTGTTATCTGGAGTGTAGCTAGGACTATTGTAGAGGTACGCACACAGTTGCGGCCTTCGCGTGTGGGAAAATCGGGGATAACACTTCATTAGAAATTATCTGTAGCTGAGACATGTGGGCTGAATTCCACCATTTTATAGCTATCTCTTGTTCATCTTTCCTTCACTTTCTCTGATTTTATTAATTATTTCATTTTATTATCTATTTAGTTTCAACATTTTTTCCAGGTACGCACATGCGTACTGCATGGAGCATAGTACAGTTAGCTACGCCCTAGGTTATATCCCCTGTACCAGCTAGCGTTGACCAAATTTGGAGGTCGCTTAAACGAGTTTCAAACAGTGAAGGGTTCGTGTATCTAGATAAAGGATAAATTCATAGAACTATTTGATAGAGGTTATAAAAAAAATATTTACTAGTGTTTATATGAGTGTGCTTAATATAGGTGTTAAAAATGCTGTTTTAGAACAATATGATTCAAATGGGTATTTTTATATCGTATATCTATAGTTTGTATCTATATTTTTCCATTTTTTTTTTTCCTTTTAAGCTATAAGACATTTTCTTCTTATAAGGAGCTTTTCGAATGTTGTGTATAAACTTACCACACTGTGCTGTTTAGACTTCTCATTTCTCAGGGGCACCCAACGGCAATTTTCGGAAAAAATCTGTTCGGAAGACGATTTGAGATCTAGAATTTTCGGAACATTTGTTGTCCTCTCCTAGGATTTTCGAACATCTAAAAAATGGTATAATTGCCCATTTTTAAGGGATTTTTACCCTAAAAAGGTCACCTAGAATTTTCGGGAGCCTTTTTTCTGGCTGAAATTTTCGAAAAGGTAAGTTTTGATCCCTATAATTTTCGGATCACTAGACTTTCAGCTAGGAAATCCGAACAGGTGAAAAATTTTTAGGGGATAAAAATATTCCTATATCTACCGTTTAAGTACTAAAATACGTTCAACAATGCTATGTTTAAGTGGTTTTGAACTATATTCTTTTTGGGTGCCCCTGATTTCTCAATGACCAGGGTTCCCGTTTCTCGAAAAGCTGTTCTATGTTTGCCGAGTTGGCATTTAAGATCAAAGTTTTAATAATTTTGAAAATGATACAATGAAAGTATCAGTTAACGAAGCAAAATTGACCGGTTTGTGGGCTACGAACTGTGTTACAATTCAACAGGTTTTGATTTCAAAATCTGCCTTCGGACCCGAAAAGTTGCCGGGCCTTTCGAGAAACGGGCCCCTGGCCTTTGAATATAGAAGCGGGACTGGAGATGACCTTAAGGAGCACTTACTATTTGTACGGAAATTTCGATGAAAAATTTTCGTCAAATGCTAGTGGAATTTTTGTTGGCACCGAAACAGGAACGGAATTGAGTTTTACCATTTACAAAATACTGGTAAATTTTTCGCTTTCTCTCGACATGAAGCCCGGCACTAGTATTCCAAACAAATGGTACAGAAAATTTCGGTTGTTTCGGGAAAAACGGAAAAAAGGTAATACTTCGAAAGGTATTACTTTTTTTCCGGAAAATTTCCACCGGGCTGAACCGTTCCATTTGAATTCTCCCCGGAATTTCCGGGTTTTTCATATAAATGGTAAGCGCTCCTTGTTTGAGTCACAAACCTTAATAAACTGTGTTTTACATGCAACTGGTCACAGGTTTCTAGAAAGAGAATGAAACTATTTGCATATGAAAAACAGGAAGTTTCGTAACATGACAACTCCCTTCCATTTAAAGCCAAGGCACTGATCACACAACGATAAAATGGCCTGGACCCATTTGTTCAAAGGTTAAATAGCGCTATCTAGCGGATAAATCATTATGCAGTGGACAAGTATTAAGGGAAACCAATTGCGCTATCCAATATATGGCGATTTATCCGGTCGATAACGTTATCCACCTTTTGTACAACTATGGCCTGTTGAGGTGGTTATTAAAATATGAATATAAAGAGAGTTCTTTGTTTTATAGGACCAAAAGTAACAATCTGCGTTAAAATTGTGTGAAATCATGTGTTATTTTTCTCAGTTTTGTGAATTGACGTTGATTAACCCGGGAATAATAATAGGGACTTAAAGAACTTGCGCTCTTTCAGTCTTTATCGCGATTATTCGTACCCACTTACTTTGTCAAATGTAGGCGAACCCTCCTGAAGTTGAATTCCAAGGGACCATATCCACGTTCAGAAAGAGAAATAAAATTTCATCGGTGCTTGTTTATGTTCTCCATAAAACGCGAATTAGGCATTTTCACGTTGTAGTCGTGCAACAGCGGCAAAGAAATGTACAAAAAAAGAATGATGGACGTGCAAACTTTTTGTTGTTTTGCTCATTGAACATTGTTTTTGACGTTGCGTCGTTGGCTGAAAACCCGTTCAACCTAGCTAGCCTGCGTTCTGGTTCATCGGTTAGTAAAGTAAGAGAAAGCTGCGGGTTTTTAGTGTGTTTTTTCTTTTGTGGTTCGAAAAGTAAGATGAGTTACAGAGAAAACTCTTTGATGATATCACTTTTAAATACCCGATCGTTACTAATCTCAATATAATAGATAAAACTTTGTTTCTTCTCAATAATGTAGACCCATTCATTTGTAAATTTCGACGCTGATTTAATTCGGTGATTCCACTTTTGTCGCCATAAATAGCACGGCAAAAGGACTCCAACTGCGTGAGGAGATCTTGTGATGTACACCAGTCTTTAGGCCGTTCACAGTCCCCTATTTTTTGGAGGATCGTCATGATTGATAGTCTCCTTCGCAGCCGTTATTAGGGTCGTCACGCAACGCTCCTCCCCAATAACGACCCTAATAACGGCTGCGAAGGAGACTACATGATTGAGCGCTTACCGGTTCGGGCGGCCATCTTGGTTTCATACGTACCGAGGGGGCGGCCCCCAAAGTAGATTTGACACTCATGATCATCCAAGATGGCCACCCGTGACATAAAGTCTTCGATCTCGACGATCTTAAGGAAAAATAGGGGACTGTGTATAGTCTAACCAGTCTTTGTCTGTCACCTTGCTAAAAGATTTACTGATACTAATTGTCAGGTTGGACGAGGCAGTTTGAAAGTTCTCAGATGCCAATTCCATCGAAAGCGTGCATTTCGGGTAGGGCCTTACACATGTCATAGTCAATGGGGCTGGCAACCTGGTGGATGTCGGTGTAACGTGCGTGAAATTGTAAAATTAAAGTATCAGTGGAACATTTGGTACGTTAATCTTGTATAAAAAAGCAAGATAAACGGTGATGGAGCATCTGGGCCATCTGAAGAGCGATGATACCTTTAATTTTAAGAGTAGTTTTGCCATGCTGCCAGCATGTAGAATTGACTATTCATGCTGAGATGTCCGCTTGTTCTTGGCTGTGACCGTTTTGTTTGTTCTTTTGCCTATTCTTGTCCTTCGTGAAATACCCTAGACTTGCTGTCTCTGCAAAATGAAGTCTTACTAAATTTAATTTTTCTCAAAAAAGTAGGGGGGACACACGGCTTACCTCCCCTGCTCCTACTCCTACGACAATGACGTGGCTGTGCCTTAGCGATCTGTTTTGAGCCGCGAATTCTAGATTTCGAGTTGTACTTACAATGATAAGTATCTTTTAATCTAAAACTCGGCAAAACGTCTTTGAAATAGCTTTAAAGGAGAACACAGACAATTGAAGACACAACAAAAGACACAAGGTAATACGTTCTTTGGCTTGTTTCGTTGTTTTTATCATTATTACTCTTACTATTATTTTGTAATAATCGTTGAATGCAAGATGAAACAGATGCGAACAAATAGCAGGGCAAGGCACCGCATTTTATCCCTTGAAAACCTGTACTTTTTGGGGGGAGGGGGTCACTGAAGAGCATTTTAATGAGGTCAGTCATAAATTATTCTTTTAAACTGAAAAATTCTCGTAGCCCCCCACCACCCCATAAATTATGAACGCTCCTGCCTCAGGTTCCTAACACGATCAATATGTCAATAAAAAAAAGCCAAAAGTTTCGAAAAAGTTAACGCGAGTTAACATTAAAGTGAGTAAAGTACAGCTTTCCTTGAGTACATTAGTTCGTACGTCGTTCAATTTACCAAAATTATTGGAATGCGAGGAAGTTATTTTGGCAGTTGGGAAGAAATTTTGTGGCTGCAGGAGCCGATTACTTGTGGCTGCTGTCTTTGTAAAGAGATGTAAAGAGGTTACAGTTGAGTGATAGAGAGATTAATAGGGAATGTCCACAGGGACAATAAACAGTGGCCGTTGTACAGAGATGGGTGTTAGTAAATGTCCGACTGTGGCTTGGAATTACAGTATTAGTCTGTCCCAGGCTCTCAGATAGTGGAGACGTCGCGAAAACGATGTTAAGGGAACTATAGGCCGCGTGCATGCGCGTGTTCTAAGTACAGTAAGTAAGGGGGTGGTTTCCTCTGTTCCCTGACCCTTTACGTTTTTAGCATGAGTTTTCACGTTCTTTGCACACTACTGCCTGGGACTCTGGAACAGGCTATTACGCTTTATTGAAACGAAATTTGTATGCAAATGCATTATTATTTCGAGTGACAAATGGAGTGAAACAAGCCTGATCGCATCCATGTTGGATAATCCCCCGCGGGGGGCACTTGTGTATTTTTGGGGTGGGTATGTGCCGCCCGGTACTCCAATTTGGCACCCCGTTCTAAAAAAAATTTCCCCTAAAATTGATACCCAGTTCTAGAAATGGGCCAATTTTTTATACCCTGTTCTAGAATTCGCCCTAAAACTGATACCCCGTTCTAGAAATGGGCCAATTTTTTATACCCCGTTCTAGAGAGTTTGTAAATTGAAAGGCTCCTGAAAAAGCCCTGTTTTTTTAAAAAAGATATTTCTTTATTTGTTCGACTTAAACATCAAATAAATGGTTCTTCATAATCAGCAACAATTTTAAGCAGGAGATAAAGCCGTGTTCCACATTCAGCGCTCGCGGCTCGCGCTAAAATACGCACGCCCTACAACAGTTTGCTTGTTGACACATTAAACCGCATTTTTAAAAGCAATCTGTCCTTGTCCTCGAAACATTATACCCAAAATCACGAGGATGTGATACTTAAAGAGGAAGAGGAGGCGTAGTTTTATATGTAAAATGTCTGCGATCGAATATAACAATTTATTGCGCCAAATCAGCCAAAGACTCGACGACATAAATGCAGGCCAGCAATTACTTGTGATATCGAGGGGAATGTTGGCGGCTCGTAATGAAGAAAGCATCCCTACCTTGTCGCTGTTTTTAGAATTAGAGGAGAATGGATTTCTGGGTCCCGATCGTCTAACGGTATTGAAGGCCATTTTAAAAGCCGTCAAGGAATGGGCTTCTCTAGAAAAGGTTGAAACGTTTGAGCGCAAAAGGAAGGAATACAAAAACTTGCTTGAGCAGATTATACGAGAACTCGATCTCGACGAGCTTAATGATCTGGAACGACTCATCTCGATTTGCAAAGGAAATATCACAGAAGAAAGACGAGCGAGCATCCACGATGTTAGATCATTGTTTAAGGAGTTAGAAAGCAAAGACTGTCTTGGAATCGACCGCCTCGAAATCGTGAAGGAGATTTTGATCCAGACGGAAAAAACCGATCTGCTTAAGGAAGTGGAAGAGTTTGAGCAACGACAAAGTCGTGAAAGTAAGTTTGAAAGGCGAAAAGGTATTTCTCCGGGTTTACCTCGGTGTAAAAACCTGTAAAGTTTTTCTTTGGTTTCTAGCTATTATTTTCCTTGCCTCTATTGCATGACTTGTCGGTGGCCTGTTTGTATTCATTGTTTTACGTAACTCGTGAGTTTCACAGATTTTTACACTGAGGATGAGCGGCCATTTCTCCATGCCCGTTAAGGTTTAAATTTCATTACTTCCCCTAAGCACCAGTTTGCATTGTAAATTGTAAATTAATGTAACGATACTTAGCTTTGTCTGCACCCTAAATATTACTTGGTCTTTCAAGTATCTGAATTTTGTACGTTTTATTTCAGCATAAGCGGTGATATTTGGCATAAATACCACGAGTGATATTTCAAAATTGTTATACGTAGTGAAATTTGAGACTATTTTGAAATATCACGAGTGGTATTTATGCTACGTACAAATCATGCTATTATTTGTTTATACCGCTACATGAGAAATTTTTGGTAACGCCATCCGTTTATTTTGTGACGCGTATTTTGATTGACAGTGTACAACATGTGATATCATGTGATCCAAAATCCAAACTTACAACAAGATCGATTGCAAACACATGTAAAGAAAGAACACCAAAGTTAATCAAAGTTTGAGTTTTCGAAAGTTTGTCTCAATGAAAGTCGTTCAGAATTAGATTTTAACATCTACTGCTGCTGATCGGCGTTTCCAAGCTTGCTTGCGATGTTATAATTTATAGTAACTTGACAGCCATGGAAATGGTTAACGGTCGACGACCTTTCATCGTCATGAGGAAAGTGTTCGCCACAGCTGTGTTTACAGCGTCTAATCTTTCAAGCGGTTGACGAACTCTGCTGGATTGTGCCGTTGCACACTCTGCACTGATGATTGAAGAAATGAGTTGCTGTTCTTTCTCATCGCCTTCTCCATAATCTGCAAGGGACCTTTCATTGGTATGGCCTGTCACGCCAATAATCGCTAACCGCGGTTGATTTGCAGCTTTCAACTTCTTCACCAAGGTTTTGCGAACACTGTGGTTTGTGAGCTTTTTGCCTTGTATGTCTGCTTGACTTGCCATATTCTTCATAAAGGAATTAATGCTGTTGACGCCCATTCTTTGACGCTTATGCCACACTTGGGTCTTTGGTCGTTCATTCAAGGCAAGATAGAATGGACCACTGTTTCGCATTTCTTCGGGTCTTCGTTCCAAAAATTTTTTGAACAATTTTACAGGGCATCTCTGGTCCGTGTGGTTTTCGTCCATTTGATTTTTATTCCAAATTGAAAATTGAAAATCAAAAATTCACAATCGTGATTTTCAATGTTTGATTCCTCAAGAATTGAAAATCACAAATTTACAATCTCAATCGTCAATTTTTGTTTCTAAGAAACAAGAAATTGGAAAACAATTTCAATATCTTGAAAATCAAAAATCAAAAATTGAAAATGGCCAGGTGGCGGCTTTCATTTCTTGTTTTTAAGGAAAAGGAAAACTAAACGATAATCTTTAATTTTGAGATTTTTGCCTGGTACCGAAGTTGAAAATGTATTTTCAATTTCCACTTCCCTAGATTCCAGCTTATTAAAAATTCAAACTTGACAAAGCTATTCATGTGTAACGAAACTGCGGGAAACAGTATCAATGCTGATGAAATCCGAAATGAAAATCGTTTTTTGATTTTCGTATTTGAGAAAAAATAAAATTGCCAACCTACCAAAAATATCTGTGACGGGAAGGGAGGGTAAAACCGGAAGTGGCGCGAATCAAAGCAAGATGGCGCTCCTCTGGTCCCCAAAGGGATGATACGTGTCTTCGTCGAGCTGTCTCTAGAGGAAATGTTACGCCAACAGCAATCCGAAGTCTGCCTGTACCATGGCCAAGAAGTTTTCAAAGAAATGGGCTGAATGTTTCTTTCACGGTAAGTATGCTTTTGTTTTAACATTAAACATCCAAGGCAACGCTACGCAGGGTAGAGAGTTTTAGTTCTGTAACGCAATTGGTTTCCTCAATACTTATCCGCTTGGTAGTAACTGCAGAATACCCAGCCCCTTGTCCGAACGCCTTAAAGAACGAGGCATAAACACAATAGTTTCTTGTGTTATTCAACGAGATGCAAGTAAGTGGCCGGGTAGTGCTATCCAACGTTTGAACAACCGGGCCTGGTAGTTTTAAAAATGTGTCTATAGCAGGCGAGAACTACTGGCGGCGGAAACTGAAGTTTAAGGAGTACGTGTCTTTCCTACAGTTTGATTCTACCGAAAATAAAATGTTTTGTATCAGAGAGGTTTTGTTAATCAATATTTTGCTAGTTTGCAGTCCTCTTGTCTCCCTTGTATGCTACTTCTCTTGTGATTCTGCTCTCCAGACCATGTAGTGTAAAATTTCTTTATTGAGGAGGGCCGATCGTTTGCCTAATGAAAGCATACTTAGATTTACCCATTTATCCTAACCAATCAGCTTCCGTATGCCCTTGGCGGGAGTGCTGTTGTAATCAAACGATGAAACGATTATACACAGTGAATAAATTCCATGTTTGTTGAATCGTTTTCACTTTATTAAGCCCAAAAACTGGAACAATGTTAGGCACAGTGTAGAGATTATATATCAACCCTCACCCCCCCCCCCCAAAAAATGTAAAGCATGTGATTTATAAACGCTGACCCTTGCATCAACCAAATATTTCACATATATTAAAATTATCTTTCACGTTCTGATTCAGCTGTTGAATTGAATGAGGGAAATTTGATGAAGTACCTTGCAGAAAAAATGGGTGAACAAGAAGCACCTGTCAGTGGTTTTCCTGTTCAGACTCAGAAGCTGCTACTGAAAAGTCCGTGCTAAAGAAATGGTACACTTGAACTGAAAAGTATGGAGGACCTGTACTTGATGGCAAAATACAACTATATGATTGAGTACCTCCAGGAATTGTACTCTACTTTGCATTCTTTAAAGCAACTGAAATCTCACCCCTCATGAAGCATAACAACACAATGGAACAGAAAGATGAATGATGAAAAATGAAACAAAATGAATATGGTTGAACCTAAGAATTTTGTCCACCAGATGATAATGGATCTGTTCCAAACGGTGGTCAGGCATGCATTACTCAAATGCCCTGAAAAAATTAATTTTGCAGTTGTAATGTTTGTGAAATGTTGTACTTTGGGCCAAGAAGAGCCCTTTTTTAGGGGGAGGGGGGGAAGGGGAAGGGGTTTTTTGCACAAAAACTATATTTTTTACTATGTGACAAAAATATTTGAAATTCAATGTCCTGTAACTCAATATTTTCTGACTTTGCTGAGAGCACCTACAGTAGCTCATTCATGTTAACACAACACTAGAGAACAACAGGTTCTATTGTTTCTGGGGAACAGTTGTAAAAAGGCATCAGTTAGGGGCTTGCCCTAGAGTGCCAGTATCCAGGAACCCATAAAAACCTTGGGACATTTGCCAAGATTGCAAGAAGATTCTTGCTCAATGTACTGGTGGTGTGATATCCAACTGATCTCTTAGTTTTATCACAGGTACTGTTACTCACAACAGGTGGGGCTTGATCTCCTTTTGATTGGGCATTTAAGCAAATCTCCAAGGGTCTCCAGGGATGCCTGTTGCACTCAAAGGAAGCTGCTCATTGATGCAGATTTGTTAAACACAACACTGAAGACCACTAGTTATGGTCACCCGAACCCTTGCTATATCAAGAAAAATGGCACTTCATGTGAATGTAAACCATGTATAAAGACAATGGGGAAATAACTTCACGTATGAGATGCCAAATATGGAGAGTTTTTCATGTTTACTGAACTTGGGCTGATCTTTTCAAAGTAAAATTCAATGCAGCCCACTTTAACTTCTCCGATTTTGTGCTTCCATGCATCCTTGAAACTGGCGAAAATTGTGAGCTAGCCCTTTTAACACAACAGTGTAAAGAAGTTATTTGTGACTTTGTGTAGCATGTCTTTTTTTTCATTCGAGACTCTCCTCCTCATCCCCTGCAGATGGGTCTGCCATAAGTTTTTAAATCCTTCAAAAATCGTCGATACCCTTGAACTGAAAAGTTTGTGCATAACCCTTGGCTCTCTCAAATTTGGGCAACTCTTATCCAGCCCCCCATCTCCAGAAAACCACTCATTGGTGCATATGCTGCAGCCAATGAGTACATTGCAACATCTTGTTGCAATGACAGGGGGAGTCATTGGTGCCCTAAGACATATTTTGCACTTAAACGCATCAGAAACTAACTTAATTAAACAGGGGGGTAGAGGTAGAAACTTGTTGACCACTATCAGCTCTTGTAGCATAGTTTTACATTCATCCAAAGTGGAACTGTTGTTTTGTAGCTCTTCCCTCAGCATACTGGTTTCTTCCTTTATCTCTTTCACTTCTTGTTTAACAAATTTGTCAGCTTTTTTCTTTTTAGGAGCACACTTCTCTCTTCCAAATTCTTCTTCAGAGCTAGGTTCACTCTCATGGTATCTCTTTGATGCTTTTACTTTCGCAGTTTCTTTGTCTTTTATGGCAAAAACTCTTCTACTTGGACACTTCCAGAATTTTGATCCTGTTTTAAAATGAAAAAATTACGTACATAAGTTACATAAACTATTTACACAAGTTACACAATGATGACTTTCAATTGCCGTTAAACGTAAACTTGTCATTGTATTTAATTTTATTATGCCTATTTTGTCAAGTTCATATATTGTTACATTGTTATTTTATAACCTGGTAATCTGAGCCCTCCGATACTGCCCTGAAACTTTATGCATGTCATGATTCTATGTCTTGGTATTTCTGTTAACTTTGTAAATATTTTAGTGTACATGGCTAAACTTTAAGGTTGGCAGTGTTTTAGACCGTTCTCAGGGTGCAACAATGTCCACTTAGGCTGGACAAAGTGTGATCAGATCTACATTTACTAGTCCTTTAAACAAGTTAATCATTAGCAGTTTAAAAAAATGCACCTTTAAAACATTTTAGCTCATAAGTCAGTCTTCCTGAAGCAGGTTTGCATAAGTGGAAAACAAAGGAAATTAAAATGTTTTAATGTGTTGTACTGCTGTACAGTCCTGGGACTAACTATCTGCACTCGATTTTGCAGCATTTATTTAAAAAAGGCATCTCAGCAGATACCCAACATTTTTGTTCTAAAGTTAACACTCTAGAAACCAGCTACTGTACCTTCAATTGATGGTATTTACAGTATCTTCCTGACTGTGTGTGTTATGATCAACATTGGAACAAGTCTTATTTCAATCTCAAATAAAAGGTTCAGCCACATAAATTTATCACCAATGAAGCTTTTCTGTTATGTTTTTTCTTATTAATTTTGTGGCAAATTCTTTCACCACAGGTCTTCAACGCAAAATACTCATGTTATAATAAATTAGTAGCAGGGCAGTCAAATTAATGGCCACCAGGTCAGGGATTTATCCTTGCTACTTTCATAAGAACATATATTATTGGATTATCTGCCTGGTAAAAGGCAATGAATCCAACAACTAGGTACTGTATACAGTAATAGTAATTTACTAGTACCTCACAGCCTGGCCTACTAATATGTTGCTGAAAGATAACTTTAATAAACCCCTTACCCCTAGTTCCCTCCTCATCCTGAATGGGAAGACCATTACCAGCTACCAGTACCACGTTACCCCACTTCTCTTGCACTTTTCTTGTTATGTCTTCCACATTGGCACTGTCTTCACTAACATTTATGTATGTCTGATTTAACTCAGTGAAACTCTTGCCATTCTTTTTCGCAAGGATAATCTTGCAACCAAAAGTTGATGCTGAATTTGATTTTCCTCTCCTGAAGAAAGGCTTGAATGGTAATCTTGATTTGCCTGTGTCTGCAGGTGCTGCATAAGACAGGCAATTTCCAGTTTCTGATGTTATGACACTGTTTTTACTTTGCCCCATCACCACTAAGCAAGTCCCATCTGCAAGGTTTGACAGATTGAAACGACCACTTTCGTTTGCCCAATATGTGCAATCCCCCCATTCTTCCTTTATGTAAAGAGAACTGGGGGACACCTAAGGAGATTAAAATATTATTGTTAAAAAAAATCAATCCTTGTGGTCGTCTTTAAAGTTATTCCATTAAGGAATATCTATTTGAGACACTAAAAGTACCTATTTACCAAATATTTTGCCTGCTCTCTGTTAACGATATTACCATCAATTTTATCATTATTAAATGTTATATAAAAATGAGGGAGCACCTATGTAGTGTATACTGAGTTAAAGTCCAAGTGTTGGAAAGTTAATCATGTTTAAATAGTGTTTCCTTGTTTATACTATAATTATGAAAATACATGTATGACTATTGTGACTTTGCTCAACAGAACTATAAGAGCAACAAACATTCGTTAATCATGCAGCTTATGTTAACAACATGTGAATGTAATAAAAATTTTCTTTAGAAATAAAATTAATGTTGTGAACAAAATCAGTTTGAACCCACTTGCACTCAAAAATTTGATCACCCAGAAAATCTCTGGATATCTAAAATCTGGAGACTCTCTCTTTTTTACTACCCCCTCCCGAATTTCAACGGACCCCTCCAACAAATTGAACCAGCCCCCAATGTGAATGGCTTAGGACAATCTAACATAAAGTAAATACTATCAAAATTCGGGATAATCGATTTTTATGCCAAATTATAAATCTTTGTCAGTGACTATATATAGTGGAAAAATGCACCAGAAACCGTACTACGGGTTAAAAAAATTCAAATTTTGAGTAAAAAATTTTCCAAATATCACACTAAAGCGCAGAAAAGCTAACAGGACGATTTCAGTCACTCATTCGGGAGATTTAGTGTCCCTGAATTACCCTTGAACATGTTTTCTAACATAAAGTCATAGTACGTGCTTATTAGTTATGGTTCCCTTATCAGACATATCACGAAATGACAAAAGCCGTCTAATAAATCATCATTCACAAAAAAACGGTTTTACTATAATGGATCAGCAAATACTGGCAAATTTTCTTTTGGAACAGCAAACGCGCGCACGTGGTCAGAGAAGACTTCAGCGACAAATGCACCCGGGGGGGGGTACTTTAGAAATTTCTGGGTGGGGATGTGCCGCTGGTACCCTGGAACCCTTAACCTATACCAGAGCTAGTTCAGCTGAATTTTGCCACCCTATACTAGAGTAAACTCCCCAAATCCCCCCTATCCTAGAGTAGCTGTTTTCCATAAACTACTGAGGTCACTAGCATAGTCTAGCCAAAACAAGCTGAGTTGTGTAAATTTCAAATTTCAAATTTGATTTTTTTATATGTTTGAGTGGCAATTCCCCGTTTCCCTACTCCAGATAAAATCTTCAACCAACTGATCAGTTTCCTGAAAAATGATACCCTATTCTAGACCCAAACACTCTGATTTATATACCCTATCCCAGAGTAAACTGCTTGAAAACCATACCCTTCACAGCGGCACATACCTATATAGCCCATATATGGCAGTGCCCCCCCCGGGCAAATGCAAGCCGCTTTGAGCGAATTTCATGGGCAGTTTGATGAACAGGTTCTGATTGAGAGTTTGAGTGGATCACACTACCAGTAGTTACTCAAAACAGCAAAACATAAGCCGAAGCATACGTGAGGTTTAGAAGTGCCCAAAAGAGCGGTTCCAAATTAGGCTTGTGATAATCACTTGTGAACGGTAGGACTCTGCTGAGGTCACAAAGTAGGCAAAGGTGTTGAAAAGTGGGGGCAGAAGAGTGACACTCACCTCAAATGCGGTAGCTAGTCTGGATAATGTAATATCCGAACTGGAAAATGTAAGTCTTAAATCATTCCCCTCTCTGCTGAGCTCGTACTTTCTCGCCATCATGAAATCGAACGGTAGAACTGCGAACTCTGGTAGCGTACGTCACATATATACCCATCTATGATTGGGTAATAACGTGCTTGGCGGGAAAGGCGACCAATGTGATCCTCGGCAGTCTCCTTGGCAAGAGAAACAAATAAAGTAAAGCGTTACATATTGGCGCTAAATCTGCAATGCACGAGAGTTCCGAGCCTTGACAACAACGGTATTTCGTGATGGAAAAAATTGATCCGGAATGGATTAGAGAACAGGTCGTGATAGGGAGAAAAACCCATCGTGAGATCAGTGAGGCTCTGAAGGTTCGTCTCGGAATCAATCGTGGCCTGAGTGAACGTTCGGTCAGACGATTTTGCGAGAATTATGGCATCCACTACAGGTCAGGTCTGGATAGCACAGCTTTGGCATCAGCAACGGTTGGAGCTATACAGAAGGTTAGATGTAAAGATTAGATATCATATGTATTAGAATGTGTTAAGCGCAAATGTACGTAGCTCATATCCCTGGGAGAATGGGCGACTGGGGTAACATAGAAACGGCAATACACTTTCTTTCTGTAAGAATATATTTTATAAGAATATCGAGGCTAAAATTTGCAAAATTTTAAGAATATTTTAAGAATAAAACCGAAGCTGAGATTCAAAAAGGATAATTATTTTGAGTCATGAAAACCTAAGAAATATGTTTTAAAATTAACCGTATCAAATTATTGCTTTCTCGCACCCGAAGGGTTCATTTCTTGCTGGCACCTTTGAAAAATCTGTCTGAAGTTTCAAAATTTTGTCACCTTCATTTTAGAAGAAGAAAAAAAAATTCCGAATTAGAAAAAAAAGGAACACCCCTTGTGTTAACTTAACTGAGAAATTTTAAAAATATTTATCCCCTTGCCCCAGGGGTAGTACCCAGGGACAACCAAGGGAGTACGTTGAGATGGGCTATGCAATATAACTTGACATTACAAATAATTTACCTCATGATGCTTTATAAGTACTGGTAGTTTCAGCTTAACCCACTACAATTATTCCGCAAATTTCCTCTTTACTTATTATTAAGTTTATCAATGTCAATTTTCTTTTTTTGGCAACAGAACAAGAACATCACTATTACATGTAATATTTAGACTGTAATGAACATGCATGCAAAAATTTACTTTGCTTGGCACTATTTCTTGACAATGTTTTAGTGATACCACATGAGAAAGAGCAAGATTTCATGAAGAATGATAAGGATCGTGGTAAAAAAAAAAAATAAAACAATCGAATTTCACCGCACCTTTCCTTCCAACTTGACACTGTTGTTAATTTGCCCCTCCCCTACAGAAAAAAAGAACCAGCTGAGTCATCTCTCTTTCTTAAGGTGCTGTTTTCTGATCATTTATTGATGACTTTTTTAGTTAAGAAAATATATTGCTTCTCCAAGCCTAAAATAAATGATTAAAATGTACGTGTAACCGAACTAACATAACCTGACCCAGGGTAATTATTTGTCTAGTTAAATTCCAGAAATTCGTAAATTTGCTCCACCCATTTTACAATCCCCCTGGTTTGCCTTGATACCTACCCCTGGAGCAAGCCAATGACATGTGCACAAGGGTTACGCAATATCTGTTGTACAATGTATCCCTGAAACTTTTAGTAGTTGAAAAAAAATCAGTGGATCAATGATTTTAGTCAAAGTTTGTTTAAATGCTAAATTTGATATCATTGACAGGTTGGTCCTACTTGGGGACGCAAAATGCTCAAAGGTTACTTCCGGAAACAGGGAGTTAATATTTGCAGCAAGCGTATTGGTGCCTCTCTAGCATCTGTTGCCCCAGTTTACCACCAGCAAAGGTTAACAAGGACTGAACGTGCAACAAACCCTTTGCCATACTATGCACAATACTTTGGGCACAAAATCCACATGGACCAGAATGAAAAAATTGCCATGTATGGGGTGACTCATGTGTGTGCTACTGATGGGTATAGTGGAAGAGTCGTAAGCCATGCCCTTATGCCAGTGAAGAATAACCTCCTCATTTATGAACACGTGTTTAGGTGAGTGACCATATGCAAGATGCAACAATGAATTCCTTGGTTAGCAAAAAGAGACTTATCCCATTACACAGATATACTAATAACTGTCATGGAAGGAGCCTTTAAGGACCTGACAGGGTATTTGTGGGGGCCTAAGGGACTAGCACACTATGAAGGGGGAATAGGATGTAGACAACAACCATGTTGCCTGGTCCTCTGTGCAAATGCTGTATATGGGCATGGTACTTTGCTCCCAGATTTGTGAGTTCAGGAGTCTTTATTTGACAATGTCCTGAACAGTTACATTTTTGTCATCCAAAGCCTCTGGTTACAACTGAAGAGCCCTGCCTACATCATCAACACAACATGTAAAGTACAGTACATTAGATCTACCTGTGCATGGAAATTGCAAGAATAAGTTAGCTACATCAATTGGGCTTTCAGTATAGCAAGATTCTTATTCAAATATTTTCCCAGTGCTGGGGCCAAGGACTTCCTTATACTATTACAACTTCGTGCTTAAAATGGAGGTTCCACTGTGTAGCCTTGTGGTGTAATTTGGCTAGTTTATTGGATTAGAGATACTAAACAAGTAAGCCTCAGGCCATGAATTTTACTTATTACTTTTTTTTATAAAACTAAATAGCATTTCCATTCCCCACTAATAACTCATGAAGCTATTTGATTTACAGGCCTGCGGTATTGCTTCATGGTGTGTGGGATCAGGTACGAGTAGACATGGGTGCTGAATTCTATTTGACCTTATTTGTTCAAGACATTCTATCTCCACACAGACAAAACACTTCTCGTGCACCATATGTACAGACCAACTCAAAACAGGTAAATTGTTGTTTAGTTAATTAAACAGCCTTAAATGTTACATTTGGTAATTTGGTCGTATTTTACATTAAATAACAGTGGTCATCTTAAACCTACAGCTACAAATGGAAAGTTGATAAGCATAGAATACAATAATACTTTTGAGATTTTCTTTTAAAGAGTGATTTAAAATGTGCAACATTTGTAACATTAATAATTAATTAATTAATTAATTTCTTTCTTTATCCTTAAGAATCACACAGCTGAAAGAATTTGGGTTGAAATGAATGCTCGAGTCAATTACCCAGTGAAACGAATTTTGAATGCCTTGGTTAATGATGAAAACATTAATATAGATGATGAGGCCACTAAGTTCTGTGTGTCCTGGGTCACTTCAAGAGTATGCCAAGTTGGAAGTCAACAAGTTATTGATGCATGGAACAACCATCCAATTCCAGGTAAACCAGACTCTCTATACAGTATTAACCAGCCCCTTTTTTTTGGTTCACATATTAAAACTGTTGTTTCCTCTCTTTTCCTATTACACTGCATTTTTGAATATAAACGATGCTTTCAACAGAGTTCATACATATAACCTTTGCACAATGTACTTTATTTTTCTGTGTATGTATATTTCTGTGATGAAGGAAACGAGTCCCTGTACATAAGAATTTTAGGTCCTTACAGCCACCTTGTGTTGGGATTCACATCTTCTGTCAGTCAATACTTTCACTTCCATTCTGTTTGCAAGTACATGTATGTTAGTTAACTGCTTTTAGACTACCCATGTCTTGATCTTACATACGTATTTCTAGGAAAGGGAGTTCCTGATGAGCTCATGAAAACTAATAAGCAATCTGTGCCAATACCAGAGAGC
>CALNXK010000008.1:6045000-6085000 GCA_942486035.1 Porites lobata
AGCCACGACTTCAACTTGAAAGAATAGCAGGTATTCGGAGTGCTGATTTAGATCATCCATTTTTGTCGATGTTTTCTGATCCTTTTTCTTGTTTGAAATAGATGACAGCATTTCTCTTTCAAACTACCTTTAAAATGTCATTGTTTGTAATTATGTCTTAGACCTATCATTGTTGGTTGGTGCTATCGCGGCTCCAATTAACCTAGGTAGGAAGACCGAAAACTATAACAAAAAGTAGCCTGTGAACAGGCTTTCTGTTTTTCCCTTCCCTCTCCTCGCGATTTTTTCACCCTTTCCCCAAACAGAGAGGCTGTTCACAGGCTAAACAAAAATGCACTAACACACCTGATATGCCTGGGTGGATTGGGGAGGACGAAAGGGAGCTGTACTAGCTGCTATGCTGAAGGTGCTTACCGGTACTTTAACATGTGCACTTGCACATCATATAAAATTCTCCAGGTGTAATTTGTCATACTCGACCTGAGTAGTTTTAGATGGTGGCCCAAAAACCTCGGTTTATGATTTAGACAAGCCTAATCGGAACTGATCCTTTCCCTAAACCACACAACCAGGTAAAAAAAAAGCACAACTGGGTTGAGACTAAGACAGGCTTTTTTGAGAGCATACTGTAAAATTAGGTAAATACAAGAACATAATTCTGATCCGTTTCTGATTACGTTTTTACAAAAATTACACTCCAAATCAAAAGGTACAGTGAATTGTCTGCTAGTTTGATAATAGCTTTGTAATAGCTTTAGCAAGTAGATCATAATAAGTGAACAGATTTAAGTCAGATAGTGGGAACCATAAGGTAAGGAACATACGCCATCAAATCCGAAAGCCAGTCACCGAGAATCTAAATAAGGTCTACTACCATACGTGCTTGAAGGTTAAATGAGATGCCTCCAACACAGAAAGAGTGGAATGCATAGGCTTTTGCTGGCAGACCCAGGAAGTAGGGAATGAAGTTTAGACAAAAAGGTCGGCAATCAAGGGAGGGCATCAGTGAAAGTGATTATGACTGAAAGTCGGAGAGAAGAGCTTAGCTTGTATGCTGCGGCCCACTTCACAGTTTCAAACATTGACCGCCGGGACCAACAACCAGATTCTTTAAAACACTGGTAATAATGCTGGCAGTGTCAACTCAGTTCAGATGATCACGTCATATTAAGCAGTGCGGATAAGCCATTTGCCTTGTCTCCTTTATCGTTTCCACCAAATTGAACTCGGGGAAGGGGATGTAAAAAAAAACACACACACACATATCCACACATTTCTGTTCCGCAAAAAGAGTGGGAAGGTTTCCCCTATGGTATGGTCTCCCTCTAAGTCCATTATCACTCTTACTGTCACACATAACACACACTCACCTCACAATCACACCCTTAGCGGCAGACAGTGGTGCCCTTGCATGCTGACGTGCGAATTTACCGCTAACATAAAATATACAGAAGACAGACTGTTGTCCTCTTCCATATTATGTTACATTACATTGCAAATTTATTTCTGACTGTTGTCTGATGAAGATCCTGATGTAGATTCTCCGCAAATACTGTTAAAAACTGGACTGAAAACACTGCAAGCACAGGTGTGGATCCACACTGCAGGCTTCCACCGTTTTACGGAAATCGGTTAGATTTTTCATGATAAATATATTTTTACACATTGTAATAATGAAAAACAATTTCCAAGATAAATCTGGCCAATATCCCGTCTGAATGACTCGGAAACTCAGGAAAAGGGACTAAGGGGTTAAAAATCTAAAAACGTTCCGAGGGGAGTGTGCCCCAGGACCCCGTAGAAGCGTGCACCTTCTGCGCTCGTTTAGGAAATCGGTCGGTATCTATCCTAGATACTCGCCTGAAGCAGAAAGTATAGTGTCGCCCTTACCAGGATCATGGGGGGAGCAGGTAAGATTTTGTCTATCACGCTATCGGACTAACAAAATTACATTTCAACATTACATAATTATATATGTCTGTGTGTTATCTTCTAGGAGTACCCACAGTATCCCTAATAGTGGCGGAATTAGTCGATGGAGTGATAGGAGGTAAGATTTTATTTTTTTGTTACGTTATTAGACTAGGAGGGAGGAACGGATAGATAGATAGATAGATAGACAGATAGTTTATTTGTAAAAAGCTTGCCGCTACTAAGCTGAATTGTGTATTTACAATATAATATATATTATTACAAACTGAATCATTGGATAATGCAATTCTAGCATTTTGATTGGCTTAGCCGTTATGGTATATGAGCTATTATACCATGCTCTCCATATATGGTCGGTGTACGCGTCAGTTTAAAATTGGAAGCTAGCTGAGATTTTTTTTCGCGAAGGATAGAACGGCGCCCGAAGCAAATCGTTTTAATTCATTTTTTAGAATACTAGAAATGCAATTTCATCGCAAGAAAAAAGACAAAAACAAACAAAAAAGCCACAAGAGCTTGTTTGAAAGTTTGTCGAAAAACACATGAAAACACATGTAACTAATTAAAAGTACCTTGACCAGCTACGAAAGAACACAAGTGTTGTTTCTTCATGATCGCGAAGCCATTCGCCGATCGAGTCACTCGCCGATAGATAACTGCGGCTTGTTTATCCGACATCAAGAATATAAATCACAAGTAACCAGCTACAAATACAGGCTATGCAGCCATTCACTAGAGCAATCGAGGCGGCAGTATAGCTTCTTTTGTCGTTCAGCAAAACCAGCTGTGGCTTCAAACAACTTCATAACAAGCGACCGAGGTAATAGTTTTTCTCCGTTGTTCTTACTTTTATAACTGCACCGAAAAGCCAAATTCACAGTAATTTCGACGGCTGTCACTTAAAAATTCTTTTCCTTCACATTATCTGCCAGGTTTTTTTAGCTGTTCTGCTGTGTAAAATCCTAGAATCCCGATGAGTTTTTAAAAAACTAATGTTCATCAATGTTTTGATTTTTCATTCATGCTGTCCAGGCGAGTCCGTTCGCGCGTTGACAGTTTTGATAGACGTGTGACATGTGAATAGCGGAAGTCCCTTGTCTCTTCCGAGGCGTAGGTCATGACTGACCTCATACAAGATGTATAAAAAAGAATTAATTCATGCATTGCGACATTGGCCCTTTTCAATTGTATTAGGAAATACATACGTTTAGAAGCATTTTTTATGATTTGATCAATGTGCATATTCCATGTAAGGTTGTTTGAGATCGTAACACCTAGTAATTTGGCGCTTTCAACACATTCTAGCTCTTGATTATATACTACTATAGGCGCGAGTTGTGGTTTGTTCTTTGCAAATGAAATCCTAAGCTCTTTACATTTTTCACTCTTTAGTTTTACTCTATTCTCCAAAGACCACTGCACGACAGTATCTGCAATCAATTGGGAATTGCTACTGGCTCCTTTCACAACGATCTCGGATGTAGTTGAATCATCAACATACTTCCAGATATTGCCTGCATTATTGATTTCTAGATCGTTGATGAGCACCAAAAACAACCACGGGCCTAGTTTCGTCCCCTGGGGTACCCCGGATGGGACTGATACCCACTCGGAGTAACATCCCTCTGAGAGTTTGATTCTCTGGGAACGATCACTTAGGAAATCTGTGATCCAATTGATTATTTCAGTCGGCAGATCTAATTTGCATAACTTATTAACAAGAATCCTATGGTCTATGAGATCAAAAGCTTTCTTATAATCATAGAGTGTAACCCTAACAGTTGCTCCGTTGCCATCGCATCCGTTGGTCCAATGGTGAAGCATGGAAACTAAACCTTTTATTTAAGGTGGCTCGACTGGATTTTTTGGGGTTGATACCTCCCAAGTTTGAGCATTAACTACGTCGGCATGACTAAAGATATGGAAAAAAGGTTACCACAACTGTACTATATAAAGATGAAAATTTCTTATGATCTGGGTTTTATTGCAATCGGAGTCGCCATGGCAACGTAATGACGCCATTACGTTTTTCATTTATTGTTGTGTTTCTCTGTACCAGGAGTTTTTTGAAGAAATCGCTTAAGGGAGTATGTACCTGCCATAATTGCCTCCATTATGGCAAAGTTTGAAGAAATTCTATGAGAGCGTTTTCGAGATATTTCGAAATGCAGTTTTAAGAATCATCAAAGCAGTGAAATAGCATGCTAGCCGCTCAATTCGCTAATATTTTAAGAAAATGATAAGCTTTGGGAACGCGGCTTCATCTCATAGTGGTTTGATTCCATTGAAAACTGCATACAAAAAAAGAGGGGAATTGCTCTGGGCGATCGCGAGTAAGAAGAATTTTATTAACTTGCATTCAGCTGCTTTTGATACAGTTTTTGGAGGTAATTTGGTCCATGCCTAAAAATTTCGCATTTTTCCAAAAACCGCTCGATAAATTTTTTTATAAATTCGACAATCCCGAGATCAATTGTCAAGAAATATTCCCTGCAAGTTTCAAGAACATTGAAAACAGGGAAGGCTTTTAAATAGGGACTCAAACATAACCAATTTTCCCCCCAGATTTTGTGTTTACAAGTGAGCGTCCTCATTATTCACTAGCATTGTTTTCAAGTTTCATATGCACGTGCACAACTAGCAAAAGATATAAATTTGCATCAAAAAGAACTCTCGATTACTTTCCGAAGAAATATCCGGTATATGCTAATAATTGGCTTGTCGTCACAGATAGCCGTGAGAGCCGAAACGGTGAACGTCGCGGCTCATCGTGTAGGATGCAATACTTAGTTATCTTACTCGGGTTATAACATCACAGAAACTCTCACAAAGAGTTGCTCTGATGTTATAATGTATCACTAACCTCTTTACCCGGTAATTAGCATATCCCGGAGATTTAACCGAGGGTCCTTTTTGATGCAAATTCTATCTTTTTGCTAAATGTGCACGTGTATATGAAACTTGAAAACAATACCAGTGAATAATGAGGACGCTCACTTGTAAACACAAAATCTAGGGGAAAAATTGGCCATATTTGAGGCCCTATTTAAAAGCCTTCCCTGTTTTCAATGCTCTTAAAACTTGCAGAGAATATTTCTTGACGATTGATCTCAGAATTGTGGAATTTACACAAAAATTTATAGAGCGGTTTTTGGAAAAATGCGAAATTTTTAGACATGGACCAAATTACCTCCAAAAACTGTATCAAAAGCATCTGAATGCAAGTTAATAAAATCCTTCTTACTCGCGATCGCCCAGAGCAATTCCCCTCTTTTTTTGTATGCAGTTTTCAATGGAATCAAACCACTATGAGATGAAGCCGCGTTCCCAAAGCTTATCATTTTCTTAAAATATTAGCGAATTGAGCGGCTAGCATGCTATTTCACTGCTTTGATGATTCTTAAAACTGCATTTCAAAATATTTCGAAAACGCTCTCATAGAATTTCTTCAAACTTTGCCATAATGGAGGCAATTATGGCAGGTACATACTCCCTTAAGCGATTTCTTCAAAAAACTCCTGGTACAGAGAAACACAAAGGTAAATGAAAAACGTAATGGCGTCATTACTTTGCCATGTCGACTCCGATTGCAATAAAACCCAGATCATAAGAAATTTTCATCTTTATGTAATACAGTTGTGGTAACCTTTTTTCCATATCTTTTCTCATGCCGACGTAGTTAAGGCTCAAACTTGGGAGGTATCCCCCTAAAAAAATCCAGTCGAGCCACCTTAAAACCCACCTTATTTGTGTGAAAGAAAATGAATATCAGTGGGACATACATTTCAGTGCTAAAAACAAAATGATCAATCAGTCTGCCCTTTTTCGAAAAATGTCTGAGGCCGGCACAACGGGGCGGGTAACAGGCCGGCAGTTCTGCCCTTTTTTTCAGGTCTATTAATAAAACTACTGTTTAAACTAGACAGACTGAGAGAAAGCCCTACAGCTGTAGAAGGCACAAGTGTAATAACTAGACCCATGAATTTTAAAAAAGGTCCCATCTGTAATAACATCATTTTGGACCCAAGCGTAATAAAAGTCCCAGTCGTAACACTTTGAACCCAAGCGTAATAAAGGTCCTATCTGTAATAGCACTTAGAGCCAAGTTTAATAAAGGCCGTATTTGTAAAAGTTACCTTAATGTTCAAACCGGTGGTAATATACCAGTAACAAATTATGGCCGATAAGAGGTAAAAAGTATAATAACACGTGACCTACAGAAAGCAACCCCTGCCATCTAATTTTATCTTCATGGTTTTCACGTCACTGTCAAACTGTATTTTGCACTTACTGCGCTCTTAGTAGAGTGATTTTTATTGTTTTAATGTTAAAATTCTTATGTTATCTTAATTCGTTCGGTAATCGATTTAAGGAAATTCTTGAAATTTTTTTAAAGCCATATAATTTGTATTTAGCAACGGCATTTGCTTTATTAGATTTCACTAATGTACAAGGAACAATTTCAAATTAAAGGTACTCCTTTTCAGTACAATTACTGAGAGTCATGAAATCCTGTTAACAAAATTCAGCTGTGATAATTGAGAAGACAGAGGGGAAAAAAAAAACAGATTCCACTGCGTTGAAAACTGTTAATTAGTCTGACATTTTATATAAGAGAACGCAAATGACATATCTGTTTCTTCTGGAGCGATGAATTTCTTTTAAAAGCACGTTTCATATCCAGTTATAAATTTGCCAAAGCTTAAACTGATAGCCATTGCTAGTTTCTGTGGTGTTTTTTCCTGTTCATTTTTTTCCCGTTCCGTTTGGTCACATGAACCGTGATGTTAGACTTTTAAGTTCGATTTTAAGTTAAGCTACAACCATGTAAAGACTGTTGTGGACATGTCTCATATCATCTCAGCAACGACCAAAGGTCATAACAGATGAGAATTTTATTACAATTGGGTCCAAATGTTATTACAGATAGGATCTTTATTACTCTTGGGTTCGAAATGTTATTACAGATGGGACTTTTATTATGCTTCAAGGGTCCAAATGTTATTACCGATACGATCTTTATTATACTTTGGTTCAGTTATTACACTTGTGCCTTTTACTAGCGTGCTTTACAAATATCTGATACAAATAACAATTTTGCCCCTTATGTTTAACTTACTTAAGAATTCTAGCAAATTTCAGTAAAAATTCTAATACAAAAATTTAATTGTACAACAAAAAGTACCTTTCATTATCATTTAGCTTTTACCTTTCGGCTCATTTGTAGAGATCGTTGTTTTGCTGTCATAATCTTAACTTGCTATACGATTATTGGTTTTGCTGTAGTATCCACTTTCACCTTACACCTTTATAGTTAAATTATAAAAATCACTTTTAAATACAGTTTAAAAAGGCAGATACCAACCTTCATGTTTGAAAGCGACACATGTCTACTATTGTTTAACGTTTAAGAGCCCAGTTTTTTCAAGGCAGTTAAGTAAATGTGCCTCTTTGAGTTCTTATTTACTGTTTTTATTTTCATTGTAAAGGCCACTGAATGGGTTTCCTTTTGGGGGGATTATCTTAGGCTCCAGTCACCTCCAGACACTTTCGGTGTAATGCTCCATTCAAGATCACCCATTAGCTGGCTCTTTCTTTTCTCTTTTTTTGTGACCCAGCTCAGTTATGACTTAAGCAATGTAAAAAGTGATCTTATCCGGACTGCAAACAGTTGCGGCATGGTATTAAGTTTTCAGTGAAATTTAGGTTCCTGGGCCCAATTCCCGAAAGGCCGATTAACGCTAATCTAGGAATAAAATTGTGCTCTACACTTTTTGTATTTACCTTCCTATGCATTGCTTAGATCGTGTAACATCTTGTGTTGTAATTACTGTATCTTGTAAACGTGAGTTGCATTTGCATGTCAGTTCTTAGACAAGAAAAAGGTCGTGCTGAAAATTTGCCTGTAACCTAAGAGTCGGCCGTACTTTATTAATAGGGCAACAATGCGCATAAGAGGAGACCCTTTTGTGGCCTACCAGAGCGATCTATTCATATCGAACTACAATAACGTTGATCAGCGCCTGATCATGCAAAAGCTGGCGCAGCAAAGCCCTTTGTCATGTCCCCACTTGCTAATGCCATTTTAAATTATCACCAAACGAAACGTACGAAATACTTCCCTAAAGCTCACTCCAAACCTTATCCCTCCAAACCTTATCACTCAGAGAAATTATAGTGGTAGTTGGGGGTTTGTTTTTCGTATAAGAGCACTGCAAGGGTTTTGCACAAACAAAAATTTGACCTTCACTATTCATGTAACCATATCATGATGCTCCTTTTTTATAGCAATCTCTTAACCAAATACTGTGATCATGTGACACACTTGACAAAACGTAACACCCTTCATAGTCTTATGGGGCAGCATAACCATTGTCAGAAAAAATTCCCTTACAGGAAGTAGTTTTATGACGTATCAAGTCAGCATCTTCTCACGGGTGCGGCCGCTCTTAGCAAGTTAACCAGGTTAATTTTTAATAACCCAATCAAAAATTCTTTCAAATGTAACCTGGTTAAAATAGCTTAGTGGGGTTAATTTTTTTGAGCGGCCGGACTCATTTGTGAAAAAAGAAAGTTGAACTTGGACGCAAGGTGAAAACTGAAGTGCTCAGTTGCATGCATGGTAAATCCCAAATTTACAAAATTCCGCCATAGCATTGAACCGCCCTAGCTCTTAGTAGTTCCTTTTAGAATCAGAGATGTTCGATCATTGTTTAGGGAGCTAGAAAGCAGCGACTGTCTTGGAATCGACTGTCTTAAAATCTTAAAGGAGATTTTACAGCGTAATCCAAACGGAGAAAAGTGATCTCCTTGAGAAAGTAATTAAAATGAGTTTTAGCGACGGCTTATTCTTGACACTCTAGCAGGTATTCGGAGTTGTGATTAGATATCAGTTTTTGCAGACTTTTTCGTATCCTTCTTACTTGTTTGAAATATATGATACAGGGTCCGAAATTAACTTTTTAATACGGGCGCCAACTGGCGATCAAGTATAAATTTTTGGTCGCTAAAGGGCAAATTGTGGTCGCCAAAAATTCCCCCTCCCTTTTTTTCAATAATAGTTTCAGCACGAATAAAAAATGCATGGTATGGACGTTTTTATGCTCGAAAATTGCACTACTTCCGATACCAGAAAACAACCGTACGTGTACGAGTGAAGTCTTTTTTGTTTTCCACAAATTACTTTTTGGAGATATAAAGCTGTCTGACTTAGAATGTAGGAACAGAAAGCTGTCTGCCCATGACTGCACTGATCTTATCAAAACTCTATTTTTTTCCGATAACTACCACGAAACGTAAACACGAGTCAAGCTGCCATGTTGCTCGTACCAGGCTACAACTGTGCCACATCACTCGTACCAGTCCGCAAAGTACATAACGTACTTACCGTATTTCAGCTGAAAACATGACGGCTTGGAAACGTACAACTCATATTGATAGTAGCTGTTGTGGAGGTATTATTAATTAATTAAAAAATAGCAGCAGGACAAAAAGTAAGACTCCTGTTGGCAAATAGCTTCGAGGTTTCAATTCTTAATCAGTTTCTCCGAACGTTAAATTGCACAGTAACAACCTGCTTTACAAGTCGCTAGCTGGCGACCAGCTATGAAATTCTGGTCGCCAGGACTAAATTTTTAGTCGCATTGGCGCCCAGGAAGGCGCAATTTCGGACCCTGTGATAACTTTTCTTTTTCAAAACTTAAAGAAAATGTCTTTGTTTTAAGCTATAGGCAATTTACTGTTCGCTGGCAATACAATAGATCCTGATGATCAGTATAAACAGCGGGCTGAGGGTAAGATTTGCTACATGTTACGTTATTAGGCATTATATCGGTCCCTGAGGAGAGAGGACCGAAAACAGTATAACAAAAAGACACTAACCGGGTTAACTTTTAATAACCCAATCAAAAATTCTTCCAAATGTTAAACCTGGTTAAAATAGCTTAGTGGGGTTAATTTTTATGAGCGGCCGGACTCAAGAGTGTGAATGAAGAAAAGTTGAACTTGGACCCAAGGTGGAAGGAGTAAATTTCCAAATTGAAGTGCTTGCATGCATGGTAAACTAAGCCTTAATTTAGAAAATTCTCACCACAGCATTGAATCATTATCGAATTGCAACTTGAACTTAGTTTACTAGAGGGCCATCTGTTTTGAAAACACCTAAATCTGTTAAAAAGAATCACGGTTCATTCTATGCTATTCTGTAATTCGGAAATTTGCCGGACGACTCTCTCCTCCGACTCATACGGCCTGGTCACCCTCTATCTTCCAATGGAACAGCGGGTCAGTTTTGATTTTTGTCGTGTTAATTTCTATCAACTGTGTTTCTAGGAATACTTATCCCCTCTGTGATAATTTCGTCACACTGACCGAGCCAAAAAAGGTAAATGGGCAAATAGACATAAATCTGAACTATCGTTTCACTTTATGATGTTTCTAGCGTTCACCCGCGTTCCTGAAGAGATTAATTTACGTGGTCCCTTGGCTCTGGAAGCCTATAACAAGGCTCTTAATGAAGGAAAAACTCGTTTCAAGAGGTTGCCGATCATGGTGATTGGACAAGATCGCTCCGGAAAAACCAGCCTTAAGAATTCGATGATGGGAAAACCCTTCAACCCAGACGAAGACAGCACAGTGGGGATAGATGCTGGACCCTCACATTTCAATGTCTCTAGTGATATTTGCATGCCAGGTGAGAATAACGTGAACAATCAAGCAAAGATTGATTTCAGAGAAGCCCTCTCTTTTGAGCACCACATGGCTCGTTTAGTCGTTGGAGGTTTAACTCCCAGAAACATTGATTCAAAGGAGAATTTGCTGTCAAAGGAGGCAAAAATTGCATCATCACGTGTGGCATCAAAAAATGCAGCAGAATCTGTTCAAGAATCTGGTGCATATTCTGTAGCTTGCCAAGAAGAAAAGAACTATGTAGTCAAGATACCAGATGAGGTAGCAGAGAGGATAAAAAACTTACTAAAGAAAGTTGGGAAAGAGAGAGTTGGAGACGATGCGGAAATGTATTCAATTGTTTGGGATTTTGCTGGACAACCTGTCTACTATGCAACGCATCCACTTTTCCTCACACAAAGAGCAGTGTACCTGTTAGTTTTTGACCTCAGCCGAGGTCTTCATGAAAGAGCCGATCCCACCGTAAAGCAAGGAATGTACAGCATGATTTTAGACAATCATGATTGTAAAAGTAACCTAGACTACCTGGATTTCTGGATGACATGGGTTTCCTCAATAGCCAATCAAGATGAAAACCAGCAGATACGTTTGGGACAATCACCGATTAATACTCCCCCTGTGTTCCTTGTTTGTACTCATGCTGATGAACCTTGTGGTGGGGCAGATCCATTTGTGCTAGCGCGTGAAGTGTTTGGTTCCTTGAAGACCAGGCCTTACAAAAACCAATTGTATAAAGACGTGTTTGTCGTGGATAACACAAAGTCAGGGAGTAAATCAGAGTGTCCAGAAGTCAAGCGTTTGTGGGAAAAAGTCGTTGCTGTTGCTAAGGAGCTACCACAGATGAAAGAAGACTACCCAATAAAGTGGCTAAGATTCGAAAAGGCTCTTCAAACCAAAGTAAAAGATGGGAAAAAGTGGATTTCTCTGGAAGGTACAAAACAGATTGCGTCCAAAATGTGTCACATTGAGGATGATCGGGAATTTACAACACTGCTGAACTTTCTACATGACCAGAGAATCTTGATTCATTTTGACAGTTCTCCACTTTTGAATAATATGGTCATCTTGGATCCCCAGTGGCTGGTCGACTTGTTTACGTCGGTGATAACCGTCAAGCCCGGTCCCTATGACGGAAAAGAAACAGAATTGTGGAGAAGGCTGCAGACAGAGGGCATTATGGAGTATAAACTTTTGGAACTTATGTGGGATCCTTTATCAATTCCAAAAGAAATGTTTCCGAGCCTTCTAGAAATCATGGAGAAATTCAGCTTGCTTTGTCCTTGGCCATCATCAGATGCTTCATGTGGCAAGCAGTATCTCGTGCCCTCCATGCTAATGTCTCATCCACCAAGGGATATTATCAAATTGATAGCCTCCGCACAAATTCCATCCTTTTATATTAGGTTCGAATCTGGGCAGGTTCCTCCAGGCTTTTTTCCCCGACTTGTGTTGCAGTTTTTTCAGTGGGGCCAAGACGAATTTTGGAGGAAAGAGAATCCTCAATTGTACGCTAATTTTGCGCGGTTTTACACCTCTGCAGATGACGACTGCTCTGTAATTCTTCTGTGCCATTCATCGTGTATTGAAGTTGTGGTTCACAGAGGAAACCTGTGTACAAACCTGACAGAATGTTTACAGTCTAAGCTGAACCTGTCTGCAGTTCCCAACTATGATGGATTTGAAGGGGCCTGTGCTCGTGCTGTGCGAAGACAACTGGTGTTGATGCTTGAGTGCATGCGAGAAGAATTCTTTTGGTTTAAGAATATGAAATATAAAGTAGGTGTCATCTGCCCCGTTTGTTGCCAAGAACGTAAAGCTAATTACTGCTGCAAACATCACAAGCAGTGGTGGTGTGAGCAAGAGGAATGTCTGCACTTCGTATCTGAGTCTGATTTGCGCAAGGCCAAAGATTTCATCAGGTGTCGCAGATGTCCTACTGCAGAAATTGACAAAGTTCACGTCAAACGGTTTGCACCTTGGTTTCAAACTTCCGATGAACAGGTGAATAGACTCTTACTCTTGCTGTAATACATTTACTACCAAACCCGGTTATATTTTATCTATTCCTTTAGCGGCAGTTGGTTATCCCAGACACTCAAATCAAACACTCTCACTTTGTTAAACCTCAGTATTTTCTCACGAGAGCAATGATGAGAAACCCGTATCAAGTGGTCCCCATATTAACCGAACACGATCGTGATTGAGTCCTACTCTTTTCTTTCCTTAGTAACTGTAAAACCAATCTGGTTTAAGTGGACATCTCGATCTATCAGACACTGGCGATGGTCCCGTGGGTGTACGCTTAATACAGTTTTAGCGTTTTCTCAATGCTCTGTTGGTTAAGACCGCAGGAGATCACCGGCACGTGTTTCTTTACAAGTAAAGCAGAAATAGGCCCTTTGAAGCTAGGTGACTTTCAGTACACTACCACCCCCCTTCCCCACCCCTTCGCCTGCCCACAAGGCAACAAACGGTCCATAAGATAGCGTTCAGAGCACCTAAAATCGACCTTGTTTAATTCTCTCTTCCGTCTTTGTTACAGGTTATAGCTGACGAAAGTGAGCCAAGACCTTCAGCTTCTGGAGGAGGTAAGAATGCCACACTAATAGGCTGGATGGATAATGTAAACGAGTGAACTAAGTTATTCGTGTAATTAAAACCATTCAGACAAAAATATTCGTCTCTTGGAGATATCTTAATCTACCTCTAGCATACCCTGGTAGTTAATTAATCTTTATTCTGCAAACTTGGTAGCCTTCGAAATGACTAGAGTTCCCCAAACAAACCACTCTGTCCTTGCCGAGGATAGCGTACAAGCGCCTGTGCTTTATTTACCAAGTCTAAATGCTGAAAGTCGAACATGAAGTTGTAAAAAATCATTGCCTTTCGCAGGAATTGATGAAAAATTGCTTGTACTTCCAAGCAAGGCTATAGAAACACTCATGTCGCAGTCGTGTGACTCCAGAGAGGTAGTACTTCAACTGAAAGACTGTTTGAAATTGGATGAAGTTTCCTTAGAAAATCCAGACCCTGAGACCAAACGATTGATTCGTTGCCTTGCAAATAAAGCAAAACAGTCCAACAGACTTGACGTGGTTAGAGAATTGAGAGAGGTTACACCAGCTGGAACTACAGGTATAAAGTTTGTTGCGGGGGTTAATGTAAGTTAATGTAAGTACGGACGCAGAGAATATTTTGGATTGGTAGGGAAAGCTCGCGCATAGTGCGAGTTCAGCGAGTGCGGAAGGCACGAGGTTATTTAGGGGAGTCCAGGCATGCTTCTCCGGAAATTATTGAAATTAAGACTTTTTCTGAAATCACCGGAAATGCGTTTATTTCTATCAGTCCTGAGAAAATTTGGTAAAATGTTTATCACCATTCTGTAAGTTTTCTGCACAAAAACGTATATTTAGTAGTAAAATGTGTTTAAGATTAGAAGTACTTTTGCAAATGCAGAAGGCCCACCAGCCCCATAGCTCCCTGATCCCTCGACCTGCTTAATAACATATTGTTCATGAGCAACGCACAGGTCAGGATTTAAAGAGGCGATGATGAAGCTCGCGGGATAAGGAATAGATCTCACACACGAAAAATTTTCTGAAACATTTCCGTACGAACGATAGCACAGTCCGAACATTTTACTGTCCGTGGATTTTTGAATGAGGCGTATGCAATATCGGCGGTATAGACTGTAGTTTAGAGCAGTTGCTCAAATCAGTAATAGCTTCACTGTAGCTCACTGTGTTTCTTTTCTTGGCGTTGTGTTCAAATAATCAATCTTCTAAACAAGGCGGGCCAAAATTTTCAAGAAAAAAACAAAATGTCCTTAAAAAATGTACGAAAGTTGTTTTTCACACAGTTTTTGTCTCTAAAGTGAATTCCTCTATCAAGTTCCTTCATTTTCTTAATTTCTTTCAGCCCTGCACCTATCTGTTGCCCTTTTTGACATCACTCTCTTTCCTACAGGTCCTTTGTTGCCCGAGTGCCTTGATGTTCGAAATGTACCTTCTCCTCAGATGCAGCGTCTTACAGTTCATTTAAGCGGTGATTGTCATTTATGTTGTGACAGGTTGATCAGTAATTCACATTTGTAGAATTATATGACAGCTCAGACTGGTCACAGAGAAATAATTTTCGTTATGACTCCTGCGAGCTCTGTGAATGAATGTACTATACTACGCTATCTTTTAAATCTCACTTTAAATTGCATCTTGCATCTAAAACCGAGGGTATTTCTACGATATTACACCTTTCACGCCTATATCCACAACACTTTAACAATGTTAAGACGTAATTTTTTTATCTTCAATAAGGGGACAGATAGATGAAAAAAAAACTGCCGGTAATAAGTTTGGCGGAAAAAATGAACGCACATAATCGTATTCTTTACAGTCAAGGCAGGTCAAGCATACCCCCCAAGATTCTATTAATAAAATAAATATTTGAAAAATGAATCCGTTAGTCGTTCCCGTAACTAGTGTGAAATTCAAATCGGCATTCCTGCATGCGCAATGAGCAGTGGATATTTTACGAGAACTTCCCTATATTTGGTCAGATCTAACGTCTTTGAATGGATTTAAAAATTTCTTAGAAGACATTTACATCAAATTCAGGGAAACTGAACTGGTAGAAATTTCGTAACTGAATAGCGTGTGAATTCACGGCTCATTACGGATGCAAGAATGCACACAGAGATGAATCTGAAATCTACAACTACCGACGGATTCAACTTTCGAATAATTAACGCATTAATGAGATCTTGAGGGATACGCGTAGACTACGAGTAGTCCCCCAATTTTCCTCAGGGATAGTAGAGCGAGCGAAACTCGGGCGCGCGTGAAAATCAACCCACGCGGGAAAAGGCTACACGCCGGGTGTCGCCTTTTCTCGCATGGGGTGATTTTCACGCGCGCTCGCGTTTCGCTCGCTCTACTCTCCCTGAGGAAAAATGGGGGACTACTCGTAGTCTAGGGTACGCGTGACCTGGCTTGACTGTAAAAGTGAAATATGATATTCGTTTTTGTAGGAGGAGAAGAGTGGAAGCCGCTTGCTGAGAAACTGGGCTTGGCGCCACATGAGATTCGTTACCTGGATACCCGGATACAGAACCCGTGTGAGGCCGCTATTGCGTTTATATCTCAACAGCGATACCTCAATGTGGGTGCACTGTACGACATGATGATAGAGTGTAGGATGCCTGTCTTTGCAGACCTACTATGAGGTGGACGTAACAGAGTTAAAGTACAAGTTACAAATATTTTTAACCTGTAATTTCATGTTATGAATAGATTTGTGACCTATGGGATACATAGAGTTTGGCCTGCCTGGCAGGTGTCGAAACGAGAGGGAGAGGGAGTGCAAAGGGAGAGGGGAATTGGGAGAGAAGGAAAGGGACGTCCATTTCCTTACCCCTTAAATTGCGCTTTTCCCCATTTGTTTCCATTTAACTTGGACATTTTTTTCCAGCTGGTACGCACATGTGTACTGGCGTACAGGTAACTACGCCCCTGAGCTATAAAAAGTTAACGAGTTTTATACAGTTAAGTGTACATGTAACTGGAAAAATGATTAATTCATAGATTTTTTTGTAGCCTTTTTTTTTAGAAAAAATATTTTACAGTGTTTGTATCAATGTGTTAGACACAGGTTTTGAAAATGCTATTTTACTTCAATATAATTTTTTCTTATATGTAAAGGTTAAATCTCCAAGCCTCTCTTTCAAAGTGAGGCTAAGTGCGAAACCATTGATATGAAAATTATTTTTTTATTCCCATGCAAGTGAAACTAATTTTTATATCACTAGAAAGGTTTTGCACTTAGCCTCATTTCCAAAGAGAGGGTTTTTGGAACTCGGAAATGGCCTGTTAGTTATATAGGAATATCAAGAGTGTACTCAGTCGAGAACTGACTTAACAATCGCTTCATTAAAAATGCGTGAATCCTTGAAAGCTTCTTTTGTGACGTAAACGTTGATTTTATTCTTTAAAAAATTTCTCTGTTTCTGATTGGCTTCAATCCCCCGGCTATAAATTCTTCATAACCAGCTACCGTTGACCAACTAAAAGACGTTTGCGATATGCGATAAAGTAGCGTCAGTACTACATGATAAACGCTAGAGAAAGGGACGGCAACCGTGAAGCCCGGGGCAAGAGGTTGCATTTTTTGGTAGAGCTGTAGAAATGGCGGAAAATTTCACACGTTTTGTGAAGAAGAAACAACCAACGTACTGCCTACAAACAGCAAAAATACAACTCGACGGATGACATCTGCCATTTTTAGAATGGTTGATAGACTAGACATTCCGAGGAATAGGTAAATGAAGACAGGGCTTTCGTATGATCTGAAAAAATATGCAGTTTCACGAGGATATTAGCTGTCGAGGCCCACAGTGGATGACACCCTCCTGTGTGTGAATAATTCTTCATATCATACGAAAGCCGAATCCAATAATTGAAAAATAACCCGGATTGATATTTGTGTTAATCCTATACAAATATTTATACCTGTTCAACCTCGTTTCTAGTGTCTCTCTTCTTTCTTTCCCCTGGAGGAGAGACCTCGGGAACGCCACCTGTTGTCACCTGTTTTGTTACATTCACTCTCTAACTTCTGTAGTCTTCACTCTTATCTTTTCAAAGAGGAAGCAACTTTTGTAATCTAGTATTAAGTCCTATTAACTAAGGCGTACAATTTTCGTCACCCTTGAGTTCCTTATTAAGCTGGACCGCTAGAAGAAAAAAAACGAGAGGATGAGCTAGAGCCGAATTATCTTTTAATTCTTAGCCTGAGTTATACCTATGCTAAGATTATATTCACGTTTTGAAGATCGTAACACCGCTTTTGTAGAAAAAAAAAAAAAAAGCAAACACGTGCTGTGTGTTTCATTGTACGCCAAAGGTTATGTTAGGCTCTTTTAAAGGCTGCTAGGAGTTCACTTCTTTTTCTTTATTGAGACCGACGCGGCCGGATACTCAAGTCTACACAAATCTAACACGGTAATCATTGTAAGACATTTGACGGCATTTATTTCCGCAAGTTTCACGGCAAGTTTTTCAGTTGATTTGATTGGCAAGTTCTCCACCATTTTATACCTCTAACCTTACTCTGCTCCTCGCTTGTTCTCTATGCTTTTTGTGAAAGTGACGGAGCTTTTATGACCCGCGACACAAGGATAACACTGTCCAGAGAGACAACAATCGGCATTCAAGTACCAAGTCTGCATTTCGTTTTGCTTAACATCTGTATTTGTCATCACATGAAGACAAGTAAATAAAGTAGAGAGTATTTGTGTACAATGAACTTGTGTCCTCTTTATAGATAATATAATATTGAGCATCTTTATTTGCCCATATATTTTCTATTGGTATGAGTCATAGAATGTCTTATAACTGCATTGAAACTGAAAATGGCAATCATTTGTGATTACAAAGCCTGATGCAGTCAATAGATTTTAAAAGCTTCAGCCACTATTTGTTTAATGATTGTGTCAGTATGTAAAAACACATGTTATCACATATTTTTTTGGATTATAAAAACTCTTCAAAGTGTGAAATTCATACATGTTTACAAATCTCCTGTAATCAGGGCTGGGGCAGCATAGCTTGAGACCCCTTTCCTTTCTCCTCACCCCAATTTTATAATTCAAATATGGCGTCATAGGTCTCATCAGACTCACAGTCAACTCTGTTATACAGACACTGAGGGGACCGTACAAATTGTCCATCTTCATTTAGAGAAGAATTTAAGGGCTTTTTTCCAAGGAACAAAGCAAGCTGTCTGTAATAATGAGCAAGGCTGTGCTCTAAGGAACATTGAAAGGAGCCCAGTTCTCTGAACCTGTAAAATCTAGGCTGCCCAGCATATGATTTGTATGAAAAGTCTGAGATTTTCTAGTTACCCAAAAGCAAAAGTTAGGTGCCAGGGGCCACAGGGCTCTGCTAGAGCACAGCCTTGATCAGGTGTCTGTATGAAGCAGTTGTCCGTAAAGAGGGCTTTTGGGTTACCAGTTACCGCAGAGGTGGATCCTAGTAGTACAGTAAAACCCCCTGACTTAGACCCTGAATTTTAAGAACCTGTTAGGCTAAAATATGCCAGATGAGCCCCCTCTATATAAAAACCTGTTTAGCCTCAAATTTGAGACAGGTTCTTATTTTTGAAATCTATGAAAAAATTCTGTACACTTGAGCAGAGATAAATCAACATTTAGAATCTTCTTTGGAGACAAAGCTGTCTTATCACTCCAACTGCAATGTAAATGGCAATGTTTAAATTTAAATACACTCCTCGTTTTATGTCCATTCTCACATAACTTCTAATTTGGTATGCAGACTTTATATGAGGAATAAGGTGAAACAAAAATACTCTTAGTTACATTTTTTCTTCAGAAAATATGAACCCATTTAAAAACCTAAATAGCCTAAACTTGTGCTAACTACTATTTATATAAGAATCTGTTTAGGCTTACTTAGTTAATTCAGGTTCCTAGTCTCATCATTTTTACTTCCCCATTGTTCCACTTTTTCTATTTCCTTTCCCTGTCACCATTTTTGCAGCATTGGTTTTCCAATATCAAAAGTACATTCAATGATCAATAAATTTATATTTTAACTAAAGCCACCAAAATATGCAAATTGCTTGATATATATTAAACAGTGTAGACGGGTAAACAGATTGAATGACATCACTTAGTCTGTGTGGCAGGCATTTCAAAGAAAAGGGAAAGTAGGTCTTGGTGCAGGAGAAATGTAAGAGAAGGAGGGAGGGAAATGCTTGCCATACAGGAGACTAATTGTTTTTTGCATTATAAATATCAACCAGGTGAATGTTGAAATCACTCCCTCCTTCCTGATGCACTCTTCACATTTCTCTTGTGCCCAAAACCCCTTTCCCTTTCCTTTTAAATGCCTGCTACGGAGGCTAATCACCACAGAATAAAACAGGGACTAGGCAAGAAACTGACAGAGTCATAACATCCACTCAACAATATACACCAATCTTGGAAGTAGATTATGATTTTCTTTTCTCAAGAGTGATGTGCATTATATTTCTCTGAATAAAAGTAAAGTGCAAGCTTGGTGGATGTTATGAAACTCTTCTTCTACACTGCACTATTCTTGCAAATTCTCCCAAAAACCATTTTTCATAAAGGATGGCTGGTTTCCAAATGCACAGGGTTTAACTGTATAATCAAACTTATCATTTAATTCAATACCTGTAATTCTTTATACCTACATAAAGGGAATCACATGTATGACTGCAATTTTATTATGCTTTTTTTAGTCCTATTACAAAAACAGACATTCCTACATCAGAGTACTCATCAGCCTATTTATATACCAATTTCGAACATTTTATGCTCACCTAATGCTATTGTTTGGAGGAACCAGTCGCCGCTGCCCCGCTATTTTGTGATCAGCTTGTGATTACAACTGTAAGACTTCCACTAACATGTCACATTGGTCTTCGCGAGGCTACATTTTCCCATGAAAACATGCCGGTTTCAATTCGCAAAAAGTATCACAAAACGTGGGGCGCGTTGGAGAGCGATAAAAAATTAGCGTAGAACAAGGTTTGTAGAAACACTTACAACTATCTTCTACTTTCGACGGGCAATATAATGGAAATTATAGCTTCTTAAAAACCGGGTCCAAATTTCATGCTCTTACAGGAGGAATCTTCGGGCTCCACGTTTTAGATTGAAATGAAGAATATTGATTTGTTTTTCTTCACAGAAAAAATCTAAACAAATATTAGCTTATGAAATCGAGAAAAACGATCTAAGGAAAGAACAGTATCTATTGAAAAATAAAGCATATAACCTGCGAAATTTCTCGACCTTCGCCGCCATCTTGAAAATTTTGAATCCACAATGCATCGCAATCGTAGTGCGCACACCACCTGAATTTTAATATAGCGCAAGAGAGGAACATGCAAAGAGAAAAGAAGGCCCCCTCCTCCTTTTCTCCCCTCGTGCGCGCGCGCATCCTTGAAATTTCTCCCTTTGCCCCTGCTACGTAGGCTATGGCGTACAAGGACAACTCTTGTGGACAGGGCCGGAATCCGCAACTCTTGATTCCGTTTAATAGTAAGTCCAAAACATAGCCCACTGGGCCATCACACCTCACACGTAGTCTATATCAAGCTGGTTTGAGAATTCACCATTTTCACATAGACCATAATGCATCTAGTTTAAACTCTCCCCCCATCCCCACAAAAAAAAAATTGCATAACTATTGACTCAATTTCTCTTGAGACGAATAGCCAGGGGAAATTGAAAACACTTGTTACGCAAATTTTGGGGGGTAAGCAAGGTGAATTATGGTCTATGTCAATGGTGAATAAAAAATTATTTTCATATCAATGGATCCACACTTAGTCTCGCTTTGAAACAGAGGCTTAAGGCAACTCGGAAATGGCCCGTTAATCATGCGAGGACAGGGGAGAGACAGTGCACCCTTGGTCTCTCTCTATTTCTTTTTTTTCACCGATCCCGCTTTTCTTTTCGCTCGTCCCGAATTCTTATGAGTGAGAGATTGGAAAAGCGACTAGCGCCTCTTTTACATCTACAGGATCTCTTTTTTTCTCTCTCTCTTCTTAATTAGAAATCCTTGGAGTAGTGAGTATTTGTATCTTTTTTCTGAAACTAACGGTACTTCCACAGTTAAAAAGCAACTTATAAGGTTACAATGGAACTTTTCCCTAGGGACGCCTTCTTAAAGCGGACTAGTTGAGAGGATGAGTTTCCTTTGATTTCAAATATGCCAAGCTTTATACCATTAATTCCTACTTCAACATGAAACAAAGCTCTGTCCGTTTGGTGTTCGTATCAAGCTGGTTTGATTGTAAGTCGTCGGTCACCACTCTTCAACGCTCTTCTTCCAGGTATCATGACCACAGTAGCAAAATTCCCTCAAATGGGGATGTGAGTTTTTTATGCAATGCGGTTGTGATCCATAAAGATTTATTCGACTGATGTGCCCACTCACTTCAAAGCGACCCTCAATAAGCTTAACAGACGCCTCAAAAACTGCAAAACCCGGTGTGGTTCGAAACTTAACCTGGTAGATACATTCATTTGGTTTTGTTGCGTTCTTAAACTCCGGTTTTCCGAGACCTAAGCCATCACCATCTTGTATTCCACTAAATGTTTGCACTTTAGAACTTGGTAGTTAATTCTTGCCAGGCGCCTAAAATAACGTCTAGTGTTAATCGTTCACATAGCCTGCTCACTTTAGGGTCTTTCTTGAGCAAGCTGTTAATGTGATCAGTGGCAATCTGGGCTCCAATACGAACATGCGCATGGGTGGTGTTCAGAGGCAACCACTGAACACATGGGCAAAAGTACTCTGGTATCTTAGCGTCTTGACATGTTCGATTTCGAGGAAGTTTTGAGAAAAGACTTATTCCACGGGTGAGTTCCGTCTGTGAAGGATCAAATGGATACTTGAGCAAATGCATAAAAGTTGCGTGCAAATCCAACGGTGATATAATAATATTTGTATTTGATTTGAAGTTCTTTGTCAGTTTCGAGTATTTCAAGCGGAAGTTATCTGGCAGCGTAACGGATAGCAATGGTAACCGCTCCTCCAGCTTTCCCTGCATGGTCGATCGGAACTTCCCTGTGCGAGCGCCGTGGTCTCCCATGACAACGAGCATGGTGTCATTCAAAAATCCCGAGTCCCGCATCGATTTAAAGAACTCGTAAAAGTCTTTCTCTGCAGTACCAAGTGGTAATATTGTGTTATGATGGCGAGGCTACTCAGGAAAATAAAACCGAATTTAGGTGTTTTGGGATAAGCTCTAAACATGCTCTTCAGATATTCAAGCTGAATTTTGTGTTGAGGTTGAGCATTGATGCATTTCTCATGAAGTACTCCTGCGTTTAGTTTGTGTGGCACCGCTGACGAAAACGGTCGCGCGTAATGATCACAAGGTGGCTCACTAAAGCCTTTGAGCCTCATACTGAAAGCACCTGAAGGCAAAACAAAAACATATAAATTTAACTTATGCAATAAAATAGCTGTAGAAATAACTTTCTCTTGGAACCATCTTGCAAAATCGCGTCACCTAAATTCGGCCTAATATACTAACCAAAACAAACAGCTCGTTCTTCCAGATCAGGAGCTGCATGGACTCCTGCCCGAGTGAGATTTGGAGGTAAATAGTTCCCGACAGCTTGGAGAGGGGAGAAATACCTACTAACAGTAATTGATCGCTATAGGAAAGACACACAGGGCACCCAAAGACTGCTTACTAAGACTGCAAAGAAAATAAAAGAGATCAGTGCGCTCAAGGAAAGAAATCGATGTGACTAGTTTACCTATAGGTGGAACATCTTCACTAAACATAGTAGCGTAACCGTACTCCTTTAACGACTTGAAAATAAACGGCCATGGATCCACAGTTCCGGCGCCCTTGAAGCCAGTCCTCGCCTCGTGAATTTTACAATTCTCCTCCAGACTCCGTCCGGTCAAGAGCGCTGTCAGCTGAGGCGTGGTCCCCTCACGTACTAAAGAGAACCCATTGAACATGAATGCCTGTAGCTTGTTCTGCAGGAACTTGTACGAGCTGCGAAGGAGACGCTGAAAAGTTGCGTGTGAGGTTTGGTCCAATCCTAAAATGACAATATTTAATGGTATACCAGCCCTTTGTTGCGGTACTCGCCGCAGCACGTGACTTTTGGGGACAACCTGTGCGTGAAAATCAGTTTGTTTCACTCCATTGAAGAACTCGGCGTTCACTTGAATGAAATCGTGGTTTAATTTCAACACTGGTGCTTTATACTTCAATGGTCTTCGATTTCCTAAGCGGAATCCAGAATCGGAGCCATCCGTTTGCCTATGTATCGTTTGAAAGGACAGATTTGTAACAGGCGCACCTCTGTCATGATAAACCACGACTTTGAGAAGACCGTCACGGTAGCTGGTAAATAGCGTTGCGTCGCGTTCACACGCAATCGGTACTATAGGTAGAAAATACCTCATGGAACTTGCGTCAAAAGGATCTATATTCGGAAGACGACAGCTCACTTCTCCAGACGAAATGGGTCTTTGTACTTTCGTTGGTGACGTTCCGCACTTCAGATTATTGACATAGAATTCTAGAAAACACAGGCCATAAATTAGAGTTGCCAGTTTACAACAGTTAACTCTTTGCCGGGCTAAGGCCAGAGTTCTAAGCTATTGTATGTTACTTCGGCACTGACCTCTTTGTCTCTGTGCCACAATAAAGTTCATTTGTGTCCTTTAAACTAAAATTGGATATAACATCTTACTTGTTATGAAAATGTTTTCTTCTGGGCTAAGAAAATCTTGGAAGTCATTATTTACTCTGATAGCTTAAAGAATGAACGCAATTCCTAGCCCCGAAAAAACTGAAATTTATACAGTTTTAATTTCGTTTTCCAAATGGCGCAAAATTGCAATTTCTGTAGAGCGTGACGCGGTCCACTCATACTCACCAAGACTGGTAAGAAAATCCTTTTTGACAAGTATTGTAGAATTGTCATCTGCGAAAAGAATAAACTCGGATCCTAAAGTAAAGTAGTTTGTATCGTCCTTTGGTTTAAAGATTGCTTGGCATTTTTCTTCTGCAAGCTGATGGCAGGCCATCATAGCTTCTTTCTCGGATGGAAAGGCTTGTGTCGATACAGGAGCTTCAAAATCATGCTTGTCAACAGCTTTGAAATTATCCAGCTAGGGCAAAAAATATAGAATTGATTTAAGAACTGATAATGACTAACCTATGATATTGTTCTAAGCCTTTCCATAAACAACTCTCGTAAAACTCAAGAACGTCAGTTATTGAGCATAATGCCAGTGGTTATAGCATTACTGTAAAATAGCCGCTTGCAAGAAAATAGGTGGAAGTACAGGCTTCTTTCGTAGCATGATCATGAGTGGCAAGTGTTTGCGACGTGGGCTCGTGGAAGGAGGGAGGGGTTTAACTTCCTCCCTACTAACTAGCACGCTATTCGCCTTCTCGCCCGCCCAAATACCTTCTTTTCCCTTCCCTTACGAACTGCTGCCACGCAGCCTAACACCTTTTTCCCGAACCATTTTCTTAAATTAAGTATGACCATTAACCATTAAGTATTTTTTTAATCCCTGATCTATAGCCTAGGACTGAGCGAACTTTCGACGCATGGGATGAAGACTGAAGAGTGAAGAGAGTCCCTCCTCTTCACTTCCAGTTCCCCCTTTCCATCGCCCTTTCAAAGACTTACTAAGTCTCTTAGTAACTCATCTTAACCCCTTTCTATCTCAGAGATAGGGCGATAGTTTACTCTGTATACCAGTAGCATATCATTTGTATAAGCGGTATTCATTGCTTTCTACATGTGTAGTTCGTCCTCGAGACACATGCGCAGAACATTATTTTGGTTAATGCTAATCTGATTTTACCAAACGTTTTAACTGTCTACCCACATAAATTAGCGGCAGATATCACTTACTTTGATATACTCTTGAGGGGCAAAGGTTCTGTGCGAGTCATCTTCGTGTGCCAGTGGCGTTAGAGTATGTACCTACAGAGAAGTGTACGTGTAGACAGTTATTATTTCTCCTTGGCAAAGCGACTACCCGTGATTATCCTGTCTCCCTTTTGCTTTTGCGTTGATGGGCATACTTATATCAGAATTTGATATCCTTATAGGACACCATTTAGATACCATCTAACCTGATGCCATGAAAATAAATAAATGTAGCCAACCAAATTTCTGCACTCTCATGCTAGGGTCTTTTTCTTCTTCGAGTAAGGAAAAGAGGGACCCTGGTCATGAGGTTGCAATAATTTGCAGGTAACTTTTGAAGCGTACCTTTCATTTCCGAGCAACTGAAATAAAGTTTAGAGAACTTGCTTTAAAGCTCAAAAATATTTAATTTAGAGATTCAAGCCAGTTTGTTACCCTTAAAGTAAGTCTTGGGAGATCATATCTGTGGAAACGTTTATAGGTGTACTGCCCGCCAAGAGAGGATAAAGGGGACAGAGAAGGCATCCCCCATACACACCCTATTCCATAGGTAATTCGTCTCGAGTTATTTTGAGAATCGGGATAAAGTTACCTCCCGCGCTGCGTGGATGTTTTGAGGTTTCGCAGGACTAAACTCTGTGCAAAACATTTCGGGCGAAAGGCAATGAAAGCGTAAAGAGATCGAGAGCATTCCTAAATTTTAAAGCGAAATGAGTCGGAGCTCACCTGGGAAAAGGGAATCGCTGGACTCTTTGACAACCCGTGAAATCAGTTTAACTCGAAGTTGTCGTAACCTCAGTGCTTTAATAAAATGAGAAATGTCGCCGGTCTATTGAAACCGGTCGTTTGTATAATAAAACAAGTAGGACGCCAAGTGTTATTTTTGTTGAATAATAAAAGACTAATAAAAGAATAAACATCAAACCAGAAATTGCTCTCTTCAAACTGTAAATTATAAATGATCCTGAGAGAATATTCAGTGTGTTAAGGGTTTGCCTGCTGTACTGTTAGCTCTATACAAGAGAGGAAGGGCGATTCTTTTTTAATTTCCGTTTCGCTGACACAGCTTTAGCAGAAATCTCTCTTTAGTCGTTTTCGTCGACAAAACAAATTAGTAATATCGCTCTCCGCGTCTTCCGCCATTTTTTTCTGCTTCAATTCGTGAAGGACGCGTGGCTCTGAGCGTGGGTCATCCACGCGGAACACATTCGCCCTATGTGATTGGTTGTTGTCTAATCCCCCTTGGGATCTATGGTCTTAAAAATAACTCGAGACGAATTACCTTTGGAATAGGATGTATATGGGGGATGCCTTCTCTGTCCCCTTTATCCTCTCTTGGTGGCCGCTGCCTGCGGTCTCTATCCTCTGACTCTTGGTTCAATTTTAAGAAAGATTGCAATCTACAAGCCGGGAACTCAATCTTTAATTAAAGAATTCATGGTCACTGGCGCAGATATACCCCGGTTTCCACCGTTTTTCGGAAATCGGTCAGATTTTTCACAATAAAATATTTTGAATTAACAATTAAACTTTCCAAGTTGAAATCTTTCTCCATATCCACTGCATATTCCTGAAAGGAGCAAAAACGGCTCCAAAAAGGCCAATATTATTTTGTTTAGCATATCAAGGAGTTTTCGGCCATTTTACGACAATTCTGGATTATTTCATCAGAAGATTTCCAAAGGCTTCCGACGATTCCCGGAGACTGTCGAAGATTTCCGAAGACTAACGAAGAGGTCCGACTATTTGTGAAGATGTCCGAATAACCCTCCAAACACTTAACAGTATTTTCTTCGGAAACAGTAAACATTACACATACCCCTCCCCCACCCCCCCCCCCAAAGAAGTTTTCGCCTGGGTCACACATGGAAGTCATCCTCAAACTCAACACGGCTATACTCATCATAAACTAGATGGTGCGAAGTAGAATCTGCTTACCTGTTTTGTCGGCCATTCAGAACTGGCCTTAGGTTGCTTAATTCTGTTATTGTCAGTGGAAATTTCATCTTCCCCAAATGAAGTATGATACACAGGAGTCGCTGGGGATTTATCCTCCTGTTTTCACAGGATTATACTGAGCTGTCCTCGAGAAGTAGACTGCTGACCAGATTTGGCGGTTGTTGCTTTTGAACGCAAGCGTTTCATCGGGTTTGAGTACCTGACCTTTTCTAGCTTTATCGCCAACGTTACTTCCAATTTCTTTTCTTTCTCTTTTTCTATCTGGTCGCTTACTTTCCACATGCAAAGTAGATTGATTACGACCATTATTGCTGCTGAAAGAATGAGAAATTTGCGCACGAACTGCGAAGAGAAAAACTTCATGGTGCGTCGGGCATCAGCTTCGTCGATTTTTAATGCTTCGGTGCTTCAAACGATCATAATAAACCATTTGTTTCACTTTTATAACGGCAAAAAAAACCATCGACATAAGCGCTGTGGTCAGTTAAGTTCGCTGTATAATTTAAGTAATATTTTCAGCATTCTAATCATTCCGCAGTTCTATGATGATGTATGACGAATAGTCGTGAAGGATTTTCGACGATCCGAGTGAAAACTTAACTCACTACATAACTTTCTTTTGATGAAATCACAGCTAGTAATTCCGTCACCAATACACCCCACATGAAGTCGTCGGTAACGTCGCACACCTGTATACTCAAGAACTCACTAATAAGATGCAATCACGAGGTAGTTACCACAGTTGATGTCCTCGCTTATACAATACGTACGTTCATGTTCTACGATGAGCAGAGCATGTTAAAAAAGGTCATTTAAATTCTCAGACCAACGATGCACTTTTCATGGTGCTAGTTATATAAAAGCCACATCGCAAACAAATGAAGTATAACCATCCACGTTCTTGTTAATGCGTATTCATGGAAGACGAATGAAATTAAGGTAAAACATTAACGCTTGAGCAAAAGCTGAATAAACAAAGTTAGCATGTAATGCATGCGTTCTTTGTGATCAACTTTCCTTTTTTACATCAGTTATTATCCAATTCAGTTTTCACACAGCTTTGCATATTCTGTTTGTTTTTTGTTTCGTTTTTGTTGAAGTTGCAGTTGTCAAATTGTTAGCACTATTAACTTATATTATAATTCTGAAAAAAAACAATCACAGAAATATCATATTAGTTTCTTAGTTTTACTCCATAAATATTCAGAAGCAGTGATACGGTGAACTGCAAAATTTAATTGCGGAAATAAGCCATCTTTTTTTAACACCCGAACACTTTTGAAAACACTTTGTTTTCGCTTGCCAACAAAATCAGCAGACTTAACTAAATAGAAGCAAACGTTTAACAACCCATAGTCACTCTTCACCTACAAAGCTTTCTACTCTAGTAATGAGCCACAAATTTATATATTCTGCCCCTTTTACTTATTTTGCTACTCTGTTTCAGCTTTTCGTTGGATAGATAGTGACGGGAAAACGGCTCGACTTCTAACTTCAAGTGGTGGTTTCCGGCAAAATTTTCCGGGCACAACAGGTATACCCAGTTTCTTAGAGAAATCCACTTTTGTGCATGAAACAACAAGAACCAAAACCAGTAGAAGACTTGAAGTAAGCGATCTGTACTGAAAATAATTTTTAATTATTCTTAATTTTTGCCATGAAATGAAGTAGTTTTGCCCCATACAAATTCTTCTCGCAGTTCAGGCAATGTTATCTCGGCTTAGCCTGTGAGCAAGCTCTCCGGGCCACTCTGGCCACTCTGGCGGAGGGGCGGGAAAAGGAAGGAGAGTTGCAACTACGTCTCTGGAATTTGAATTCCGCCCCCAATTCCCCTGTGGCTCCCCGTCGACTGAACTGTTAGATTTCTGCCAATCAGCGTGAAGCGGAAACGAGCCCGACACGTGAAAGATCATTACTAATGTCATCTCCACCAATCAGCATTTCGCATCGACTTTTCGATGCAGATATTCAAATTCCAGAAACGTAGTTACAAGCTCTTCTTAATTCCTTTTCCGGCTCCGTTGCCAGAGCGCCCCGGAGAGCTTGCTAGCAGGCTAATCTCGACTCGACACTCTCTTGGGCTACCTGTGCTCAAACCGGCCCGTGTCATCCCGATTTATACTTATAAACAGGAAAATAAATCGGATATCGAAAACTATAAACCTTTCTTAGTCTTCTCTGGCATCTCAAATATTTAAGAGCCAAATATTTATGACAAGTGTGCAAACATACTAGACTACGATCTACTGTACAAATACACATCACATGAAGGCCTCCTCCTTTGAAAGGTTCCAAACCGGATCTCAGCGAAAGGTATCAAAAGATATGTGTGCACGAAAAGCTATCTGAACCGCTCTGTATCCACTCCGTTATACCGAGGGGGAGTATTCTTGCTCCTGCCCTATTTCTTTCCCTTCAAAAATACCTAGCTCCAGTATTCAAGAACTACAGTCAGGTGGCATTTATATTGTCGACTCCACCCACTATACATTTGGATCCAATAGCCAAAGCCGAGGAGAAACGTAAAGAAGACCTAGAAGAAGCACTAAGTAGGCAAGAAAAAATAGAATAAGGATGCAATTAGCAAAGACTAAGCATAGTATAACCTCCCGACCAGTCAGAACATAGCATAAACAGGAAAGTAGCCTACGTAGGAAGCGTTTCCGTGTGGTTTCGGAGCAAGGAAGGACCGAGGAACGACGAGGAACGGGATTTTCGGTTTTGACCGGGCGAAAAATGGGAGGAGAAACTCTCGTTCCTCTTGATCCGTTTGCTCCGAAACCGCACGGAAACGCTTGCTACGCGGGTTAGTCTGTAGAATACGTAATACATGTCGCAGAGTCCCAGCACTTATACTACAACCTTACAATATACGTGTTGCACACTTAAGCAATAGAAAACGTTTTCCCATCCGTGTTTGCATAGCCTGATATAAACAAGGGTTGGGAGAATTCGAGACAGTTATGCAAACCTGAGACGAAGTCGAGGGTTTGCATAACCGTCGAGAATTCTCCCAACTCCTCGAGTGTTTATATCAGGCTATGCAAACACACGAAAAAAGTTTTCTACTGCTTTTATAAAATAACCTTCCCGCGAAACAATGCAAAACTCTTTGTTGTGGCACTGATTAAAAGCGAGAAATTCTTATTACCAGTCGCAAGGTCTTGTACACGAAGTCTTGTACGCGTAATCAGTTCTTGTTTAGCAAAAAGATTTTTTTCAAAATACGGATTTTTCTCGTTTAAACTGTCAGCTCAAGCGAAAACAATTGACACACCTTCTTTGTAACGATTTTTCAAGTTTCAGCCGACGGGGGAATAGGTAAATAAAGTAAACTTGTCGAGTTTTAAACTCGAAAACGTTTTCAATTTCATACTCCCATGCGAACACTCCCGTCGGCCAATCAGAGCGCGCGGACTATCTTTGTTATTTAATGAAAACCGATAACCACTTTACGTCGACTACTTACTAATGTCAATTTCGATACCTTGTCACATAAACTGAGAGTAGAGAAGCTTAATATATCCTATGGGGACTGACGCGATAATACCACCGACCTAGTCACGCAAATGTAATTGAAAGAATCACGTTTTGTGTAATAAACCTCGAATATATTTTTTGGTTCAGATTGAATGTTCTACTTTAAAGATATTAGGGTGGTATGTTGGACGAGGTGGCAAGGAACGCCTGGCTGATTTTATAGGGGGTCTGAGTACCTACGAAGGAACTGACTGTTAAGTACTTACTAAAAACTGACTGTTTCCAATGAACAAACTGTCTGTTTTACATCGGAGTAACTAATACATCGGTCAAATGCCGTGGTTAAATTGAAGCTTTAACATTTTCCACATTATATAACCCGGGCCGAACACCTTAGCCTTCCCTAGGGCCAATTTGATCGAATTTTGATTTGATGGCACGCAAAAGGGGTGGTAAATGTGTGTCGCAGCGAGGTTAACCGTTAGCCTTAAAACAGCCAAACATGGAAATATTTAACAGGAAGTCCCAAAATTAAAAAATAGTTAATTTTTTCCCAGCAACAATTTGCTATATATATGGTGTGTCTTGTTTCGTAGTTGATGGACGCTGTTTTATATTAGAGGTCATTTGAGGCTTAAAAACGATTTCAACTAATCTTTTAAACATTTTTAAAACGACTGTAAAACATAATTTGTAGCCTGTTCCATGCTCTCAGTCAGTCCCGCTCTCCCCAGTCCTCACGTGCTTTTTGTACATTAACTCGATCATCTTGTAGCTTGGAACTGGCTACATAATTTGGTGACAGACACACGGGTCTGAATCATCCTTTCTTAGACTAACTTACGGTGAACTTGCATTTGGCTGGAGAAATGAAAATTATTCTTACTTATTTCGCCTTAATTTTTCTTGATTCGAAGAGCAATTGCGGTAAAAGCGTGTTATCGTCGCCTCAAAAGCTGGGACTAAGAAAGTTCTTTATGAGCAGAGACCGTGAGTCAGACGTAGGGCTCAGACCGAGTTGTTTTCCCACAATTGCAAATCGTCTACCTGAAGGATCAAATATCGCTAGTTTCTTTCAAACCTTTCATACAATTTAAATGTTATTCGTGAAAGAGATTAATTGTAAACTTCGCGAGCTTCGTTTTTCTCCGCTTCTATTTCAAGAAAGTCTCATAGTAGCTTTATTTTGACGTATTATCTTGATACAGAATTACGAAGACGAAGCACGCATATAAAAAGGATTTACAAACTCTAAGTTTTGCCGCTCACAACTCTCAAACTTTGTGAGTTAACTGCAGGAGTATTATCAAGATTCCATGTATAAGTAAACGCGGAAAGACAACTTAAGGATAAGATTGTAAAACGAAAGAAGAAAGATAAGTCAGCACCACAATAAACTGTTGCAAAAGTTGAATGTAAGTGATATGCACGCCCAGGATGCATACTTACTACCACGATATCAGTACTATAGAGTTGAAAGCGCTTAACGTCCTAGGAATTGAAGTGGAAGAAAACAATGAATCCTCTCAAGTTTTTTGGATGCAGTTTTTCCGAGTCAAGATTAGCTGATTTTGCAAAGTTGCTCATCTTTACAGTAGCTCAGAGCACATTTTACGGGTTACATAAACAGCACTTGGTTGAAGAATGCTCTAATCCTACAAATTCCAGTGACATAAGTACAGCTTTACACTTTGCCCAAACTAAAAAATATGACACTAAGGCCATGTGCATCTTGCAAAAGCTGCATGATACGCTTGTTAAGAAAGAGTTACAGCATTATCTAAGAAGGATGCTTTAATTGTGCATTTAGTGCTGACTGTCACGGCACTCAGCAATACATAATTTACTCTTCCCGCACGCTTCTGAAAATGATTTTAGTTTTAAACAATTAGCTCATAGTAACATGCGATGAGAATAAACGCATGAGAGATGCTTTCGCTGCCGTTGAACTCAGGTGCAATGAAACGTCACAGGGAGAGCAGCACTAAAACAAGGAATCCGGAATACGGAATCCGAAACGGAATCACGGAAATACACGGAATACAGAATCCGTGAAAGAAGGTTCCAAGCAATCGATTTGAAAAAAAAATTAGCAATGACAATGCAAATAAATGAATAAATTTAGTACCTTGGCAGAGGAGACAGCTGTACGACTAGAGGAAGTCGATTCCGGTGAAAAGACTCTTCATACCACTTCCGGCAAGGAATACAAATTCTCATAGGACAGCGAAGCAAAGAGAAAAACTATAGCTGAGAAGAAGTCACCGAGAATAACTAGTTCCTTTAGAAAGAGGTAAGTTATATGGAGACAGACTTCGTTTAACTTGACAGAGGCGTCGTTTATGTAACTGAAAAGCGTCGTCGTCAAGTTGTTCTGGGTGTCTTTTTTCTGGGTTGTCTTCAACAGTGTTCAGTTTTATTTATCAAGAGAACTTACTCAAGAGAACCATAGCATCATGGAGTCCAAAGAGAAGAGAGAATTGTGCAACTGATTACATCAAAATAATGCCCCATGTTCTCTTTAACGTAAAATACGGACGTCAACACAAACTCAATTACTAGATTACACCAGTATCCCATCAACATCAGCATCATCAGCGAAAAAGTTGAACGTATTGCTAAAACACCGGAACTGTAGCAGTGGAGGATCCAGACCTTCAGATAAGGGAGGGGGGTCACAGGAAACCTCAGTCTGATGCTACACTCGCCAGATACGACCTTGAGTAAAAGAGAGCCTCGATTCCCAGTCTCTCACGGGACCAATTCTATTCCATGTTGAAATCAGAAGGAAAAAGTCAGTGGAGATTTGCTGTATAAATTAGGACTATCCGTTATGTACGGCAGAGAGAAGAACATTTCCGCATTTCTAGGAAACAGTGTTTGAAATTAACGCGAAGTGTGTCCCTCAAAGACAGCATAATAGGACCTCAACCCAAAATCCCTTACAACTAAGGAATCAACTCAACTAACAATTCAATTCTTTGACAGAAATCGAGTTTAAATATATCAATACTGACCTGCGAAAGAAGAAAATTGTGTTTAATCTACCGCCTACACGGTTATTAAGCCACATAGTGGAGCACGAGTCGAATAAAAATTATTCTGTTTCTAGAAGGTTCAATGCTTACGAACCCGCGCTACCGTAAGATTTGGTGACTGAAAATAAAGAACGCTAAAACTAGTAGCTCAATAAGGTCTGCAGACTGCTGGAGAGTAAAAAGCTGGAGGAGAAAGAATACCTGCTGTGTATACAGCTCGTTTTGCCTCCTTGCCAGCCGGAACCCTCTCACCTACTGCTATGTAAGAGAAAATGAGCTCATTATCTATTGCAATTGGTCTCTTTTAACCCTCTTGGAAGAAAATGCAGCACACAACAAATCAATTATCCAACATTCCATTAAATACGTAAAGGACGAGACGCATACATCATTAAATAAAGGACTTCATGATCCATCAACGGCGTTGGCTGTGAATACGTCGCTGAAAAATAGACTTAGATGCACCTTTTAAATCTGGCCATTATTTCAAGTCACCAAGTTTACCGTTGGAGCTAAAGAGGACGGACCGCGTCGAAGTTCAACTAGACAGCAATAGATAATTTTATTGCCTTGCCGTTCCCCTTCTCAAGTAAACTTAATATTAGATCATTTTACATCGCTGATGTACAGGGACGACAAGGAAATTTACAACAACAAAAAAAAGCGTAATTTGCAGAATTGTTGTGTTTCATTTATCATAAACTATTGTTTTTTTATGACGTTCACGATGCAGTTGCTATCGTATTTAGTTTCATGATTAAAAGGGGCCCTTATCTCGGGTCCAGCCCATTTACTCCCTCGCTAGACAGACCTAGCGAGAGAGAACAGGTGTATACCAGAAGAGTAGCTAGGTTTTGATGACGGGAGGGTTCCAAATTGGGATGATCTCACTAACTGAAAAATGGCTGCAATGGGTTAAACAACATGGGATAACAAACTCGTCCAGACAAACATCACATTCCATTGAAGGGCAAATAGACTACCAGGTCTCACTTTGCACGTGAAAAGTGCTGTGCAATGAGCTTATCACGAGTAGTTACAAGCGTGCAAGTCGAGGCTATATCTGCTCAGTACTGGGCTGTGCGCCTTGACGTTCGCCTTGTTTGAATAAAGGAATAACCTTAGACAGGAACCTATATGGGCTCCTGCCTTAGAACACTTCCAATCATCAGGAAAAACTCCAGAGACAATACAGCAATTAAAAGTGGAACAAAGAGAGGGTGCTAGCGCTGATTCCGGTCAGCACATTCACGAAGCCAGTAGCTTTACATTTAAACAGTAGCTGAAATGTACTGGCGCGGATAATAAGAACAAAATATTTCCAAAAATGCCTTTCGGTATCACTCCCGCGTACTTAGGCGCTTTCCATTCAACCCAAAATTTAAAAGTTTGGTACATCAAATGGAACGGACTACTTCGGTTTGGTCCGACAGGAATATTCGGGACCAGCTTTGAAAGCGGTTGCCCCTTTCCATTTGACAAAATCACCGCTCTTTTGAATCCTGCTTTACGTACAACGCGCGGTGGCTTGGGTCGGGTATTATCGTTCCATTGGGCACGTGGAATTCCGAAAATATCTCTGCGTGGCAAGCGAAAAAACTGGTTGGGATGGGGAAAGAAGAGAGGTGAAAGAGAAAAGTGCGGGCGAGAGGAAAAGGGAAGGGAGCACCGTCCCTTCCCCTCTCTCACCAATCCCCTCACTTTTACCCTTCCTTCCATTCCCTACCCTTTTATGCTGGGTACGAGAGGTTTTTTGTCGCATGCGACGGGGAGGTTCGGTCCACGAGCGGCGAAGCCGCGAGAATAAACCTCTGGCGCAGAGCGCCTTGATTTACCGTGCTAGATGGACCTTGACCTTGTCTCTAATCTGTCAATCAAACCGGCGGTCGCGAGACCCTATCAATAAGCTTATTCAAAAGTAATTATCAGGGGAGGAACGAAAGAGTCACATTGGCCGTTTTTATACCAAAGGAAGCATTATCCGTCCAGACGGATAATACGCCTATGGCCGTTTTTATACTAAGGACACATTATCCGTCTGGACGAATTTGGGCAAACATTTGTAGTTCGTCTGGTTATGAGTCTCAAGTATAAAGAAAGGCACAAGACGCATTATGCGTCTGGACGAACTTTCCTTCGAAATACGTCTGAACGGCGCTCTACGAAAGGTAGTTCGTCTGGACGCATAATGCGTCTTGTGCCCGTCTTTATACTTGAGACGCATAACCAGACGAACTACAAAATGTTTGCCCAAGTTCGTCCAGACGGATAATGCGTCCTTAGTATTAAAACGGCCATTATCTTTACAAATACAAGGTGGAGTTTAAAATCATTGCTTATCTTGTCACATTGCAGTTCTCCATAATTTGTGTAGCTTCAGTTTAAGCTGCAATCCATTCTTCGAAATTTGGATCTGAAAATCACTAAGGAGCAGAGGATATTTTTCTTATCGGTACTGATCGTTCGCGGCGAAGCCGCATCAACGAGGCGTGATATCAAACCATAAGCACGGTTTATTTCCTATTAGGTATTTTGAGAACGGACCTCTGGAGACAGGGTATGAGGAGAATTTAACATCCTACAAAAACTACTAACGAGCTTGGCCCAGCGTTACACAACATTGCAGGAAACCTTTATATTCACGGACGAAAGTAAATCGCTTCAAGTATTTCAGATCCAGGAGGTACTTTAAACGTTTACTTACCAGCAAGGAAGAAGTTTACGTTTTAAAAGAAGACAAAGAAAATGTTCTCGACCCGCATCAGAGGGCGAATCATGCCGACCAGAAATAAACCGCAGAAAATCAATGCGTGTCACGACCTCTCAGTATGAAACAAGCCGCAAAAATAATGCACATTTGCTCAGTCATAATCTACCCGCTGGAGAAAAAAATTAATGGAACAAGCAACACTTTGGCACGAGATAAATGTCGTGTGTTGCTACCAACCCCATATGACAAGTAGTAACTGGAACAGCAGTGTTTTTCCATCTAGCCGGTCGGCAAGACCGCCAGTATGTCTCTCCTTTGATTATAATTTTCAATGCCCTCTCTTTCTTCCGCACTTATTGCCTCAACACCATCGAATGTTCCAGAGACTTCGGCTATTGCCTTATCTAAATCGTCCGTACATACAGGCATCTGATATTTCCAATTCTAAACGTTCGTGATGTGTGCTTGGATTATTTGGATTTGTTCTTTGTCACCTTCAAACCACCCGCGTCCGTGTAATAGCGCCGCGCACAGATTCTAAAAATAGTCTTCGTCTGATGAGACCCCCCCGCATGACTCAGACAAACTTTTCTTCTCACTCAAAGGCTTTGTATGCGCGTTTAAGGAGTGTTGAGTCAAAACATTGATTATTTCGCGTATTTTTATCAGGATATGGTAAACAACAAGCGTTGCAGCTGGGAAGAATGTATGAGGGACTCAAGGATCCCTGAAAAAGTAGTCTGAGTCACAAAATAAACGTGAGAAATCCAGAAAGAAAGCGAAGTACGCTTTGTTTTTTTGACAGTGATCAAGTAGCCAGGAAACTAGACTGCAAAACAGTCCGCATTTTTGCGCATTCAAGTACGCGAAAGCAGTCAAACAAAAGGTCTGGAACGTTTTCCATACGAGCGCTCTTGCGACCTCTTGCAGAATGGCCAATGTTTGTTTGATTCTCGGTGGGGGTCACGTTTTTTTGACGTCATCTGTGCGCAGCGCTATTGTAATCCAATGAGAGCGTTTGAAACATTCGATATCTCCAAGGAACAATCATTAAAACAACCAGCTGGATTCTGGATGTTTTGGTATAAGTGGGGTTGTAATTGGCTCGGCGCTATCAAAGGGATGGCGCTCTGGTCCAGAGGCTTTTCGCGCGGGTAACTCTTTAAGACTTGACCGAAATCGGAAACCGCGCCTGTAAAGCTTCTGGCACCCAAGGTACTACCCTTTATAGGCAACCTAAAAGCCTTGGAAAACTTTCAAAACGGAAATTTGGTTGAATGGAAAGTGCGCGTCCCAAGACTAGAACGGAATCCATCCAGCAGATGTACAATTCTTTAACGATTGATTGTAATTCAGTTGTTTTTCCCTTTCTTATATTATGGCCATGAGTAAGTATCGCTTTTTCCGAGTTTCTTGTATAATCTATTTGTAAATATGGGTAGCGATAGAGGCCCTTCGATCTTCCAAGATGAGTCAGGCAGATAGAGGCTTGGCTGCCATAAAACATAGACTAGATAGAAATAATTTGTATGAATTCCGTGAAAACGAGAAGTTTACTTGACTGAGTCAGTCAGACGTGACAGCTTTAATACAGTATGTGTTCACCTAGGCTTGGTCAGTACGCATAATTGTTTGGTGATTCCTCCTGGATTTTAACTAAAACCTGAAAGCTCCGTTAAGTTATTGGTTTGTCTACTTTCACTAAATCTCTTTGGGACCGGTCTCGTTGGGTTTAGACGGGAAAATTTGAAGATCAAGTAGGTAAAATGTGTTCCTGTCAAAGTTCGCATTTCGCTGCACATTGATTACATCTTTACAGTTTGCTCCCTGTTCTCGTCAAATACTCAACAGAAATTGATTACCCTTTGGAAAAAGTAGGGCAAAAAGGAACAAGGCTTGCTTCCAAGTAAGAATTACGAGTTAACCGTTTCACATTTTTGAGCTAGAACACGGGAAAAACTTGGACAGGTATCTCATTGGGGGGCCGGGCGTAATAATGAACCAAAATTCAATCGAGCCCAATATTGGGTTCGGTAATCGAAAATAATCGAACATCCATTTTGCTGTGAGTTCGATAATCGAACAAATCAAACAAAATCGTACATAATCAAACTCAACACGATTCCATTTTGTTTTGAGTTCATTTCTTGATAAGTAAATCACGCTGGAGTAATATTATTATAATCAAACTTTATTGAATGTTAATAATGGTAATTGAATTGAGTGGCGTAGAGTGCAATTAGTATAGGTTAATCGCATGATTTCGAGTGCAATTTGGGATAAATCAGCACAAGTAAATTTTTCAAAGACTAACAGGAGAGCTGATTTATCCCAAAATGCACGAGAAAAATCATGTGATTACTTGTTACATGTAATAATATACATGCAAAAATCTGAGTTGCTCTATTCCTCTTTTACGTGTCACCGCGCACCGTTTGTCACAGCTCCCTGTTCCCGCCTACAAATGACAACCTCGACCAAGATGGTTGAAAGGTCAATATTGATGGATGAAACTCAGCTTGATTATCGAAAACTGAAGCCTTTTGTCATTTTGTCTTTTCAACTCTACATGTTTTCCACCGCAGTCAGTGAAAGAAATACAATTGTAACTGCTAACAAGATTCCTTTGTTGTTATGTTTTGATTATTTGGGTTTTGGTTAAGGAAAGCGTTGCAACTGTGTTTTCATCGATGGCTGTTTTTGTAAGAACTTTAATGCAGGCTTTTACAGCAGAGTAACGGACTAGAAAACAAAAGCGTTTCTAACCTGAGTCACTTGCTAGCTTTCAGGAGTTGCATCCTAGGTGAGTTTGAGTTATTGCATTGTGACTCGTTAGATAAATTTGAGACGATGTATGGCCTCGTGTTTAAAATGCACAAGCTTTTTTAAAACAGTTTTCTGACTTTAAATGAAGTTCTAAGGAAAAGTTAGTTGTCGTGTTGGTTGTAAAAAGAAGAAGGCTTTAAGCGGAGGGGGTTTGTTCATCGAGTATTTGCCTTCCAAACGAGAAGCCGGCTAAAATACAAACAAACAGAAAACAAGTTTTAATGTGTTCCGAAACACTTGAATCACATTACTTTCTCTATTTAATGAAAATTGCTTTTGTTTCAAGAAATTTTTCATGTTTGATTGTCAGTCAAGAATTTTGCATTTTGCTATTTTGCTTTTGTTTCTTTTGGTTTCTTTCTCGGAGTGTGGGTCAAAATGCGACGTGAATAAAGCTGAAATCAGAATTACTTTATGGTGTACATAGCTTGTGATTTACGTCTGTTTGCACAGTCTTTATCCTCACCGAAAAAAAATTTCAACTTTTTGCAATAAATTTCAACTTTCTCCACTGTTTGGGATAAATTGACGTCCTCTCAACCAATGAGCGTGCTGAAATTTTTGCATGTATATTATTAGGTCGGAAATCATACGCGTGATTTCATGATTATACGAGGGACAAGCGCGAGTTCGATTTGAAATCACAAGTATGATTTCAGACCAAAATTGCACGACACGAAGTTCAATTACCACTTTATTGCATCCATTTTACCTGCAATTTGATATGTTACTTTAAACAAGGTTTGAAATCCGTTTGGTTGTGCTGTTTTGGTGTTCCTTTTTCATTGGCTGGGAAAAAGCCTGTTTCCATTTTTTGCTCTAAGTCGCACCGGGTGCGATTCAGAGCAGAAAATGGTGCGATTTGGGAACAAATCACACTGCTGAGAGCCAATCAGA
>CALNXK010000008.1:6090000-6187500 GCA_942486035.1 Porites lobata
AGAAGAGCAAAGAAAATTTTTTTCCCGTCTGCTTGTATTAGTTGAAACTTACCTGGTTTGACAGCGAGCCGTCGCGATTAAGTTATACATATGCAATTTCCAAAACGACCAAATATTTTATTAACCTTGCTTAAAAGTTTGCTTTTTCAAATAATGCACTAATCAGGAGTCACCTGGTGGTGGGGAGAACATGCGCTGGCATGGCAGGGGATTTGGTGAGTTTTGTTGGCAATTTTTAGACTGGGATGGGGGAATTGATTTTGCACTTTTTAGCAGGATCCCCAGGGAAAATCCTGAGGGATTTGTGGGGCTGTCAACCCCCCACATCTTCAAATGTTGATAACTCAGTGATAGGGAAGGGATGACAGATGATGTCATAATGCACGATACATGGCATCATTTGTGCAAATAATACTGGTTGACTCTGATCGTCACGAATTTGCGGTGACACAATACGCACAAAAAAGATGTTGGCACTGACATTTGACCTGATTGGTTTACTTAATTCCCACCAATCATATAATTATATAACAACGCCAACCGGAGTTTATGTGGAAACATATTCAATGTTAACATTAAAATAGCTCAGAAAATGCCAAACAGTTGAAATTTTATTGTCGGATGTTGAACTCGTCTACTGAAAAAATGGCAGACTTCAGCGATTATCCAGGATATTTCATGCTCTACTGGACACCGGGAGGTATGGTTCAAAATCCCTGGCGTAGAGTCCTTAGGAATGAAGCTTTAGTTTATAATTGATATTTTTTTCAGAACAGCTGTTTTACGGAAATTATTCGACATTAGATTCTCATACAAACACTGTAATTTCTCAGACGTTTGTCTACTCGTCAAGATGGCGTCGAAACCCGTGACAAGAGCTGTTGAAAGGGAAATGAGGCAATGAGGAAGAAAATTTATGAATTTCAAAAACTTAAGCTATATAAAGAAACAAAACAAAACTATACTAACTAAAAATAAGACTAAACGTGAAGGAAAAGAACAAAAAGAAAAGAAGAGAAGAAAAAAAAACGGGTTTTGGAAGGAATCGAACTCAGGACCTTCTGCACGCCAGTCAAATTCGTTACTACTACGCCACGTGAAACACATTTTGGAATAGTTGATAACTCGTCAAACTATTGTATGACGTCATGGCGGACACCATCGGATATAGATGGGCGCTGCGAGTGCAGCTCGCTAGGATCCACGCAAGGTCCACGCTTTGCGCGTGACGAGATTATAAACTCACTTTGCTCTGCAAGGAATAAAACCCACTCAACCCATCCTGATCCGCGGGCCTCATTCAACGGATTGCACTGAGACTATAAATGGATGAACTAATTTATTGTCAACGTAAATTAAAACTCATTTTGCTACAAATTAGAAATCTTATGTTTAAAAATTTTTTCCCATTGTTTCTTTTTCTTTTTTTCTTTTTTTCTTTAACTTAAAGGAATTTAAGTTTGTTTGCATTTGGAACCTTGGAAAGTTTAAAATTACCCACATGTTGGGTTCATCCTTACATGCTTTAAAAATATGCATTAAAATGGATCAAACGGTTGAAATGGCAGATTTTTCACCATAATATGAGTTGAAGATTCGCTCGATTTCACTATTTGTCTCACCCATGACTAACATATTGTCATGGAAAAAATTGTCCTCTCCTTGACTCCCCAAAAATTCGTGCCTAAACTATAGCAAAATGCTTTTCACAGCCTTTTTTTTTTCGCTTTATTGACAATAATAACAAAGAAAAAAAAAGTACAACAGAATAACAACAGCAACCCTATACAATACTAAAATTTAAGAGTTGTAACGTGAGCTATGAATTGTAACATGTTCGATAAGTTATAAACAACAACCATTTATTTTCTGTCTGTGGTTGTTTTATACCACATACAGAGTTGTTGACTAACTAGGAATAGGTTTTACGCACTTTGGGGGCGGTCACACAGGAAAACTAAAACGTAAGATAAAATCAGCCCTTGGGCAAAAGACTGAAAAAAAACTAAACACACTATGAAATACAATAGCTCGTGTAAACTTGTTTGCATCTGGGTTATCGTGCTGTTTGTTCAAGTGATTCATCTCAATGCACAGTTGAAATCAATTAAAGCTTTATGATTCGTTCATATTATATTTTTTCTTCCCCATTACATTTAGAGTGTACGTGACACCTCTTGTAAAAATATATATATATATATATATATATGGGTCATATACATGTCATGTGAAGTTTCAAGTTAAATCGATAACAGAGTTTTTCAAGCTATCGTTATCATTGGCTTGAAGTTTACACCTCCCTAAAAAGTTATGTAATAATATTATTGATGAGAATTATCTTAAAGCAAGCTGTGAACTTTCAAAATATCAAACCACGCTGATACTTATTAATTGTGCCTACTGATTGGGCGAAGACACAAGCAAGAAGCATGACAAGATCATGCTTGATTAATTGATGCGAAAGCGTTGTCAGTTAATAAATGTAGATGTAGATGTACATTCACATATATGACAAAAGCTTAGCAAGATACAGATAAGAACAAAATCAAAAACTGAAAAAAACTGAAAATTAACAACATTAAACTAAAGTGAAAATTTCAGTAATGAAAATCTCACTAATGGGTGATCTTTTTAACTTCCTGAAGGTAATCTAGCCTTCACACATGTGATTTTGTTATCATGTTCAGGCAAGTTCAAGCTCAGGAAACAAGCAGCCATATTTATGTCTCCATATGATTCACCTGAAGAAGACACGTCATTTGAAGACAAGGTAATATTGAGTCTCTATTTGTACCTTTTTGAACATGAACACAATAATTGCAATGAGGTGAAGGCTTGAGTCTTGTTACCAAGCTTAATGGCCTCAGTCAGCTCTGTGTGCCAGCTGGGTCCTTGTTTGCTTGGTTTTTGCAAACTATAATGTAATTAGACAATTTGCCTTGTAACCAGTAACCCGGAGTGAAAGTTGTATTCTTCTAATCATGAACGCACCATTTGTTCAAAAATGTATTAAACATATGGTCCAAAAGAAAGCACATGTCACTGTCCTCATATCTAAGGTCCTTTTCCTTGTTGTGCAGAATGCACTAAAATACATTTTACAATAACTGAGCGAATCCTCGCGCGCTGATTGGTCTAGAGCCATGATCTATGAGAGTATAGAACATGGAAATGACGTAACATGTCACGCCGTGCGCACGAGATTTTTCGAGAAACTTCGCAGGAAACTAAACTTTACATGCAGCCGGGGCTAGCCTGCCCTCAAATGAAATTTCCTTCAGGGGGAGACTCCCCAGATGGAAAGGGTTGACTGACGCAAACTCAATAATAATGAGCTTTTTGCCTCATGAACGAGTGCTCCTTGTCTTTTATTGTATCATTTTTAATGATTTATTATTACTGACAACTTACGTGCTTTAGTTTATCTAGGGAGCCCTGATACTATTCACTTTTACGGGATCAGTTTTGTATTAAAGGCTTCATAAAACTAAATGGATGCCTATTTCTTACAACTCACTATAAAAGAGATGCCTTGGACAACGGAGGGTTAAACAAAATTAATTAGTTTACTTAACTTTTGTTTATTGAAATTTGTGAAGAAAGAAATTACATACATACAAACAACAGCATGCTGACAGGAGATGAAAACAGGGCAGGAGCCCCCAATTGCATGACTTATTTCAACCCCTATAATGTCTTAATCTATAAGGGAAAAACACTAAAATTGGGAGAAAAAAAAGGTATATATGTTGGAAGAAAGGGTTTGTGCAATAAGAGTGAGCTACAGTTGTAACCATGGCGGCCTAATATAGGAAGTTAACCTGGTCTTACAGTAAGCATGTAGCTAGAAAACGTTTAAACTGTTGAGCTCTAGTCGCGTGCTTAATAGAATGAGGGAGAATATAAAATTCCAAGGCCAAACAGTCCTGGGGAAGTACAACTTAGTAAAAGTAACCCTGGTTGCAAAGGAGAGAAGACAGAAATTTGCAGGATCATAATTTGGAGTTACTGTATCGAGGTGCTGCAGGACCAAAAAAACGATAGAAATTTGCAGTAAGGAGACCAAACCCTAAGTTAAACAGGATAACTAAGTCATTTATATCTCTGTGCATCTCAGTCCAAGGGGAGTAAATCAAGTTGTTCTAGCCCAGCTTCCCCGGTGGGATAATTTAGTATGAACTTAGTTGTGTGGCGTTGAATATTTCCTTATAATGAAAAACTGTAATGTTTTACTGGTGAGTAAGAAGATCAAAGACAAGATGAGTGCTCTAAGATGGGTCTAACCATAGTTATTAGAGGAGACTGATTATGAAAAGCGGCAAACATCAATGATAAAAACAACAGTGCTGCAGTTTATGTTGGAAGCACCCTGAAAGTGCACAATCCTTTGTTTTCTGTTGGCAAATTGTTACGGAATAAATTAATGCAACGTTTTTATTGGTCAATACAATCAAAATGATAGGAATTCGTTTGAACGTTGTGCACTTTCAGGTCCACAAAAACATACAACAAAGGAGTCTGACGGGTTTCATAACCATTCCACTCAATTAACTACGGTCTAACTAACCACAATTACAGTAGCTTTCTAGTTGGAACCTCAGATATATCTTGACCACATACGTACTTCACTAGACCATGGATAATAGAAAGACTGGATAGGAAACTGGCTGACGCGATCGGTTCCAACATAGTGGAAAAATGTGACGTCACATTATCGAGAGCCATTCAACCTCATTCGACGTTTTGCGCGTCTTATGTTTCCTCGCATATTTCACTACCTCTGTCTTCGACTATACATATTGGCCATGTTTTGGAGTAAAGGATGAAGAGGACTTGCTCTTGGAGAAAACAGTTAGATGGTACAAAACCGGTAGAGGCAAAAGACAGAGTAAATGATTATTAAACTTGTGAGAGCGACGAATGCCTCCAGCGCCCGATAATTGCACCAAACGGGAAGCCTAACTACGTAAAAAGTATGCGAAAAGTTGCATGTATACAGCTACATAACACCTACAAAAAAGGCACAGCCTAATTTTCTTCAAACCACAAGAAAACCGGAAATAATTTTAACCCTTTTTATCACGGTTTTCACGATTTCTTTTCTGCTTTTATCGACAAGCTCAGCAAGTGTCAAATTTTATAAGTTAACAACCCTTGACAAAATGATTTTACTAGCGGTAAAAGTACCCAGCTCAAAAAAGCGTTTAATTTTACCTTCAATTTTATTTACGGACAACCAGTGACAAGAAGTCGTATTTGAAAAATATAAAAAAGCGGGGAAAAGCTCACAGCAGAGAGAGTAAATTTGCTTGCGGACCACCGTGGAAACGCCGTTTCTAAACTTTTTCAAATCAATTTTCATTGTGAAGCAAGTTGTTTTGTTATTTTCAGGTATAAATGTACAGTGACCCAAGGTACTTTTCAGTCAGGTCTTTGAAAAAGCGAACAGCAACGCTTTTAAAAATGTTATGTAAAACGGTTAATTGTTAACTACTTGCAACTGGGAAGCAAACTCTCCTTGTTAATAATAGAACCTTCACTTCTTTTTCATTAGGAAACACTTGTCTTCCATAAGGCTTAATAAAACCTAGAAATGTCATATCTTTGAAATACTGTCCTTGTTTTAGGACGAAACAAAGTTTAAGTTTTTGTGTAGTGTTAATAATATGGATAGGGAATACTGTACATCACCTCTGAAATAAACATAAACACTGTTCCCAAAGAAAAATAGAAGCTGCTTATAGATATAAAAAAAACCCAGTAACATCAGGGGTTATGGGGTTTTTGTTTAATCTGAGCCTGAGGTAAGTGGATGAGGGATTGAAAAAATATGACTGTCTGGTCACATTATCATGTTGTTGTAAACAAAATGCATCATTACCAGAAATTTAAGACAAAATGGCGGACGCCCAGACTCGACCCAGACCTTCCGCTCTCTAAGAATGGCCGCCGATCGTTATAGAGAAATGTTTGGAGAAAATTGAAGAAGTGGAAATTTCAGATCTAAAGTAGCACACACGACATTTGCCGACCTCTAAATGTAAAGTGTACGTACCATATCATCATTTACGGTAGTTTTGGTCTCTCGAAAGTTCGCCAACGGGCCGCAAACAACATATTTTACGAACGGCTGTTACAGTTCCTTGAGCTCTCTAATTCTTTCAAAAAAAGCTTAGAGGTGCCTACCTTCTCTCCACATTTTAGAACATTTCGTTGATGTGAATCCTTGGTGCCGACCTCTCTAATCATCGATCGATGTTCAAACTTTAAAACGTGATAAAAATCAGCCTTGATCCATTCCCCAAATGGCCGCAAAATTTGCGATAAAAGAGGTAAAAATACATCCATTTCTGCGATAAAAGCGGTACAAACCGCACCATTGCGCTTATTATTCCTTGTGAAAAGTAGGGTTTCTGTCTCCAGTTTGTTTTGATCGCCATCTTTACTTCATATATGATTATTTATTATACAGAATATCGCTGGCTAAGTGTACTGTGGGCCCTGATTTTTGAAAATTATTTTTTCTCTGCCAAGTCACTCATGAAACGAAGTTGTTTCTTCTCTCTAAAATCGTCATTCGAACAGGAGCCCGGACTCTAGTTTCCCCTTTTTCATTCTCCCTTGTATTGACTACCTCAAAAAAGAAATTAAATTGATTCAGATCCTTTGATAGTATGTCATTTCAGTCCTTGTTTTTTCAACGTACTGCTTTCTTTATGCCCCCATCTTGATAATTTGAAATCGCGTGCCAAATACTTCGCGGGCGCAAAATGTCGCCGATTTCTGGTAATGCCCCAAATAAGTACAGGTATATGTTTTATTAATTTGATTTAGAATATACCTTGGTAAGGTTTATCATCTACAGGTACTTTGCTGCTTTGGATCTCTAAAAAACCGAATCAAGAGCCATAATGGGACGCTCTTGACCGAATACAATAATAGTGCTAATCATGTCCATCTTTGGTTTGAAAAACAATGTGATTCTGATATAGACCGTTTCAGGGAAGAACACTAACCAACTTAAACACATGACTCTGTAGATAATACAAGCATTGACCCTCAAACACAGTTAATTTGCCCCACTCACAAAGAAGTAATAAATACACTTCAGAAGTGATAAATAAAGTTTCTCATCATAAATAATTTAGATGCCACCTTCTGGCTCTCATGCATGACAAAAGCAGCTTTGTTGCTGTTCAATACAGAAAGATTGATTGATTTATGCCCTCTCAGAAGAGTACTTGACCACAATTTTACTGTCTTCATTGACTATGTGTGTTCAGCAAATCCTACAAGAAAGAAAAACAAAAGGAAATCTAAAACACTGTTTAAAAAAATAACAACAACACTTAGGAGCCTAAACGGAGGACAGAAATGTCAGTAGGTGTTTTCTTAAAAAAAAAAGGTTAAAGGCTTGTTTATAGTGGAAAGAGCACTTAGCTTGTCCAGCTAATTTACAGGCACTCCACTCAAATATTAGAAACAAATAATTCAAATATAACAGAATAGGATTAAAAACCCCAACTGGCAGAAGGCAACCAGTTGGCTATTTACAAGCGTGGCCGAGAATTTGAACTCGGGACGACCGAGCACAAATCCATTTTTTCAAAGACAAGGACAAATAACACAAAACAACAAAAAGAAGTGCTTACCTTGAAGGTTCAAGTGTGGCTTTGAAGGATCGCCATCGCCGTAAGACAACAAACGAAGGCAAAAACACCCACCAAAATTAAAGTATCATTAAAAAATCCGCAAAAGAACAACATTCAGGCAAAGAAACCCTACATTTCGACTGGTTTGCGCCACATTTTCGCCATCGTTTCGTCACAAATCTCCACTATGATGGAACCATCCAACGCCATCTTGGAGCACGAACCAACCAATCGGCGATAAGAAACCAGCCCACGTGACATAAGTTTTCTATCCAGTCTTTCTATTATCCATGACTAGACCGAGAAGTCTGTTGCTCATGGTGCACAGCTCCTCAATTGTTGGTCTTCACATGACGTCACTAACATTCAAACTACAAAACTAGCGATCCTGCCGAGATTTTATTTTCACCATGTATTAGAGCAGCTGAAAACTAATTTTCGTACAAATTTTCGCTTCAAAAGGGTACGCTAGAGTACGCTTGAATTTCTAAGCTTTTTTTTGACGCGGCATTTACATGACGGCCAAGAGAGTTGTCATGTAGATTAAAAAAATAACTTATTTCAAGGAATTTTGCTATCTTAACAGTTTTTGTTTTAGAAAAGGTATTCCTTTAATGTTTATGAGTTCCTTGAAGAATAAATTTACGCTTTTGTAGCAAAACTCGGTAACAGATGTTTCTGTTAGTTTCCGTCCGCCATGTTGGAGCCCATCCAGGTGGGCACCAACATGGCGTCTCGATACAAATCTCTATAAATTTAGGAAAACATTTCTTCGGATATCTCGTATACGAAATATTCCTCTGACCTGAATCTTGACGAGGGTCTTTGCATATTTACCTCCTTTCATTTCCCAGATTCTGGACTTTATCTATTGAACGGTTTTGCTTTTTATTTTGGTCTATTTTGAATGGCGTGACACTGAAAACCAGCAATATGTGAGTGGCCCAAGACAGCTGACCTGTCAAAGCCACTCCAAGGTCGGAGACTTCAGAAACAGACATACCGGTAGAAGTGTGTTGCAGTCCTCACCAGAATTTCTTTCTGGTCATGAAAGTCACGCGCAAGTAGACTGTTCACAGTCCCCTATTTTCCCGCAAGATCGTCGAGATCGAGCGCTTTGCATTACGGGCTGCCGTCTTGCATGAGTGTCAAAACTACTTAGGGGGCGGGGGCGGGGGCAGTTTGGGAGGAAACGAGAAAAATAGAGGGACTGTAATAACATCACTACCATTCATTAATCACGAAACTCATTTAGCATCTATTTCGCGTGTTTACAAATATCTCCTTTCGAAACAGAGATTTTATACAGTGGGCCATTCCTCCAAATAAAATCGGCAAACATGCGCAGTTGAAACATTTTCCTAATCGAAGCGCTAAGCATGCTCGCTTCACCACAGATTAAAACGGTTAAACCTCCCAATAAAAAGCCAGGTATTTCTGACAGGTCCTCTCTTTTTGCATCGCCGTAGCGTTAAATTCCAAATTTTGACTCCACTACACAACATTAACAGACAAAACGTAATGGCAAATAGGTTTATTTTGGGACGGCTTGGCGAGAACCAACCCTTCAAAGTACTTATGTAAATACAATAATAGGTGATTACTGGTGAATACCTAATGTACAACACTCGTAAACTAGCTTTCACAAAAAGAAAAAACTCGTGCTACAAATGGTCGCTCTTGACCTGAATCACCCAGTTAAGAACGCAGGCTTAGTGCCAGTTAGGCTGCCAGTTATTCTGGGGAAACTAATTAATAAAACTCTGACAGCATATAGCTGGCACAGGGAACAAGGTAGGAGCACAGAGGCTAAGCAAAAGGAAAAACTGCTATAACTGGTCGATCTCGACCTAAATCCCCCAAATAAGCACGCAGGCTTAGTGCCAGTTAGGCTGGGGAAACTAATTACAGCTGATTTCATTGCTATGTATACACCCGGATTTTCAGACATGATTCGACGGTCATGATTCGACCTGTCATGATTCGACACTAATCACGTGACGTATCGCTTCGCAGTACGTAAACGGTCGCGAAAATAATTGAGAGTTCTGCCGTGGGATCCGAAACAGTGAGAGAAAAATCTGGCTGGAAAGCTTAGCACTAAAGGACATAAGTGCAACGAAGCTAGAATCGCGACAAATGCGTTTTACCTGAAGAGGAAAGCTTTGTTGCTTGGAAAGCAGCGACATCATACAGAAATTATGATAACATTTGATCAGGTGATAAACCTGGAGTTCGATTGCCGAGTCCAAATGTATTTCTGTAGGCGATTTCATAATGGACGAAATATTATCAACACGGCGAAAAGCGAAATAGTCCGACGGTTAATCGTTAGTCTTCTTCCGTATGACAAGGTTTCGGTGATTTGCCGTTGGTGAATACCACCCGCAATTTACATGTAACAGTGATGCAAATTTAGTTAACAGGGAGGCAAATTTGTATTTCTTCAAGTTGGTACTTTTTCGTCCTTACTTGGCTTCTGCATGGTTAAAAAATAACAGGAAACCTTGACGTTTTGCCGAAGAAATCAACAGATAAATTGATCAGTCTGCCGTTGTGAAAGAATTTGCTGGAGGGTTTGAAAGTTTTGTTTTGTCGACCGTTGAAAAATATCACAATGTTCGATCCTCGACCTATGACCCTAGTAAGCACAAATAAAGAAAACCATACATAAAAGAAAGCAAAATTTGTTTTTTTTGGAAAAGGGTAAAATATGATATTTCCTTAAAGATCAAGGTAAAAGCCCAAAACAAGTTGAGAAAAGAGCCGAAAAACTTATTGATCGAGACGTCCACACGCCCGATAACATGTATTGCGATTAGATTGCGTGACTGTATGAGAAGCTGTTATCCCGGAAAAGGAGAACAAATTATGGATCACAGTCCTCTTTTTCTGAATTAAAAGAGAAATATTCAAGCTATCATCAAAGTAACTTTCAGATTGTATGCTTTGATTCCTGTAGGATATTCAAGGTAAAATACTTTACTGCTTGGTAACCTCTCGGTCGAATCATGACGGTCGAATCATGACCGTCGAATCATGTCTAAAAATCAGGGTGTATACACCGCACTGAAATCAGCTGTAATAAAACTCTGACAACGCATAACTGGCACAGGGAACACGGCAGGAGCACAGAGGCTAAGCAAAAGAGAGATCTGCTACAACTGGTCGATCTCGACCTGATTCCCCCAAAGAAGCACGCAGGGGAAATTTAATAAAACTTTGATCAACGGATAACTGGGACCGGGAACACTTCAGAAGCACAGAGGCTGAGTGCGAGGAAAACTGGGAATTATCTCCACTAATGTACCCAACAAGGCACGTAGCCCCTCCAATAACCAGTAAGGCTGCCATAAAAGGCTAGGGCAGGAAATTGAAAGTAAACAAATGGATAACGACCCTGGCTAGAAGTCTGTAACATTGCCTGCAACCTAACTGCATCAAACGAGACTTATGTCGCCTCCTAAAGAGTGGTTCCGGAACAGCTGACCTAGACATACATAGAAACTAAATATATCAGGTAAAGGAGCAGGTGCAATACGGAGATAACTGTACAAGTACATAAAATAAGAAACGGGAAAAAACTGAAAACTAGCAGAGCTGAGCTACCGCTTACAAACTGAAGTAAATGCGGTCAGACGGAGGCCAGAAAAAACCTGCCCAATAAAACCGCGAAGGGAAAAAATGCGAGCAGGAAATCTGGGTAGGAACCAAGGCTCAAGCTCAAAGCCCTTCCTACGGGACTTTACAATGTCATCGAGAATATGTTGCTTCTAAAGAAATATAAAACAAAAGTAAAGAAAAACCAAAGAGAGGGTGGTTCGTAAGCCTAGATGACGTACACGTGATATACGCAGCCTTATATACCCCCGATATGGCTACCCATGGTGCACCCGACCTAGTACCCAGGCCCTGTTGTATCTCGTGCCGTCAAAATATTTATTTCTGTCTTCTTCCCGGGCTCATTCGTCAGAAATAACATATTTTGACTCCACTACACAACATCAACAGACAAAACGTAATGGCAAATAAGTTTATTTGGGACGGCTTGGCGAGAACCAACCCTACAAAGTACGTAGAGTGACAAAGTATTGGGCGAAATGACAAATGAAAGCTCCTAGGGCCCAAGAAACTGAAAGCCTTTTTTCTAGGTCATCATCGGTAGACGTCCTTGGCTAGAACGGACTTCCAGCGGCCGAGCCACTGAAACACACTATCACTAACCCCATTATAAGCAGCGGAAGTGGCCCCTCTCGAACGCAAGGAATAAAAAACCAAAACTGGAAGGGTCAACCCCGAAACTTCTCAGGTCATTGGGAAAAGCCTCTCTAATTGTGGTATAACTGATAGGCTCGTCCTGGGAAACTAACTAAAAGGAGCTGTTCCCGCGAGACATGGGCCTAAAAATGAGATCCCTGGAGCTAGAGGGATGGAAAAATGGGCAAGGTACAAGCAGGGCCAAACATTTCCGAAAAAATCACTCCGATTCATCGCCATTACAAAGTTGGTCGTTCTTGCTTCTGGGAACCTTAATGATCATGAAACCCTCATGAAAATATAATTCCCCCTAATTATGGAAACCTCATCTAACCAAAAATCCTTTTGGAAGCACACCTAACCCTATTAATAATCGGTTTATCCGTGGAAGAGGGGATACCCGCCATGGTATGAGCCCATTTACTACCGTAAACAGCCGAGTCTAAGACGCACGGGGAGTGCGACTCTTCAATGAGGTGTTGCAAATACAAGGCAACATGGCAGGGACTGGTAGGACAGGCCCATGAATGAAGCTTACTGGCAGCAAAACATTTTTACTTGCGAGAAGCACGAAGGTACACCACTGTCGTACTAACGGCCTTTGAGGAGAGAACCGTCGATTGCATTGTAGACTGTCTGTCAGCCTCAGTATTCAACCCTCTGGCGGGAAATTCTGGGGTCCGCGCTAGAAACCAGAGCGGAACATATCTGAAAAGTAATCGAAAATACAAGAAAAAAATGTGAGGAGCACGAAATAAAGAACAATTTTAAAAAAAGCGAGCTTAAAACACCGGAAAAGGGAAGTGAGAGGAGAGTGGGCGGAAGGGGGGCGGGGGGGGGTGGGTCAAAAACCTAATGGGTCCAAACCTAAAGGTACGCATAACACGCGTGTAGAGGCACAGGTAACATTTTCCGTAAGGCGGCGTAGAGCAGAAGCCCGCCAGGGACGAGGGAGGTCTGGGGCGCCGAAAATAAATTCGAAGCGCTATGACGCCAAAAAATAAAGGCCTGGATCTGAAAAGGGAATTACGGGCCTTCCCTGGAACAAATAACCCCTGGAACTTAGGCAATAAAACCCAGTCGACAACAAAACTATTCCAATGCACTCCATCTCTAGTAGAAACATTCCAGAAAATAGCTGACTTCCATAGGGGAGGAACAAGGGTTCCCGTGAGCGCAGCAGAGTCAAATGTGTCTGTTGACTCTGACAATGAGGCAAACCTGTGGGCCAAGCCAGTTGTCGTCCTAACTCCAATTTAGAGCGAAGGCATAAGCAGCCTAACAACCTGGCTGAAAAAATCGAGAGTTAAGCCTAGGCAACTCGCCGTTGTAGCTACAGGTGAACCTGCCAATAGTGTAAGAGGTGATTTAAGAGGTAATTTAGCCCTTGAAAAACGGAATCGTTAAGGTCGTAACCATCGAAGTCAGCGAGTTTGCAGATACAGTCCGCACTGGCGTTCAGGTCCCTAGGGATCCACTTGACCTCGAACGAAATACAATGATGGGAGCAAATTTGAAAACAACTAGGGCTAAATCCGGGAGATCGCGTTTCCTGCTGCCGTCGCGAAGAATGGATTAGACGTTATGGTTGTCAGAATACCAAAAAACCTTGGACTGATTATGTAAAGGGCTCCCGAAGGCTAGTAAGGCAAGACAAACCGCTTTGAGTTCTCTCCAAGTCGATCTATGAACACTTTCCGACCAATTCTGATGAAAAATCAGCTCAGGTTCAGACTCCTCTTAAGCGCCGCAAGCTGAATAGGAAGCATCGCAGAAGCCGGAGCTTACTCTCACTGGAAGCGAACTGGAACCCCTCAATAAATTTTGCCGTTGAGAGGCTTACATTGTTCGACCAAAATTCAATTTCATACAAAGAATCAACGGACAGGAAAACCTAGCTATCCCAGGAAACAGCTGAGTAAACAACTGATCATGTGAAAAGAAATCGGGCCATGATACACGCGACCGATCCCACGCAACTCGAGAGGGAAATTCTTTGGCCAGCTACACACGGGACGCGTAGAACATGGACTGTGGTGGAAGACTAATATGAAGACAAAGCCACCAGGTCGTGAGACAATTTAGCAATGCGTTCATCTGTGGCTCTAATACTTCCATCGAGAGTGTTATGAACACGAAGCCACGAGAAAATTTGAACGGGCTCCCACGGGGACTTTTCCTCATTAGGAATTCGATCAAAGCGAGACTAAGGCAAATCGGCATGGACAGCCCGCAAACTGTAAATTTTGGCCTGAACGCGATAGGCTCCTCCTCCCATAGCTAGACCATAGTCAAGAAAAATGGCAATAGGGATACTTTGGCTTCTTCTTGATTTCTGAAGCGGTTTGAGGGAGGCTGACAAGAACCCAAAGAGAAGCGCGCAAAGTAGAAAATACCTAAGAATCCATGTGCCGAGATCCCAGGTGAACGCAAGGAAATACCGGTGATCAGGGAAAATTACGATAACCGCACTAGAGATAAAATATAAATAAATAAAAACCCATCTCAAAAATTTAAGTGGCCATGGACAAGTCTTCGCACTTGAATTTCTGTTTGTAGAAAAAGGTGCACACGTGCCTAAAATCCAGGATTAACCTTTGTTAGCCGGAGCGGCGGGTCAAACAGAAAGCGGGTAAATGATATTGGAATGCAAAAAATTTCTGAAAGGAGGTTGAGACTGGGAAGCTCATTAACAGCTACAGACAAAAAGAACTGTAAACACGTGCGGAGGCATTGTTGGATTAGTTAAAAAAAACATAAAAAGCTGGAAGAAGGGAATTTTGTAACTAAGACTAATAACGTTCAAAATGAACAGAGAAACTAGCAAAGTATGCCAGAAATAGATCACTATGAAAAATATTCCCCAAACTGAAGGCAGAATAGAAATATCAACGGTACACTCAGAGCTCTAAACCGCGCCTAAAACTAGAGGGGTGAACGTCAGAAGAAACTGGTATAACATCGAGACAATCCTGATCCATATTACGGCTTGCTGCTTAAAAAATTCAGTACTAAATTAGAATAGACTGCACCTGATTGTTGTCCTTCATCTAGCCATTTAGGAGTTTGGGATGTTTGGCTTGTCCATCGTCGGGTAACAGGAACGCTTTCCACAGGCAAAACAGGTGCCGACACTGGGTCGACGAGAAGGCGAAAAACAGGAACGTTTGACATAAGAGGCTGGGGTTGCATCTGTGAACTTGAGGTGGACGCCGGCGTTCCCACCGGCGAGGATCTGTTGTTGAGTGTTGAAAGAGTGGTCTTCTTCTTCTTACCGGCCTAGTACGCTACATGGCCGCAAAATTCTGCACTGTGGATCCTTTGAAACTGGTCTTCGTTGGCCTTCTTCTTGAACTTACGTGGTTCGTTATACTTTAGTTTCTTAATTTCTTTCACCTGCTGCTCGGCCAAATATTCGTTAGCGCGCTTGATTTGACCAACGGTTTCTGTTAACAAATCTTTAACCGAGTCCAGTAACTGTTTGTTATTCTCCTAAATGAGATCGAACACTTCGTCTTTGTTGACGGATATAACGCAAGAAAGAACCGATAAGAACGTTAAGAAAAACCAAAGAGAGGGTGGTTCGTAAGCCTAGATGACGTACACGTGATATACGCAGCCTTATATACCCCCGATATGGCTACCCATGGTGCACCCGACCTAGTACCCAGGCCCTGTTGTATCTCGTGCCGTCAAAATATTTATTTCTGTCTTCTTCGCGGGCTCATTCGTCAGAAATAACATTTCGTTTGGCAGAAACTGTGTCACAACATTCCCCTGGTCCGCTCCCTCTAGAGATATAATCCCCGACGCCCGCCCCCTCGATCGGTACATTTGAAAATCAAGATGGCCGCCATTAAACGTGCTGTATCTATGGGGCACCCAACGACTGTTTTCTGTAAAATATCTGTGCGGAGAAGTAAATATTGCCTACAATTTTCTATAACTTGAGGACTAAAAATTTCTAGATTACTGTTCCAGTCATATTTTCGAAGCTTGCCTGATAAATTCCCTACGATTTTCTGAAGTTTAATTTTTCACATTTCGCTCCCTAGGTTAGGCTATTTTTTGCAGAAAAAGGAAACCTAAAATTTTCGGATTCAAAAATGCGATGGAGAGAGGAATTAGAAAAATTCTTACTTTCCTAAAAAGTTAAATTAATCTGACTCAAGTTCCCCTAGGATGACCGAACAGGTACAAATTTTATAGCGCCGCTTAGAATGCCATTCTAGAGCTCTAAAAGTGCTCTGGATAGCCTTAAAAGTGTTTTCAATGTATTTAGGTGGAAACTGTCGTTGGGTGCCCCTGATATCTCGACGATCTCTCGAAAAAAAAAAGGCGACTGTGAACAGTCTGCTTGCCACCCAAAATTGACAGGTTGCTCCCATTCCATATAAACATTTCTCAGTGATTTCTTAGTAGTCTTGCGCGTTCGCTTTTCGGTGAGTCAATTTATGTTAGGAACAAAAAAACAAATTTGAAAACTAACAATACGAGAAAAAATTTGAGAACTAATTTACCGAGCAACATCCACTATGACTCCACTTCTCCTTTTTCACCCATCTCAACCAGCCCTTAACAATTAACAACTCTACGACACTCAAACGTGCCTGACACACAAAAAATCCTCACATACGTACGCGTAATAGACTACAACGACGCCCAAGTGTACTCTCTGATACAGTCTTGTTTCTATTATAATCTTACACTGACCACTGCGGCTGATCATCGTTTGACTGTAAGGGTGTCAAACAGAAAGTGGCAGGAGAAGCATGAAAGTAGCTTTTGGTTCCGGTTCTTGTCATTAGAAAACTTACCGGTCCAACAGCAAACTCACCGTTCTTCGCTGGTATTTCCCATTGAAGTCGCAGCCTTACACAGCCTTAACGCGCTTAAAATCTTCCAACAAAACAACTTTATTTCTAGACTTCCTGCAATCGGTGAAAGAAAACGAAGTAAAACGAAGCGGTACTGCAGACAACAATAAACAAATACAAAAAGACTTCAACTTAACTGTAAACTGCACCAACGAACACAACAAAGAACTGACGCGAAAATTAAGCTTAATATACGATATGCAAAAAACAAACCTAACACGAAGAACAAAGATAGGCAAACGATAAACGACTAATGAACCAAAAAACAGCACTAAAGGCGCGAACACGAACTAAACGACGCGGAGAACACACAAACGCTATAAATAAAGGCGCGAGGTTCCTGGCGCTTATACCCATGATTTTCAAATGTATGACTTCAAATCCAGTTCTTGAAATAATTATCTAAATGTGATCAATGCAAAATGGTAATGGTACATACATTTACCTACCCAACTGTCATGTATCAAAACACTTTCATCTACTTGTATATGCTCAGGGACGGACCATTATGTTTTGACGGGGGGCGGGGGTGGGGGGGTTGGAAAATTTTCACATGCAACATTTTTTTATATAAGGCTCCTGCTGCAAACAATTTTTTTGTGTGTGTCGCTGTCTTCCTATTTTTCAGTGTTTATAGCCTCTGCAAACAATTCACTTCAAAACGTTCCACCCCCCCTCAAAAAATATTGGTCCGTCCCTTAACTCCTAACCTTTTAGAATCACCTCCTCAAAAGTTATTGATTTTAGGATCTAGTGGGCTTTTATTAGTTATATCAGCCTGGAAATTATTGCTTCCTTTCCTGTGAGAATCGGCGCTATAAAAAAAAACTTGAACTCTAGCTTGTCCTTATGACAAACAGCTCTAAAATTCTGCTAGCCTGGTACTATATCACTGTACCCTTGTCCTAGTTTATGAGTTAATTAGGAGATGACTTTGCCTGGCCCTTGCCTACTGGGTAATTAATTAAGCATGAAGAGCTACTTGCCCAGCAGAAAAATAAACTTGTCCCAGACACCAGTTGGGCTCTTCTTTTTTCCCTGTTCCTCTTATATTGAAATTCTCTGCCAACGAGACTTGGCCACTGCCTCATAGAATTTAATTTTTCTCTGTCTATGGTTTTAGATATTTGCTTCTTCTCTTTCTTGTGCATTGTTAGGGGTGTTGTAATAGATTCTCATGATCAATCTTCCGGATTTTACCTGTGCAACTCCTGAATCTTGATGGGTTTCACCTAAAAAAGAAGTAAAACTACCACAACTTCTTTTTCCATTCTTTCAGGTTGGACACAGTGAAGAGTTCAAGACACAACCTATTCTTCATACATGTAAGTACTTAATATTTACATGTATATCGTTAGTAGATTTTAAATTAACACTTACAGTACATACTAATTTGTCGATAAATCTTATTAATAAGTAATGTAAATGTTTGAAAGTACCACACTTTACTATCATTCAAAATGCGGTACACTTTCAAACTTGACATCTTGTTTTAGGTCTGTCAACAATTCAAACCATTCAGTCAACAGTTTTCCTTTTTTTGGATGGTACTTCACTTCACTTTCCTTTCCTTCGGTGGAACACTCATTAGAAACTGTAGAAGACAATGTAGACTAAAAAATCACGACGTAATAGAATACACATCACTGGCGTGTGAAGATGTAGAATCGGCTCACAAAATCTGGTGTTGTTCCCGCCAGTAACAGTTACCTGCTTTTGACCTCTTCAGGAATGTTATATCATGATTGGTAAACGCACAGGTAACTGTTGTCTAGGCCTCTTCAACTGTTACCTTTGATAGTAACAGTTTCTGGGGCACTTTGAGTTCCGCAAGTTTACAGTGTCTTTGACAAGTGTTTAGTTCACTATAAATTTACAGTCTTAAACCTCTATAACGGTACACGTGAGGCCTTCTAATAGAGGGTCAAAAATATAAACTCATTAGCTCCCGGAGAGTTTTCCCCAAAACGCCTTTTAAAGCTAGTCCAACCCTTTGCTGATCACTATCTGGTCTAAATGAGGCAAAACTGTCCGTAACGCTGTTTATAAGTCAAGTACTTGGCAGCTTTCTGTTCCCGATGCTAAAAAAAGCTTCCAAAGTTCGGGCAGTACAGAAAGCAAACTTTTGAGATAGTTTTAAGGTTTAAAAGTGACATAGTAGTCTCGACTTTTACCTTTTACTTTCTCTCCTCTCCTAATCTTTCGCTTTTCTTGTCTCGTTTTTTTCCTCGACATTATTTTACTACTCTTTATTTTGTCGTGTGTGTGTGTGTGTGTGTGTGTGTGGGGAGGGGGGGATGTTTTTGAGAATACTTTTAGGATCATAGGATTTGATGGAATAAAGTGCAGGTGGGTAGCCGAACAAGATTTTTATTGGTCAGCAGTTTTGGGGTCAACTTTACATTTTTTTCCCGTCCTGATTGACTGAGTTTGTGCTCATTCGGTCGTGGTTTGAAAGATCTCTTCCCCCATCCACAAGTTAGAGGTCAAAGTTTTCTATGACTGTTAATACTGATGATGTTACAAGACACGTGGATCTGCTTAACGTGCGATCTTTTCCCAAACAAAAGGGAAGAAGGACCGCCTGATCGCAGGTTAGGATTTGCTAGGCAGTCACAGGTAGTTCAGGGGTGAATGGGCTTAGACGTATGTAGAGTTTCCAGAAGGGAAACATTATGCGGCAGAAATGGTTTAATATGTAGCAAATTATGCAATTTCTTTAGAAAAGGTTTTACGTAGAACTCTTATTATTATTGACAACAAAAGTAAAGATTTCAGAGGTCTCGCATACTTTTCTTGTGCTATCCTTTAATTAGCATTCAGGTTTGTTACTTTATCCAGACTATGATTCTTATCATTATTTTAAGGTTTCTTATGGATTATTCAATCAAGCGCAAATTACGATCAACCGTGCAAAACTGCACCATTCAGTGGCGGATCCAGGGGAGGGACCTGGGGGGCTGGCCCCCCATTACTTTTAGACCAAACGGAGGCCCGAAGGGCGAAAAAAGATTTTTTGGAGACCGCCCTTCGCGCCCCCCCCTATCTCAGGGTCTGGATGACCGGGTTCCCCTTTATCTGAAGGTCTGGATCCGCCACTGCCATTGCATAATATCACTGAGAAGCCCTAACATGTACATTTTTCTTCAGGGCTTGATGATGAGAACGAACTTGAGGGGAGAAGTCGGACAGGATCTATGGTAAGGAAACATTGTTCTAAAGCTTTTTGTCATTTTCCTTTTTTGTGCCTTTAAAGCTAATATGTGGAATAATGTGGCCTCCTTGTGATAATTACAAGGATTTTTACTTGAGCGGAGCGCCAAGTAATGGATTCACGACGGCCAGGAATGGCTTCAAAGTTGCTTTTTACGCGTGATGAAGTAGTCAGCCAGCGTCATAAATTCGAATGTGCATTCCTTTCGCATTTTTCCTTGGAGTCAAAAATTACCTTGTTTTTTAACTTTCCCGTATCCCACAACTTTCATCTTAGATGGATCTCAGTCCTCATTTTCTAGATCTCTATACCTCCTAGACAGTTTCGCCCTCATCTCGGGTCTTAAAGTCAATTACGAAAAAACTGAAGCCCTATGGATTAGCTCCTGTAAAAGTTCAGAAATTACCCTCCCTTCCTTGAAACCAATATTATGGGTGCATGTCAGCTTTTTGGAAAAGATAGATAAACTCCAAAGTATTCTAAATAGTTGGTCGGAGAGAGGACTGACTCTCTTGGGCAAAATCACCGTAGTAAAATCTCTAGATCTAGCCGTGTCTCAAATAGTCTATCTGTTGTCATCCCTACCATCACACCAAAAAGTACTTCACGAAATAAATTCGATGTTATATGATTTCCTGTGGGATAGCAAAGGCGACAAAATTAAGCGAACAGAAATCATTAATGACTACGAAATATAAATAGGGTACGACCAAATCTCAATTCCACTTCATGTATTTCCTCAACAACAACACTTTGTTGACTACAAAAGTATTTTACAGAAAACATTGAGGCAAATTGGGCTAGTAGCTTCAAAATACGAGCGAAAATCGAGATACAAGAGCAATTTTCATTGCGTCTCACTTCGCAGACGAGTTTGCTTCTGTCCTGTTATGTCGCGCGATATAGTTGTTTCTCCAAAGTGCGTTTCAGTTTGGCTTTTTACCGTCGAAACCTTGTCTTTTTCGCCTGAATTCGTTTTACACCGTGGAAAATCCAAATTTATTAGTTTGCCGCTTAAATTCCCCGCCGATATATCAAAGTTTCAGTTCTGTACTACGGTGTGAAGTAAGCTTATAATTGCGTTCGAGGTACGAGAACGCAACCCCTAATTTTTGTTGGGTGTTCTGTGCATTATTGGGGGTCCTGTGCAATTAATAAGGGAGGTTTTTTCGAGATTGCATTCGTCGTCGTCGTCGAGACACATTTGCCTCGCTTTGAGGCGCTTGCTTACGTTTTGTCTCACTTTGACGCGCTAACTCACGTGGTGATTCGTGTGTCCTCTGCGTTCATCTTTCAAACGTTTGCTGGGGTCTGCTATTCTGTCTTCGTAAATCGCTCCCCTTTTAAAAGTGTGCTGAATCTTCGTAGAGCATACATATTTAAGAGTTTGCTGAAGGTCTACTATCGATCTGTGTTCAATGAAAATTCCAAAGCGTTCATCTTTCAAAAGTGTGCTGAAAGTTTACACCCTGAGTAAAATTTCACTTTGGATTAAGCCTTCATATTTTTCTTTGGAAAATGCGTGCTACTCCTATAGCTCTATGTTATTTATTTGGAAAAACCTGACCAGCCCACAGTAGCGCCACTCAAGCCACTGAAATCAATACACTCGACCAAATTACTGGAAAAGTTATTGGCGTGAGCCGCACACACATTCCACTGAAGGCTTTGATGATTCCCTTGAAACGTGTGAAATTGAGAGGTGTAGAGTAAGTGGACCAGTGTTCAAACACAATCATTGTGCCCCGGCATTCACCACAAAAATGTGGTCTTGGGTTCGATTGGGTCGTTCTTTAATATCATCACAAGTTAAGAAGACTTGGCAGTAACGGTTTCCGGCACTTTATAGTGTAAATTTCAGTAATTGTCTACAAGTGGAATTCCCACTATTAAATAAAATTAATGATTATATCTAAAACTTTGTCAACTGTTTACTTTTTAACAGTACCTGGGCCGGGTTGTTCAAAGCTGGGTTAAGATAACCCAGGCGAGGAGGGTTAGTGCGAAATTTGAACTCAGATGTGAAAGCTTCATTTTGCCAACAAGCTGATGATTGGACGCTCTTAAAAATAACTGAGAAATTATCCAAAGAAATGTTTTTGAACAAAAGAAAAAGAAACCCGGGTTAAGCGCTGATTGGCCTTCGAGCAACTGCGCCCTGTAGAACATCTATTGCGCCAGTAAAACAAAAAGTTTTTTTTACACCCCCGAAGCACTCTGGCAAGTATCTCCCCAAATAACAAGCACTTGAGACGAACGATACGATATCAGCTGATCACTAGCCTTCAAAACCTTTTCATTATGATACACAGTTTAAATCGAGGTTTCGCTGTACGCAACCCATACGTTCAAAATATGCCATAATCATAGTTATCTATCGCAAGAACCATGCACCCTTTTCCCTCAACTGCTACCTGTACGCCTAACAAACATATCGAACGCACTCTCCTAAGCTCCGATTACTCCTAGTTTATTAATTTTCACGCGAACTGTACTGCCGTGTTTGTGTTTTTTCTTAACCCAGGGGCCAAAATAATGCGAAGTATGCTTTTCAATACACTTCTTAAACTAACACTTCACAATAGGCAAAAAAGAAGAAGAAGAAAAGAAAGAACAAAGTAGGGACCTTCACGACGAAATTCGCGGGCGGGATCACCCATCCAGTTCCTTACGCCTCCCGTCAGGGTTTAACTTGAGTAGCGTTACTTAATAAACGAGTTTCGCGAGGGTTATTGGGAGGTTAGGCTCGATTACCAGCCGCTGTTCGGAAAATGCGCTTGCGCTCTTCTCCCGAACAGACGGCTGAACGCATGGGCTTGCTGTTGTTTATTTCCACCAATCAGATCGTTGCCTTCTCAAATCGAACAGGCAGCATAAACTTATTTTCCTGCAGCAGATTTCAAACAGCGGATCCAAAGGTGCTGTATGATGTGGCGTGGGATCGTATTTTAAAGCTTTTTAAGCTTAAAAACCTGAAATATTTATAAAGAAAAGCGTTAGCTTAGAGAAGTTGTCAAATGGTAAGTATGTTTTTGAAATTCAACTAAACTATATCTGGATTATTACAGTAGAACCTCGATAACTCGAATTCCCCGCTAACTCGAACTAAATTTTCTTTACCCTACTGATCAAAATTTCACTGAAATTTACCCCGATAACTCGAATTCCTCACTAACTCGAACTGTTCTTCACCCTGCAGTTCTCACGTATGATTTTCATATATATTCATAACTTCATCATCATCCTTTCACGGGTTTATAACGAACCAATTCAACGACCTGCTCCCATTTGGCTTGTTAGCTCAATTGGTAGAGCGCTGCACCGGTATCGCAGTGGTCAAGGGTTTGAATCCCGTCCAAGCCTGAAATTTTTTCAGGCTTTCTTTTCGCAACTGCAAAAGTTGCCTTTATAACCGCGTCCGTGTTTTACCAATCCAGTCCAGTCCATGTTTTATCACATGCCGCTGAAATTTCAACTGGTATCTTAGTCCATATAATTTATCAAAGGTACATAGCATTTTTTAAAGGTTCACCTTACATTACATTTTGCAGTTCAGCTGCATCTCACTGTTCGATTACATACGAGGAATAGATTTTTGGGAAATATCGTTCCTAAATCTAGCCCAACAAACCATAGTTCAAAATTTTCCCTCATCTTAACGTGAAATCTGCCCTATCGACATCGATCTTTCTCTCAACAATGCGAAAGAATCCCGTTAAAAAACCACACGCACCACGCCAATTTCCCGCAGTGAAAGGGTCATAAATTTACCACGGTAAAAGTGTCCCTGCAACCGCACCTATTATTGAAGGAAATGTCTTCACGCTCACTTTATCTCTTTATTCTGTTCATATATGCCTTCTTGCTCTTTATATCCTTTTACACTTATAATAATGAACACCTCCGTCTCTCCTGCAAGTTTGTTGTTGATACACTACTCAACTTTCCAACGTTTTTCAACATAATTGTTACAAATATCGACACATCCCGCGTAAACGCCTTCAGGCGTCTTCTTATTTCGGGGTAAGATTGGGCACACAAGTCCGTGATTTTTCGGCTTGTTTCGGCTATTTCACGAACTGAGACCAGAATTACTGCGAGATATCTCGAGGTCACTTCGAGTTCTCTCGTGAGTACTTTAATTACTTGGGCGTGGCCCAAAAAGAGTAATCGAGTTCACTTGTTTTGATTCAAAGTTGCAATAGGCACGCAATACGTGCATGAGAGGACACAGAGGCTTTTTACTGGAAGTACCATCCCACGCAGGGATGTTTTCTCCGCGGGCAGCTAATCCGACTTAATCCCATTTAATATGTCGCGCTCCTCGAAAAAGCGAAATTTTTCTTGTCGTGTATTAGATTTCAGATACATTTTCTTAATCTTCATTTCGCGCCAGAATGATTTAGTTTGCGCGCAAAGGGCTCCTAAAAAAATCAAAAGGTTTGTCGCACTTCGAGTCCACCTTCTGGAGATACGCCGTCTTGGTAGCTGGAATACATTGCCGAGGCGAAGATCTGGCATTTTTTCCTCCTCGTCGTATTTTCTTCACGGCAGATGTTTATATTTGTAGTGAGAATGCGGCGCATATCGGTGGATTTTACTTCATGCGGCTTGCTACTTCTGAAAGAAGAGTGCCGGATTTCATCGTTTTGTTTATGTTTATTAGTGTTGGCAAATGTATGGTAAATGAACCGGCCACTGTAAGGTAAGAATTGAAGTTTTAAATTTATTTGTTGCTCGGCGAAAAATCGTGGAATTGGAATACGTGAAACTCGAGAGTATTACCTCTGTCATCTAATGTCATGCGATGACTCCTCACTTTTTCGATGCGACACGGATACAAGCGATAAATTTCTTTCGCAAAGTGAAGTATAATTTACTTAACGAGACCATTTGACGAACATTTCTCGTTATATGCTTTATTCATATTTGCTTGGCTTATTCAGGCTACATGCCAGAGTTTGATGACAATGTTTGTGTGCTATAATTATGCTGATAAGTTTTTGCAGGCCGGCCCATCAAATTTGATGGGCTCCTGGTTTTTGCACCTTTATATTGAAACTCATGTAAGCCAAACGTTTGTTAACTCTAGAAAAACACTCTTCTATTATGGAGGAACTTTTAACGTCTTTCGGGGCCCTAATATGGTGTCAAATTTTTAGGGGAAGCAAAGCTTGATTTTTGGCCAAACAGACTATAGCTTTTTTTTCTTTAACGAGAGCGCGAGGCAAACGTCCGTAAGTACAGTGTAAGCCAGTGATTCTTTAGGTAGAGCTAACAAACATAGGCTGCACTTTAGGTGGCACACCCATGGGTGCAGTGTAACCAAGTGATTCTTTAGTTAGAGCCAACAAACATAGGCTGCACTTTAGGTGGCACACCCATGGGTGCAGTGTAACCCAGTGATTCTTTAGGCAGAGCTAACAAGCATAGGTTGCACTTTAGGTGGCACACCCATGGGTGCAGTGTAACTCCGTGATTCTTTAGGCAGAGCTAACAAACATAGGCTGCACTTTAGGAGGCACACCCATGGGTGCAGTGTAACCCAGTGATTCTTTAGGTAGAGCCAACAAACATAGGCTGCACGTTAGGTGGCACGAGCATGGGTGCAGTGTATGAAACTGCAAAAGCGTAAAGTCTCTTGGCCTTTTAATGACAACGCCACAAACCGAATTCGAATGAAGATTTATTGAGTGCGCATATAAACGGCGTGGGTTGAAACTAAAACGATAAAAGAGTAAAAAAAAAGTTACAAGTTGCGACTAAGGTAAATAAGAGTAAAGAAATAACAAAACTGCAAAACGAGGACTGTGAAATACACTTACATTGTTTCGGGCAGAGAAAACTGCTGAAGCGGACTGCGAATAACGCGAAGCTAGGGACTTGCAAAAAACTAAAACAGAACTGTGCTAAGCGCGGACCAAAATGAACTGCCCAAACTGTACTGCAAAATTACGATACGAAAAATACACTAGAACATGCGGAAAATAAAACTATAGAAACTTAGAAAGGCGCTAATGAAGATGAAACAGCAAAGAAACGCTAACGAGGGCGCGAAAACTAACAGAAAGGAATAAACACCTAAATTAACGCAAAAAAAGACTAAACAAAAGGACGAAAAGAAGTATAAACTAATTTGCGCACGCAAAGGAAAAACAAATGAAATAGAATAATAGAAAAAATGTTACACTTGGATCTTACATACCGGCCCCATAAGTGAGGAGCACACGCGAGGCACTTAAATTAAACAATTAAAGATCTAAGTGTCTTTCTAAGAGTTCTTAATGTTCTCTTCTCCTGAATTCAGAAAAATTGCACAGAAAATAACTCCAAAGGAAAAGTTCAAGCTTCTATCAGCAAGCAAAGTTTGTCAATTGGCCTCTCCAAAACTGCTCCTTTTACTTTCACCCTGGTACGGCGCACCAAACCTTTCTTGTCGGCGAGGACTTCTACCACTCTACCAAGGGGCCATGAATTGCGAGGGGAATTTTCCGCGCTCACTAGAACAATATCCCCAACGGCCAGGTTCCTGCGAATCGTCGTCCATTTCTGCCTACTTTGGAGCAGAGGCAAGTACTCCTTAGACCATCTCTTCCAAAAGATATCTGCGAGATATTGCACTTGTCTCCATCTGCGTCGAGAGAAGGAGTCTTCTTTATGGAATAACCCAGGGGGCATCTGAGGCTCCGAGCGTAAAAGAAGCAAATGGTTTGGTGTAAGGGGCTCCGGATCATTGGGGTCACCTGAAACAGTGGTGATTGGACGACCATTAATAATGCTTTCCACTTCGCATAGGAGGGTGACTAAACCTTCGTCGTCAACAGTTTGAGTTTGAAGCAAAGCTCGAAGGACCTTGCGCGTTGTTCGAATGCAGCGCTCCCAAACACCTCCATAATGGGAGCCATAGGGGGATTGAAGTTCCACTTGATACCCTTCTGAAGTAGAGCTTCGTGAATCTTGTTGAGATTCCATGCGTTGATGGATTCCCTGAGCTCCCTCTCTCCGCCGGTGAGATTGGTGCCATTATCGGATCTGATCTCCTTTACCTGGCCCCTCCTTGCTCTAAACCTTCTGAGCGCCATCAGGAAAGAATCAGTTTCCAAACTGTGCGCCACTTCAATGTGTACTGCGCGGATAGAAAGACACGTGAAAATGACCCCATATCTTTTCACAAGACTTCGCCCACGGCGTACCTGAAGAGGACCAAAACAATCAATGCCGACAGATGTAGAAGGTGGCTGACCTGGGGTAACACGATCCACGGGAAGGTCAGCCATTTTCTGCTCACAGAACGGGCCTTGACGCCGCCGGCAACTAAAACATTTCGAAAGAACTTTCCTGACAACAGAACTTGCGTTTACGATCCAAAACTTCTCGCGCGCAAGACTGATAACGTACTCTCTTCCAGAGTGACCGGAGATCTGGTGGTAATATTCTACTACAAGGTTGGTCACGTGATCCTTCTTGGGCAGAATAATCTGATGTTTGGCCTCAAATGCAGTGGACGCTAAACTTAACCTCCCACCGACACGTAAGACGCCGTTCACTAGGATTGGATCCAGACTTCGAAGGCTGCTGCTTTTCTTGACTTGCGTACCGTTTTCAGACTTGCTTAACAGCTCAAGCTCATCCGGAAAATTAAACTGCTGGACGTTCCTGAGGATTTCTAGCTCCGCGATTTCCAACTCCGTAACGGTAATTGGTGGTAAAGAAAGGATGGAAGTTGAATGGATCGGCTCTCTCGAGTTTCCGCGTTTACTTAACCTTTGCAAGTTTCCACGGTACCGCAAAAACCATGCAACTGACTTCTTCAATCGGTGCCAGGAAGACGCGCGTTGAAAGTACTCAACCAAAGGATGCTCCGACTAGGAAACAGAGGCGTGACAAACCTTATAAACCATCTTCACTTCCGGGTCTCCGTCTTGAAGACATCCAAGTGATGAGGGGTTCCTAGGCCAATCTTCTTCTGACTTCCAGAGAAACTCCGGCCCCAGTAACCATCTTTGGCAGCTCAACAATGCATTGGCAGTCAACGCTCTTGAAGCGCAATCTCCAGGATTCGCTACACCTTCCACATAGCGCCATTGATCTGGACTTGAGCCCTCTCGTAGCACGGCAACCCGATTGGCAACAAACGTGTGGAACCACGTACTTTCGTTCTTCACATAACGAAGCACTGACATGCTGTCTGACCAAAGCACGGATTCGCAATTAGGAGGCATCTCCAGCTCTTCCTTGAGCATCTTATCTTGTCGCACAGAAACGGTTGCGGCCGAGAGCTCTAAACGAGGAACAGAAATAGCTTTCAAAGGAGCAACGCGTGATTTTCCAAACAGGAAGGAACAATGAACTCGGTCCTCATGGCTAACCAGTCGAAGGTAAGTCACTGAACCATAAGCAGCTTCTGAGGCATCAGAGAAGTGATGCAGCTGACTGGATTTAACGGGACCAAAATCCTCTGGCTTTAAACAGCGACTCACAGCAAACTCCGAGAGCTTTGGAACATCTGCTAGCCAATTTTCCCAACGTGCAGCGTACTCAGTCGGGATCTCATCATCCCATCCAAGCTTAATGCGACAAAGATCTTGAAGGATTTCCTTCGCGGTCAGAACGAACGGTGCCAGGAATCCCAACGGATCGAAAATAGCACTCGCTAGAGACAAGATACCCCTACGCGTTGGTGGACGGGAGCTAATGTTGACTCTGAAGCGGAACGAGTCGGATTCTACACACCATTGAACTCCTAGGGCTCGCTGAACAGGCAACTAGTCCTTCCTTATGTCCATGTCCTTGATGTCCTTTGCTCGCTCCTTCTCAGGGATGGCTTGCAGAACACCACGGCTATTGCTGACCCATTTGGTTAGCTTGAAACCACCACGTGATAGTAAAGTGCATAAACTGCCAACATGCTCAACGGCTTTCTGCTCGCCGGGGAGGGACTTCAAACAATCATCAACATAAAAGTTTCTTTTAACTGTGTTAATGACGTCAGGAGGGAAACTGTGACGATTATCTTCTGCTGTCTTGCGGAGTGCGAGATTTGCGCAAGCCGGTGATGAAATGGCTCCAAATAAGTGAACGACCATCTGATATTCTTGTAATTCGCTTGCCATGTTGCCATCTTCCCACCAAAGAAAACGCAGAAAGGAACGGTCAGGATCTGGAACTTTCACTTGGTGGACCATGGACTCTATGTCCGCCATAACTACCACTCTCTCTTCACGAAACCTCAAGAGGACTCCTACAAGCGAACTGTTTAGGTCCGGGCCCTTGTACAGCATGTCATTGAGAGACTTTCCCATAAATTTGGCCGAACAGTCAAACACGACGCGGATCTTTCCTGGCTTGCGAGGGTGGTAAACACCATGGTGCGGTATGTACCAGGCGGTGCCCTTCGCGGGGCTCTTCTGATCAGGGGACACTTTACGTGCATATCCTTTGCAGAGAATGTCTTCCATAAAGGCCTTATTATCTTGGTACAACTTCGGGTCTCTTTCTAGCCTTTTCTTCAACCAAATGGCGCGCTGCCAGGCCTGAGCCTTGTTGCTAGGTACAGGCGTTTGGCGATCCTTAAACGGTAAAGAGATTTGATAATGCCCGTTTCTCAACTCCACCGTCTGTTCGGCGATTTGCATAAATCTACGTTCGTCTTGAGACATCTCTGTCTTGCTATCAACGGTGGGATCGGTAAAATCGCGATTGTAGAAGTCTTCTATCATCTGTTGGAGCCGGTGATCGACTTTAGCAACAAAAGTGGATGACCGTGAACTATGGTGACGACGGCCTAAGGGACCATTTACCGCCCAGCCGATTCGAGTTCTTGAAGCATAAGGACCACCGTCTTGACTGTGTTTGACATCAAGTGGATCGAGAGCCCTGGGAACGTCACTAGCAATCAAAAGGCCAACCTCAGTGTTGAGACGAGGCAGAAAAACTCCTTGCAAGTGGGGCCACTGATCAACGTCGTCCTGAGTTGGAATGTCGCTGCTGGACACAGGAATCTCCGGCCTGGTGTAAAGGGTCGGGAGGCTAATCCACTCGTTCTCATCCAAATCGGATACAAGAAGGTCGCGAACCAGGAAGTTGTTGGTGATGCTGTTTTTCTTCTCAAGAGTAGACAGGGATATCTTAACTTGCTGACCATTAATCCCGAGCTGCTTCATGAGCGATTCAGTACAGAAACTGGAGTTGCTACCGTTATCCAAGAAGGCGTAGGTGATGACGCTCTTATCACTATCTTTCGCTCTTACTCTGACTGGTATTACGGCCATGCCTGTCCTACGACCCTCTCCTGAAGTCTCACTGTTGGCACTGGTGCCCGTTTTTACCATGTGACTACAAACTTGAGTGCTGATTACGTCTTCCGTGCCCACTCCAACGTCGACAGCTGGTCTCTCACGAGGGCTTGTATGTAAAACAGTAGGATGCTGACCTTTACAGTTCGCAATCTTGCAATTTTTCCTCTGCGGGCAAAACTTTGCGACGTGTTCGGTGGATAAACATCCAAAGCACAGCCTTTTGGACAATTCTCTCTTGGTAGGGTTTCCACCGCAATGACTGGCAATCCTCAAGGGCGTGGTTTCTGCTACAATAGAGACACCGATTTCTCCCTTGTGAGGGACCCTGATCGATTCCAGATGGCTGAACCTTACGAGTCTGAGGTCTCTGCTCTCCATCGGCGCGTTGACTTGGCTCCTTTGGCTGCGGAACCGCTTCACTGGTATGACCTTCACTATCGCCTACATGTGCTAAGAGACTGAGATTCTTGGGATTGCATGTCTTGCCTCCAGAGGACCGCTGACCAGGCGACGATCTTACGGTATCGGATATCTTGCCAAAGACTGGGTTGGTTAGTATTCTTGCTTCGCGATCAACAAAGGCAACGAAGTCACTGAACTGTACTGGCCTTAACTGTCTGTCCATGATGTCATCAGCTAAGCGACGCCATCTTTCTCTCATGCTGTAAGGAATCTTGAGCACCAACTTTTGAATGTTTGCTGGCTGATCAAACTTAGAAATGTACTGGCTACCTGCCAATGCGTTCTTGCAACTTGCGAGAAAGACTGAAAAACGATTCAAAGCCACACCATCTTCTGCCTTTATGCTCGGCCAGTCCAGGGCCTTCGTCTCGTAAGCGGATGCTATGCGATAATCGTCACCATACTTCCTTCTCAAAAGCCTACGAGCCTCGTCGTAACCTTCTTCCGCTGGTAAATGATGACAGGATCTTACAAGTTCCTTAACGTCCCCTGCGGTGAACTGCTCAAGGTAATAGAGTCTATCAGTACTGCTAAATGTTCTGGATTCAACCAAATTTTCAAAAGCGCGAACGAAGGTGCGGTACTCAATAGGGTTTCTGCGGAAGTTTGTTCCTATTCTGATTATGCGCTAGCAATTCCATTATTCTATTCTGCTGAAACTGAAGAGCAGTCTGTTGCCGCTGCAAACCAATCGTTTCCTTTCTCAGATCCTCGCCGACTGTACACGCTTGATAATCAAACTGGCCGTAAGGAACAGAATCCATGGACACGCCCTGGCCTGGGTGATGCACCTCGCCTGGAAAAGACCTTTTCGCATGGGGGCTGGTACGAGGGGGATCCTGATCCTGGAGCTCTGTCTCCAATTTTAAAGGCTTCACCTCCGGTAGAGAAGGGGAGGTCATTGCTGCGTAGACCCTCTCCTTAGCTGTTGTCTTGACCATTTCGGCTTCGAGGTTAAGGCGTAATTCTTCCTGCTGTAAACGAAACTTTTCTCTTCGAGTGTTTGGCGCTTTTCGAGCATAGAAATTTCAGCTTTTAACTCGGCAATTCTTGCGGCTTCTTTGGCTCTCGCGGCTGCAACTGATGAAGCACGTCCACCGCGTGAACTTGCTCGACTTGAATGTTTTGAAACCTTGGAAGCACCTGAAGGAATTGGTGTGCCAGCACAACTAATTGAATCCTCGGGATTCACTGCCGAATCTACTTGAAGCGATTCTGCTAATAACTTGTGTTCAATATTAATTATCCAATCGACGATCTCCTGACGGAACACACGAACCTTTCTCTCTTTGTCTTCAAGATAGCGTTGACCCTCAATAATGGCGTTCTCATCCAGAATTTCTTCGACGTAATCGCGATGGGCCTCTTTAAATCTTTCAAAGGCGTTGTCGAAGTAAGGAAGCTTCTCTTTAACCTCCAGAAGATTATGATCACCAGTAAGCAAGCCAGAAATTTCATTGGAAATGGCGGTTACGGTGGATAGGTGACCAGACCTTGAATTTTTCTTTAAACGAAGTGTTTCCAGGTTAGACGCTTCAAAATCCAGCGAACGGTTTGGTTGTCGTACGCGTGTTCCAACTCGCCGGGCGACGGGATCTGTAAGCTGCTTGCGGCTAAAGTTCATGACGAAACGACATGTCACCAACAATTTTCAACGATGAAACTGCAAAAGCGTAAAATCTCTTGGCCTTTTAATGACAACGCCGCAAACCGAATTCGAATGAAGATTTATTGAGTGCGCATATAAACGGCGTGGGTTGAAACTAAAACGATAAAAGAGTAAAAAAGTTACAAGTTGCGACTAAGGTAAATAAGAGTAAAGAAATAACAAAACTGCAAAACGAGGACTGTGAAATACACTTACATTGTTTCGGGCAGAGAAAACTGCTGAAGCGGACTGCGAATAACGCGAAGCTAGGGACTTGCAAAAAACTAAAACAGAACTGTGCTAAGCGCGGACCAAAATGAACTGCCCAAACTGTACTGCAAAATTACGATACGAAAAATACACTAGAACATGCGGAAAATAAAACTATACGGAAACTTAGAAAGGCGCTAATGAAGATGAAACAGCAAAGAAACGCTAACGAGGGCGCGAAAACTAACAGAAAGGAATAAACACCTAAATTAACGCAAAAAAAGACTAAACAAAAGGACGAAAAGAAGTATAAACTAATTTGCGTACGCAAAGGAAAAACAAATGAAATAGAATAATAGAAAAAATGTTACACTTGGATCTTACAGTGTAACCCACTGATTCTTTAGGTACAGCCGGAACATAAACAAGCCAAGCGACACGAATGTCTGCCGCGCCCTGTTGGTCACAACACAGCACTTATCTTCATTTCATACAACCCACAGATAACGCACTGCAAACAAATCGGGAATAGAAAACAAACTTTTTGGAAAAACAGGGTACACCGAGTAAAACAAACTATTAAATAATTTAAATTTTCCCTTTGGAAAATAATCGTCCTTGCAGCACACGGTGCGAAGAGTTTGGCTTATTACTAAGAGTTTGACAATATTTTAGCTCCCAGATGTCGAGCGCCAAAGAAGATGTCACACAAAATATCATGATCTGGTGCGTCAGATAATTAAGGGTAACATTGAGTGATGCATAATTTCAATGAAGATTTTCGGAAAGGAGGTGATTTCTTAAACTCGTACTGAGCAAAATGACCCCGTAAACAAGTTGCATTCTTTCACGGTCGAACGGTAAAAGGGGCAGAGTCCAACATCTTCACATGCAAACAGCGTTCTATTTTTAAAACCTTCATATTCTCTCATACACTAACCACGAAAGGGGCAAATTCCAAAGCTTTCACGTGCAAACTGCGTGACAATACAACTCACAGTAAGGGCCTGATCACGTGAGCCGGGGAAACAAAGCGCATGAACTTTGTGTTACCCGCTATCCTGTTTCTCGCTTGCTTCATTCCCCGGGTCGCCCGGCAAGCGTGATTACTTGGAAAATGTCCACCCGGGATCCCGGCATCACAATATTTGGATCCTTGCTAACCGGGCTGGCTCGGTTGTCATATAATCACAAAGTTGATGTTTGTTGCGTTTAACTAAGGCGCCGGGATCTCTGCAAAGCGAGCCAGCTTCAGTTCTATAGCAAGATTTTACGCCCCCCTTGACCTCACCGATTTTTCATAGCCCCCGAGCACACACATACAATTTTAGCACTCTCCCCCCCCCTCCTTCCCTCTCAACATCTTAATACCCCCTTCTCTACATTAAATGAGCTTTTGGCCTTATCATGTTCTCTCCATACAAATATTATCAAAAAAAAGCGAAGAACAATCCTGGACAGAAAGCCTAACCACGTTTAAAATAAGTACAAGTACCGTAAATCCTCTAATAAGCGCCCCCCTCTCAAATAAGCCCCCTCCCTCTAATAAGCCCCCCTTTTCCGGGAAAGAAAGTTAATAAGGCCCCCCTCTCTATAAAGCCCCTCCCCTGCCCCTCCCACCCCTAATTATTCTTCACTAATAATTGATAGATTGTATTAATTCAGACGACGATCAAATAGTATCCCATGATGCATTTTTCCAGAAGCATCACCCAATATCGCAGTCATGGCAGATTCCATCGTGAAATAAGATCATGTATTTTCAATGCTCTCCCAATGAAACAATAATTGATATTTAGATATGGACTTTAATTCGAAAGTATGCGTCCTATGCATTGTGGTTTTAGAAGTTTGAAGGGCAGCTTTTTTTCTTGAAGCTGAACCGAGTATTGTTAATCCCGTAAACAAGTTTTATTCTCTCTCGAAACGTATTTTATTTAGTAAAGATGCTTAACTTAAGTAGAAACAGTTGCGTTGGGGAATAAAATTAGAAGAAGCTAATTGACACAACAATTAGAAATTGTTTTGTTGAGTGGAATAACATGACATGAGTAGAAATATATTTTATCGGCTGCTTGATAATTTTCTTGGAAGTTAATAAATGTTAGGCTATCAACCTTGACGTTGCATGAAGCATAATTTAATTGCAGATGTTGTAAAGCCGAGGTGATTTCTTAAAATCGTTTGAGAAAATTTTCTAGTAAACAATTTGCTTTTCTTTTACGTACGAATTGTAAAAGGGCCAAAGTCCAACATCTTCACGTGCAAATTGTGTGCATGAGTTATTTTTATAATTCTGTTTACTGGATTACTGCGTGATAACTCGAATTCCCTCGCGTACGAACTACGAAAGGGGCAAAGTCCGACACTTTCACGTGCAAACTGTGTGATTCTACATCTCATGCTGGCTTTTCACAGTTATAATTGTAACTTCAAGGTATGGAGACATCTTTAGTTTTGTAACTAGTGCCTAAGCAAAGGCTCTTTTCTTTTAAGAAGCAATAACTTATAACACTTTTAGAATTAAGTCGTCAGAGTTAAAGACTGTTTCATTGAAGTAGAATCGCACGTGACAACCTCGTGAATAATGATGATGCAACCATCTACAACAATGATCAAAATCGTGACATTTCTTAGCTATTCGGTATTCGACGGGCTTCAATAATTTAAGGAACCATGAAGTAACTTTGAAACCTTCGAGTCTTCCCTCTAAGCAACTTTTGGTGAGTTGATATTTATAGTACTTTAAAAATTTGTTTATTTTGCACCAGGTATCTGGAGGAAAGACAAAGAAAAGTGAATTTATAGTATGAGGATCGAATCAGGTTCTCGTTTTCATTAATGTACAGCAATACCCAATTTCGCACAAAACATAGCCTTAATTTAGAATTAACACAGTAGATTGCCGATACTGTTACACTGAAGCATTCAAAATAGCTCATGCACGTAAAACGCGCCTGTGTTTATAAAAGCGTTTGATGTGCGCGGCATTTTGAGTACTCCTGTATACGATTTCCATGTACGACTGGAAACAACCTGAACAGCGATTAAAATTGCGAAAGAGACCACTAACAATCAAGATAAGAAACTTAATTCGGTGAAAGATTTACAGAGACAACAATTTTCATTCACGACGGAAGATAAGTATTGAGAGTGAAGTGTCTCTGAAAATCCTGACTCATGTATAAAACCTTGCAAGATCAACTCAGGGCAAGCATATCGCCCAAAGCTTTCTTTTTACAACTAAAATTATAACTAAATATTCTTCAGAACGTTTTCTTACTAGCATTTGCGTTGATAAAATGTTTAAAAGGCTTTTAAAGTTTAAATTTTTATATAAAACCTGATACTCGGGTCAGGTCATCGTCTCAAATCTTACGAACGTGCATAAACTAGCCGCATAAACTACGCTCAACTTCATGAAAATAGGAAAAAAAACCACAACTGCAACAATTACTAAGGCTTAACAGTCGAGATGCAGCTCCTGAAAGCCATCAAGTAAGGCAAGAATCGCTTGACACTTTTCAAAACTCTCGAGCATCAAGCAAGGTGAAGTAGAGTAAGCTCATTTTTAAAAACGATGACATCCAAAATCGGATTTCCAATGACTTCGACAAGCGGCGCATTTCTCAACCAAAAACCAAATAAACTAACCAGCCATGGAATTTTAGGTATTTAGGTATTTTATTTATTTGCCACACGATTACAATAATTACAAAAAGATGCCAAAAAAAAAATGTAGGAAGAGATGGCGAGGAGGCCTAAAAGAAACTATAGAGCTTATGTTAATTAGGCCTCCTCAATTGCAATTTTTCGAAGATAGCATAAAAATTACGGCGACGGATACAATATAATATGAGGTGAAAAATGAAACTAATCAATATTACGGAAGTTTACAAATGTTGAATATTAAAAGGCTTTTTTCCAAGATTTTTGTTGGAGTATACTAATAATTATTACAAATAAATGCCTTAAGTGCTCTTTTAAAGGAGAAAGGTGAGGAAGCGTTGATGATGTTGGTGTTTAAGGTGTTGTAAAATTTAGGTCCTTGATAAAAAACGGAAAATTGTTTGGTTCGAGTACGACAGAAAGGCAGACGAAATTTACACGAGTTTCTTGTATTATACGAATGAATTTGACTTTGTAAGGTAAATTTACAATGAAATTTTAAAGGTAGAGTATGGTTTTGATAGGAGTACGTGAATAAGCCTAGTTGTATTAAGTATATATCATGAAATTTTAAGATACCAAGATTTTGAAAGATTGGATCAGTATGTGCATCGAAAGTTGTTTTAGCTATAGTTCTGATCACTCGTTTCTGTAAAATCTCAAGACGAATAAGGTTAGTTCTGTAAGTAGAGGCCCAAACTAAGTTTCAATAAAAAAGGTATGGATAGACTAGAGAAAAATTTAGTGTTCGTAAGGTTTTCGTGGATAAATAGAAACTGGATTTACGAATAATTCCTGTGCATTTAGAAACTTTATTGGCGACATGTGAGATTTCAGATTTCCAATTTAAATTTTCATCCATGATTACTCCCAAGAAAACTGTTTCTTTTACTTGATCAATTTTTTTATTATTAATTAAAAGTTGAATAGTTTGATTTGTACGCTTTTGAGATGGTTTAAATGCAATGAATTTGTTTTTTTTTTTCAAGTTTAATGAAAGCCTGTTAGCTCTAAACCATATTGACAACTTATTTAGCTCAGCGATCAGTATATTAGTAAGGCAGTCTTTATCCTTGTGAGACACAAATACGTTTGTATCATCAGCAAATAATTTCAGTTGTAATATTGTTGACGTGTTGATTATATCGTTGATGTAGAGCAGAAAAAACAAAGGCCCTAGTATTGAACCTTGGGGAACGCCACACATGATATTAGCACGATACGAAACATAACCATTGTATTCTACAAATTGGAGTCTGTTGGAAAAATAGCTCTTAATCCATTTCAGAGCCAAGCCACGTATACCATAATGTTCAAGTTTATCAAATAAGATGGAATGATTGACTGTATCGAAAGCTTTCGAGAGATCTAAAAAGACACCAACCGCTAATTCACCATGATCAATAGCAGATGAAATTTTTTCATGCAAATCAATCAAGGCAAGCGTCGTAGAGTGGTTTTTCCTGAAGCCGAACTGGTTATCACAGAGAATATGTAAATTAGTTAAATAATCATACAAGCGATTATAGATGATTCTCTCTAGAAATTTTGAAAAGCTTGGTAGAACCGAGACAGGCCTATAGTTGGTGAATAGTGACTGGTCATCATCTTTAAACAGTGGTACCACACGAGCTATTGTCATTTGATAAGGTACAACGCCATGAGCGATCGATAAATTCATAATGTGAGCCAGAGGTCCCGAAATGATTTGAATGGATTCCTTAATTATAGACACTGGAATATTATCGTATCCAGCCGCTTTCCCGGAAGCAAAAGATTGAGCAATGGTAATAATTTCATCCTCTGTTGTTGGGCTAAAAAAGATTGATTCTCGAAATGATCCAGATAGAAAATCTTTATGTGAACAAGAGGAGGCTGTATCTTCTTTGCGAGGTTGGGACCAATACTAGAGAAGTAGCTACAAAGCCTATTTGCTACTTTCACTGGATCAGAAATCTCCTGACCGTCTGACTTAAATATTGTATTTAATTGAGGCCTTGGCATTTTTCTATTTAAGACTTCGTTTAAAATTTTCCAGGTCGCATGTGTATTTGATTTAGCATCTTCCAATTTCTTTTCATAATACCGACGCTTAGCCAAACGCAAGGTGTGATTCAATTTGTTCTTGTATCTTTTGTAGAGTGAACAATTGTCGACTGTTAGAACTTGAAGACATTTTTTGTAAAGTTTATTCTTTGTTTTAATTGATTTAAGAAGAGCTTTCGTCAACCACGGTTTTTTAAAGCGCCTCTGCTTTTTAGTCGCCTTCTTGAGAGAGAAGCAATCGTTATAAATCTTTGTATACATTTCATGAAAGCGTTTGTACGTAATATCTGGCTCATCACAAGTTGAATTGAGAAGACGGGTAGATGATCTGAAATGTCAGTAAATAATAAGCCGCTTCTCGAACGTTCAAAAAAGTTGTTCGAAAAAATATTATCTATTAACGTAGCAGTATGTGAAGTAATTCTCGAGGGACGCGTAATCAAAGGAAAAAACATATTAGAGTACATTCCATCAAGGAATTGGCCTGTGAGGTGGTGATTTTGGTAGTTAATTAAATTAATATTAAAGTCCCCCATTAGGAAGCATATTTTGTTTTCTCTAGAGATATTACCTAACAACTCATTGTTTGTAGACAAGAAATCGTCGAGTCTATGATTTGGCGGTCTGTAAACAATACCAAAATTTTTTTTTTTTTCTCGAGGTCTTATTAATTCAATGAACAGTGATTCTACAGTATCAACATTATGGAGGGACAAATCTTCTCGAAGTTTGAACTCTAGATCGTTTGAAATATAAAGCCCTACCCCACCTCCAGTTCTATTTTGCCTATACTTGTGAAGAAATTTGAAACCATTAATATCGACCGAATGAGCAGAATCGTTTAGCCAGGTCTCAGAAATTCCGATTACAGAAAATTTTATGTTTAAGCATGATAGATAGTCAGTAAGCTTTACTAAATTATGAGGATGACTACGAATATTAAGATGTAGGAAAGAGAAATCGGCATCAGAATAATTTTCGCGTCTGAGCATTTCGTTGAATTGATTTTCAATAAAATAGTCGCAGGGTGTCTCAACTGCATTAAAATTAATGTCAGGATCAAGACTGCCAGACTGTGTCAAAGAAGCGTTTGAGTTTGAAAAAAACTGGATTGTAACGTAAGCTAGAAAATCTATCGGGATCAAAGTGAACAGGACCATTCTGCAGTTCATATAGCGCCAGAAAAAAGCTAGAATCGTCTAAACGATTAAAGGGCAGTACATCTGATAGCGAGTATTGTGTCACTGTAATAAACTTATCTAATTTAACCACTTATCTGCTTTAACCACGTCTGTCCTTTACAATCAATTTGTCCAATACAAAATACGCTATTTTTCCATTCCGCTTTGCTCCCTCCAGCTTGGGTCTCTGCTCTTCACGTTTATCAAGGGTCTCCTTAGCGAGATCTTCATTTACGTATAAACCGACAGGTTTAATTCTTCTTGTCACCTTCAATATTTGCTCCTTTTGCTTAAAGTCTCGAAGTTTGCACACAATTGTGCGAGGGCGTCTTCTAGAGAATTCAAGGCTTTGTTTGAATTCTTTTGTGTCCTTCTCATATGTTTAGGCGGGTCTTAAGTTCAGCCACAGTTCCAACCACTGTATCTAGTCGAGAATTGAAATTGCTCTCAAGCGAATCTACAAGGGTTTTAAACATCCTTTCTTGAAGCTGAAGCATCTCATTCAACATCGCCGTCGTTACAAATTCATTCGAGGGATTCTTGTCAGCGCTTGGTGAGCCGCCGGATGTCTTAGAATTACGTGTTTCTGGCATAATTTTAGTGCACAGGAAAAACAAAAATACTGACAAATCGATGAAATAGGCAAGAAAAAGAGCGAAATAATCAAAATACGAGGAGCTAAAAAATTAGCGTCCGCCCGCCGTAAATATGCAAATCATACGGGAATAACAGAAGAATCTTGATAGCAGTTGTATTTCATTTTGTAAATCCAGTACAAGTCAGCTTCAGCTATCAGTAAACAAGTTTCAAGATGCTGCATGAATTTTCCGTATAAACTCACGTGCTAGCTCGAAAACCTTACGGTTATCTAGCCGCTAGGCATTTCCTTCTATGTAATAATATTTAGTTTAAATTGTAATTGAATATTCTACGTGTTAAGTTACTAATTATTCAATAAGTTTGACAAACCCTGTAATGGAAATGTGAATAAAGTGTTGTTGTTGTTGTTGTTGTTGTTGTTGTCAAATTTTGACCAATCGGAGATAAAAATGCAATGTAGAGCGTGACCAACGTTTGACCTCCCTAAGCCATGCCAACTGCCTTCCCTGCCTGGAAAAACTGGCTGAATTTTCGCGTCCAAAGTCAGTTTGAAATCAAAATTTTTGTATAGTTCGGCTCATAAACACAATTTATTTCCTGTGCATTTTAAAAATTTGACCTTGAGCCTGCGATCAGTTAAAAACTAGTAACTTGTCAGCGGATAACTTCAAAGAAACACCCAAACACGACTGGTCTACACCTGAGCCCGTGATACGATCATGTGATACTCGTCAGCGGAAACGCTGTTTTGACTTGACCGCTGTCAATTCACCTCAACAAGGCCACGCGATTTCCCGCCAAGAAAAACGCTGGTTACCCAAAACATCGCACGTTTTCCCGCCAAGAAAATACAACATATCCCCCATCCGGTCGGGCTGACTCCTGACTCCCTTCCCTCTCCCCCAGCGTCTGTATGGACGGCAGGTCTACGCTGACGTCATAACCAAAATTTCTCGGATGGATAGATTACTAAATTTTCTTACCAATGGGGCTCCGCTCGGGCGCGAGTGGAACTCCGCTATTATGTTTCCTACTGTGGGTTGAAAGGTTGAAAAGACCCCCACAGAGAATGCAAAGATCTTTTTTAATGACGCAGAAGAATCCAAATAAAGGATTCCACAAAGATATGATAAGAAATGTCTCACTAAAATAGTTTTGGAAAATTCACCTCAAGCATCACCTGACATTCCTTGGACCATCACGTCACAAAACCTGTTTTCTCAAATGGGGCAAGGTTGTTATAGTCAACTCAGGTCAAGCGTACCCCCCAAATTTCCATTGGTGAATTTATTATTCGAAAGTTGAATCCGTTGGTAGTTGCATTCCGGCATGCGTAATGAGCCATGTCAATTCACACGCGATTCAGTCACAAAATTTCTACCGGCTCAGTTTCCCTGAATTTGATGCAAATGTCTTCTAAGATATTTAATCCGTTCAAACATTGTCAATCTGACCAAATACAGAGAAGTTCTCGTAAAATATTCACTGCTCATTACGCATGCAGGAGCGCCGATTTGAAGTTGACACTAGTTTCGGGAATGGACTTACGGATTCATTTTTCAAATAATCAATTCATTAATAGAATCTTGGGGGTACGCTTGACCTACCTTGACTGTAAACTTCAGCCTAAAAATTCTTTTCATCAAATTGTCAGCCAAAATAATTGTCTTGATTGTCAATTAGCCTTACAAGGTGGATTAAAGCATTTTTATGAAGAGTTATTTGAGTCTTTTATAAGCCACGTGACCTAAGAATATTTGTTGCTCTTTCATTTCCCTTCCCGCATTTTAATTTGAACACTTTGAAAACAACGGTGCTGTAGTTTATGTTGGAAGCTCCTGACCGTGCATAATCCTTTGTTTTTTGTTCAAAAATTGTGACTGAATAAATTAATGCGATGTTTCTGTTGGTCAGTAAGTTCAATTTGATAGGAATTCTATCGAACGTTGTGCACGGTCAGGTCTAAAAAAGCTGACAAAGACATATAACAGTGCAGTCTAACAAGTTTCCAAACCCTGAATCCACTTTAATAACACCAGGTGGGTTCATTTTTTTCCCCTGTCTCTCTTATACTGAAATTCTCTGCAAACGAGACTTGGCCACTATCTCATAGAATTTATTTTTCTTATTGAATACTCGAGCCATTTCTCTTTGTATGGTTTTAGACGTTTGCTTCCTCTCTTTGCTGTGCATTGTTAGGGGTGTTGTAATAGATTCTAATGATCAATCTTCTGATTTTACATGCACAACTCCTGAATCGTGATGGGTTTCACCTGAAAAAGAAGTAAAACTGCCACAACTTCTTGCTTTCATTCTTTCAGAATGGTAAAAGGGCATTATCTCTTCCTGCCAACTTATCATGTGAGTACTTATACATGTATATCGTTAGTAGATTTTAAAATTAACACTTACAGTACATACTCATTTGTCAATAATTTTTTTAAATAAGTAATATAAATGTTTGCAAGTACCACGCTTTGCAACATGTTTTAAGTTTTCAATTTACTGCGGTTTGCTGGCAATACAAGAGATCCTGATGATCAGTATAAACAGCTGACTGAAGGTAAGATTTGCTGTATGTTACGTTATCAGGCACTATATCGGTCCCTGAGGAGAGAGGACCGAAAACTATAAAAAAAAAAAGACACTAACTGGGTTAACTTTTAATAACCCAATCAAAAATTCTTCCAAAAGTAACCTGGTTAAAATAGCTTAGTGAGGTTAATTTTTATGAGCGGCCGCACTCGCGAGTGTGAAGAAGGAAAAGTTGAACTTGTACGCAAGGTGGAAGGAGTAAATTTCCAAAATGAAGTGCTTGCATGCATGGAAAAATAAGCCTAAATTTAGAAAATTCCCGCCATAGCATTGAAACGCCCTAGCTCTTAGTAGTTCCATGTAGAGTCAAAGCAAGAGGAAGCGGGTCGATACCTAGTTGTTGCGAACTTGACGCTTGGGTTCGTCATCGAATTGCAACTTGACTTTGGTTTACTAGAGGGCGAACTGTTTTGAAAACACTCTAAATCTGTTAAAACGAATCACGGTTCATTCCATGCTATAATGTAATTCAGAAATTTGTTAGCCGACTCTTTCCTTCAACTCATGCGGGCTGTCCACCATCCATCTTCCAATAGCCGGACGATAGCGCGTCAGTTTTGATTTTTGTCAATGCCGTGTTAATTTCTATCAACTGTGTTTCTAGGAATATTTATCTCCTCTGTGACAATTTCGTCACACTGACCGAACAAAAAGGTAAATGGGCAAATAGATATACAAATCTGAACTATCATAATGATTTCACTTTATGATGTTTCTAGCGTTCAACCGCGTTCCTGAAGAGATTTATTTACGTGGTCCCTTAGCTGTGGAAGCCTATAACAAGGCTCTTAATGAAGGAAAAACTCGTTTCAAGAGGTTGCCGATCATGGTGATTGGACAAGATCGCTCCGGAAAAACTAGCCTTAAGAATTCGATGATGGGAAAGGCCTTCAACCCAGACGAAGACAGCACAGTGGGGATAGATGTTGGACCCTCACATTTCAATGTCTCACGTGATATTTGCATGCCAGGTGAGAATACCGTGAACAATCAAGCACAGATTGATTTCAGAGAAACCCTCTCTTTTGAGCACCACATGGCTCGTTTAGTCGTTGAAAGTTTAACTCCCAAAAACATTAATTCAAAGGAGGATTTGCCGTCAAAGGAGACAAAAATTGCATCATCAAGTGTGGCATCAAAAAATTCAATGGAATCTGTTCAAGAATCTGGTGCATATTCTGCAGCTCGCCAAGAAGAAAAGAACTATATAGTCAAGATTCCAGATGAGGTAGCAGAGAGGATAAAAATCTTACAAAAGGAAATTGAGAAAGAGAGAGTTGGAGACGATGCGGAAATGTATTCAATCGTTTGGGATTTTGCTGGGCAACCTGTCTACTATGCAACGCATCCACTTTTCCTCACACAAAGAGCAGTGTACCTGTTAGTTTTTGACCTCAGCCGAGGTCTTCATGCAAGAGCCGATCCCACCGTAAAACAAGGAATGTACAGCATGATTTTAGACAACCACGATTGTAAAAGTAACCTAGACTATCTGGATTTCTGGATGACATGGGTTGCTTCAATAGCCAATCAAGATGAAGACCAGCAGATACGTTTGGATCAATCACCAACGAATATTCCCCCTGTGTTCCTTGTTTGCACTCATGCTGATAAACCTTGTGGTGAGGCAGATCCATTTGTGCTAGCGCGTGAGGTGTTTGGTTCCTTGAAGACCAAGCCGTACAAAAACCAATTGTATAAAGACGTGTTTGTCGTGGATAACACAAAGTCAGGGAGTAAATCAGAGTGTTCAGAAGTCAAGCGCTTGTGGGAAAAAGTCGTTGCTGTTGCCAAGGATCTACCACAGATGAAAGAAGACTACCCGGTAAAGTGGCTAAGATTCGAAAAGGCTCTTCAAACCAAGGTAAAAGATGGGAAAAAGTGGATTTCTCTGGAAGATACAAAACAGATTGCGTCCAAAATGTGTCACATTGAGGATGATCGGGAATTTACAACACTGCTGGACTTTCTACATAACCAGAGAATCTTGATTCATTTTGACAGTTCTCTACTTTTGAATAATATGGTCATCTTGGATCCTCAGTGGCTGGTCGACTTGTTTACGTCGGTGATAACCGTAAAGCCTGGTCCCTACGAAGGAAAAGAAACAGAATTGTGGAGTAAGCTGCAGACAGAGGGCATCATAGAGTATAAACTTTTGGAACTTGTGTGGGAGCCTTTACGAATTCCAAAAGAAATGTTTTCAAGCCTTCTAGAAATCATGGAGAAATTCAGCTTACTTTGTCCTTGGCCATCATCAGATGCTTCATGTGGTAAGCAGTATCTCGTGCCCTCCATGCTGATGTCTCATCCACCAGAGGATATTATCAAGTTGGTAGCCTCCTCACAAATTCCATCCTTTTATATCAGGTTCGAATCTGGGCAGGTTCCTCCAGGCTTTTTTCCCCGACTCTTGCTGCAGTTTTTTCAGTGGGGCCAAGACGAAGTTTGGAGTGCAGAGAATCCTCAGTTGTACGCTAATTTTGCGCGGTTTTACACCTCTGCAGATGACGACTGCTCTGTAATTCTTCGATGCCATTCATCGTGTATTGAAGTTGTGGTTCACAGAGGAAATGTCAGGGCAAACCTGACAGAATCTCTTCAATCCAAGCTGAACCTGTCGGCAGTTCCCAACTATGATGGATTTGAAAAGTGGTGTGCTCGCGCAGTGCGAAGACAACTGGAATTGATGCTTGAGCGCATGCGAGAAGAATTCTTTTGGTTTAAAAATATGAAATATAAAGTAGGTGTGATCTGTCCCGTTTGTTGCCAAGAACGTAAAGCCAATTACTGCTGCAAAAATCACAAGCAGTGGTGTTGTGAGCAAGAGGAATGTCTGCACTTCCTGTCAGAGTCTGATTTGCAGGAGGCCAAAGACTTCATCACGTGTCACGGGTGTCCTACTGCAGAAATTAACAAAGTTCACGTCAAACGGTTTGCACCTTGGTTTGAAACTTCCGATGAACAGGTGAATAGACTCTAACTCTTGCTGTAAATTACTTTAAAACATTTACTACCAAACCCGGTTATATTTTATCTATCCTTTTAGCGTCAGTCTTTGGTTATCCCAGACACTCCAGTCAAACACTCTCGCTTTATTAAACCTCATTATTTTCTCACGAGAGCGATTACAACAAATCTATTAGAAAGAGTGAAACCCGTATTAAGTGGTCCCCACATTAAGCGGACACGATCGTGAATGAGTCCTACTCTTTTCTCTCCTTATTACCTGTAAAACCAATCTGGTTTTAATGGACATCTCGATCTACCACACTAGCGATGGTCCCGTGCGTGCACGCTTAATACAGATTTATGTAGTGTTTTCTAAATGCCCTGTTGGTTAAGACCGCAGGAAATCGCCGGCACTTGTTTCTTTACAAGTGATGTTTAGAGACAGTCCTTAACACCACATGTAAAGCAGCAATAGGCCCTTTGAAGCTAGGTGACTTTCAGTACACTACCCCCCACTCCCCCACCCCCCCTTCGCCAGCCCACAAGGCAACTTCGATCCATAAGATAGCGTTCAGAGCACTTAAAATCAACCTTGTTTAATTATCTCTTCCTTCTTTGTTACAGGCTATAGCTGAAGAAAGTGAGCCAAGACCTTCAGCTTCTGGAGGAGGTAAGACTGCCACACTAATAGGGTGGATGGATAATGTCAACGAGTGAACTACGTTATTTGTGTAATTAAGGTGGCTCCTTAATTAATACAAGAGCATTTAGCTGTGACAAATTTTCCGTCATAACTTTTTCGACTTTAACGCGATGGCTGCGAAACTTTGGAAAGAACAACAGATATCAGTCGGCAATAATACGAAATATTCCGATTTCATTGATGGTAAATATTTCTTGAGAAATTAGCGCTTAAAAGGACCCTAATGTTCAAAGAAAATCGCGTTTAGTAAAAAATTTTGCTGATATTTTTTACTGAAATTTCTGGTATCGGCTTTAATTGATATAATAAATATGCCAGAGGAATTTCAGAAAAATCGTTGGAGCAGAAAAGTCACTCAAAATTCAGCTGTGAAATTGTTTTGGAATTTCAAAAATAAATTACTATCAGGTAGAAGGAGCCACCAGTTTCAATTTTCGGGACAAGTAAATTCAACGTTTGCTAATTCTTAAAACAAAAGCCGATTGCCTATCGTGCTATTCTTTAAAAGGTACTTTTTAGTTTTAGAAGCACTATAAATTGCTCCAAACCTTGCTCTGAAGTAGAATTACTTGTTCTTCGACAGTTTTAAAATATCCCTTGGCAGTTTTGGCTCAAACTCCTGCCGCATACATTTTGATGCATTGCAATGCATTTTCAACGACTTTTACTACTGTTCGTTGCTTCCAACTCAGAAAAAAAGTATTGAGATTGGACGCTACCTCGTATCAGAGCTCAGATAGAACTGTCCAGCACCTTTGTTTATGACTACAAAATGAGCACGAGCGGCAGTTCTGCGAGGAATTCGCACCTCACCCAGGGGGGACAAACGACAATGATGACCATGCCTGTGAACCGAATAACATCACAGTACAAAATAAAATTATCGCAAAAATACTGCCCGTGAATAAATTTACAACTCTGAAATTTTTGTCACTCCTTTCTTCAATGAATGGGTATTTTTTTTCTTGATTATTATGTTTTGCTCTGCAATACATGTTTATACAGATCGGTTCACAGACATGGGCATCATTGTCATTCGTCCCCCCTGGCTGAGGTGCGAATTCCTCGCAGAGCTGCCGCTCGTGCTCATTTTCTGGTCATAAACAAAGGAGCTGAACAGTTCTATCTGAGCTTCGATACAAGGTAGTTTACAATCCCAATACCTTTTTCCTGAATTGGAAACAACATACAGCAGGAAAAGCCGTTGAGGATGCATTGCAATACATCAAAATGTATGTAGCAGGAGTTTGAACCAAAACTGCCGAGGGATATTTTAAAAATGTCGAGGAACAAGTCATTCGACGTCAGAGCAAAGTTTGGAGCAATTTATAGTGCTTCTGAAACTGAAAAGTACCTTTTAAAGAATAGCACGATAGGCAATCGGCTTCTGTTTTCAGAATTAGCAAACACTGATTTTACTTGTCCCGAAAATTGAAACTGGTGTCTCCTTCTTCCTGATAGTAATTTATTTTTGAAATTCCAAAACAATTTCACAGCTGAATTTTGAGCGACTTTTAGTCACGGACTTCTGCTCCAACGATTTTTCTGAAATTCCTCTGGCATATTTATTTTATCAATTAAAGCCGATACCAGAAATTTCAGTAAAAAATATCAGCAAAATTTTTTACTAGACGCGATTTTCTTTGAACATTAGGGTCCTTGTAAGCGCTAATTTCTCAAGAAATATTTACCATCAGTGAAATCGGAATATTTCGTATTATTGCCGAATGCTATCTGTTGTTCTTTGCAAAGTTTTGCAGCCATCGCGTTAAAGTCGAAAAAGTTATGACGGAAAATTTGTCACAGCTAAATGCTCTTGTGTTAATTACGGAGCCACCTTAAAACCATTCCGACAAAAATATTCGTCTCTTCAAGTGGAGATATCTTAATCTACTTCTAGCATCCCCTGGTAGTTATTTTTATATTGCAAACTTGGTAGCCTTCGAAATGACTAGAATATCCCAAACAAACCACTCTGTCCTTGCCAAGGATAGCGCTACAAAGTGCCTGTGCTTTTTTTACCAAGTCTGAATGCTGAAAGTCGAACATAAAGTTGTAAAAAATCATTGCCTTTCGCAGGAATTGATGAAAAATTGCTTGTACTTTCAAGCAAGGCTATAGAAACACTCATGTCGCAGCCGTGTGACTCCAGAGAGGTAGTACTTCAACTGAAAGACTGTTTGAAACTGGATGATGTTTCCTTAAAGAATCCAGACCCTGAGACCAAACGATTGATTCGTTGCCTTGCAAATAAAGCAAAACAGTCCAACAGACCTGACGTGGTCAGAGAATTGAGAGAGGTTGCACCGGCTGGAACTACAGGTATAAAGTTTGTTGTGGGGGTTAATGTAAGTACGGACGCGGAGATAATATTTTGGATTGCTGGGGAAAGCTCGCGGCTAGCGAGTTCAGCGAGTGGGGAAGGCGCGAGTTTATCTAGGAGAGTCCAGGCATGCTTCTCCGGAAAATTTTGAAATATAGAGTTTCTGAAATCAACGGAAATGCCTGAGAAAATCTTGCAAAAAATTTTTATCACCATTCTGTAAGTTTTCTGAACAAAAACGCATATTTAGCGATAAAATGTGTTTAAGATTAGAAGTACTTTGCAAATGAAAGAACATTAAAAACGGCAAAATTATTGGTTTGGCTAAAGGCCACCAGCCCCATAGCTCAGTGATCCCCCGACCTGCTTAATGAAATATTGTTCATGAGCAACGCACAGGTCAGGATTAAAAGAGGCAATGATGAAGCTTGCGGGATAAGGAATAGATCCCACACACCACAGGATAGGAAGATAATCATCATGTGAAGTGAAGTTTGCTCAGTATTGGTGATTTTTTAAAACAAGGACGAAAAATGTTCCGAAACATTTCCGTACGAACAATAGCACAGTCCGAACATTTTACTGTCGGGGGATATTTGACCGAGGCGTATATATGCAATATCGGCGGTATAGACTGTATTTCAGAGCAGTTGCTTAAATCAGTAATAGCTTCACTGTGCTTCTTTTCTTGGCCTTGTGTTAAAAAATCTACCTTCTAAACAAGGCGGGTCAAAAATTTCAAGAAAAAACAAAAATAATGTCCCTAAAAAATGTGCGAAAGTTGTTTTTCACTCAGTTTTTGTCTCAAGAGTGAATTTCTCTATCCAGCTCCTTCTTCCTTTTAGATCCATTTTGTTAATTTCTTTAAGCCCAGCACTGATTTGCTACCCTTTTTTATCTCGCTCTCTTTCCTGTAGGTCCTTTGATGCCCGAGTGTCTTGATGTTATGAACATACCTACTTCTGAGATACAGAATCTTACAGTTCATTTAAGCGGTGAGTGTCATTTATTTTGTGACAGGTTCATCAGTAATTCTCATTTTTGGAATTAAAAGACAGCTCAGAATGGTCACAGAGAAATAACTTTCGTTATAATTGTACGGACCTCTGAGAGTGAATGCACTATCAGATTGTATGTGATCTTTCGAATCTTTTAATTGCATCTTAGAGTGACGTTTATCGGGTTATTAGCAATATACGCTAGAGGCCTAACTTGCCTCATGTTACGCCGAGGGTAAATAAAGTTTATTTGTCACCTTTCACACCTACAATGCACTTTGACAATGTTATGACGTTATTTTATCTTTAATATTAGGGCAGACAGATAAAAAGACTGGCGTCAGTTTGTTAATTAGAAGCGCTGCACTTCGCTATTAGCTTGGTGGGAAAAATGGAATCTAAATGATCGCAGGCAGTTTTTAAGATTTTACCTTTTAGTGTGGTAATTATCATATTCCCTTAAAGAAAATTGCATTGTTCTTTTTTGTAGGAGGACAGGAGTGGAAGCAGCTTGCTGAAAAACTGGGCTTGGCTCCACACGAGATTCGTTTCCTTGATAACCGGGTAATGAACCCGTGCGAGGCTGCAATTGCGTTTATTGCTAGACAGCGATACATCACTGTGGGAGAGCTGTATGACACGATAAGCGAGTGTGGGCTGCCAGTGTTTGCAGACATTCTATGAGGTGAACATGACGCAGTTAAAGTACAACTTACAAATAAAGTCAAACTTCGCTTTACGGACACCCACTTAATAAGGACACTTAATACGGACAGTTTACTTTGTCCCTGGTAGCCTGCGAGCAAGCTCTCCTATTTGGGCAAGCAAAGCGAGCCTCATGAGAACGCACGGGCGTTCTCGCGAGACTCGCCAACCTCGTCCCCAGGGCTTTTCCCTTAATCACCCATTTTTTAAGGAAAAATCCCTGGGGACGAGGTTGGAGACTCGCTTCAGTCGCCCAAATACAAGAGCTTGCTCGCAGGCTATGTCCCTGGAGGAAAGAAAGCCCTAACATTTTCTCTAAATTCAGCCCTGTTCATACGCCCGTGACTTTCTATACCCCCCTCAGTGTCTGTATGAACGGGCTTTGCCTGTATTTTTAACCTGTAATTTATATGTTATAGATCGGTTCGTGACCTGTGGGATACATAGAGATGAGCTTGTGTCGCAGGCGTCGAAAGGGGAGGGGAAGGGAGGGAGGGAAACTAAGGGAGAGGGGAGTTGTGAGAGAGCAGGACGGAAGGAGACGTCCCTTTCCTTACCCCTTTCGCGCTTTTCTTTCTTATTTCGCACTTAACTTTCCGATAGATTTTTATATCATCTTAAAAACATTTTAAGGTAACAGTTATGGTAGATAATCCGACGCTGATCCCGGTGGTCAGTTGGATGGTGTCTAAATACATGTACAAAAGACAACTAGTCGAAAACTAAGTAAGGAAGCTATATTTTAAATTTGTAGATCAGAGAACTAAAATGGCGATTTTTTTAGATTAGTTTTGTAAAAGCTTCCGTATACTAAGTGAACACCTCGGGAATTCATAAATCTTGTCGGCTCAACTAGAGCTGTTCGTTTTTCTAAAATGGGATCTCGCAAGCGACCATGCATAAACTTTTTGAGGGCGTTTGCTTACGAGAGCTTTTAGCAGAAACTCTTTGATATGTTAATTAGTAGTTACAAATGGCTTTGTAAGAATGATATTATTTGAATATTTTTTATACCTATCACTCACGAAGTTAATGATGGTAGTAAATTTGATCAAGGAGTAAGTGTTGTCCAAGTGGCCGCTAACGAGAACTTAAAAACAGAGGACAAAACCAGCCGGTAATTCACAAAAGTAGTGGTGGTCGCTTAATAGAGTTTTACTACAAGTTCAAACGACTTTGAAACGAATTTTCACGATGCTGGTCATAACTGGTCGCTTACAAGTGAGATTGAAGTGAGTGGTCGCAAGGAGAGCTTCGATCGTATCAAAAATTAACTATACCTTCAAATGAAGTATAACAGAAAAGTCAGAGCGACAAGAAACAAAGAGAGTGAAGATTACAACATTTGTGTTGTTTCCTCAAATGCCTAAATGGCAAATAAATTTCAGTTTTAAAACATATAGGAACAGCACGGAAAAGACGGTAACATGAATTTTAAAGGTTGTTGCAAAACTGATACCCTGGCCGGTGTACCAGGGGTTTTCATGTGCTTGCGGTAGAATGTTTCGGGGTCGGGCGAAGGTTGAAGCCACGAGAGGCTAAGTCGCGAGAAAAAACTCCTGGTACCCAGTGTTTCGCCTGGGTCACTACAAAGACTCGACCGAAAGCGGAAACCCCGCATGAAACTCTCTTTCAGCCAGGGTACAAAACTAATGTTTCAAACTGATTTTCATTTTTCAACTGCTGTAGATTTATGGAACTGTCTGTCAGTAATCAAAAAAATTGATTAGTTATCAGGAGTGTAGCTAGGACTATTGTAGAGGTACGCCAGGAGTAATCGGCTCCTGGGTACGCACACAGTTACGGCTTTCGCGGGTGTGGGAAAATCGGGGATAACACTTCATTAGAAATTATCTGTAGCAGAGACATGTGGGCTGAATTCCACCATTTTATAGCTACCTCTTGTTCATCTTCCCTTCACTTTCTTTGATTTTATTAATTATTTCACTTTATTATCTATTTAGTTTCAACATTTTTTCCAGGTACGCACATGCGTACTGCATGGAGCATAGTACAGTTAGCTACGCCCCAGGTTATATTCCCTGTACCAGCTAGCGTTGACCAAATTTGGAAGTCGTTAAAACGAGTTTCAAACAGTAAAGGGGTTCTTGTATCTAGATAAAGGATAAATTCATAGTACTATTTGATAGAGGTTATAAAAAAATATTTACTAGTGTTTATATGTGTGCTTAATATAGGTTATAAAAATGCTGTTTTAGAACAATGTGATTCAAATCGTTATTTTTATATCATATATCTATAGTTTACATCTACATTTTTCCATTTTTCTCTTTTCCTTTTTAGCCATAAGAAATTTTCTTCTTATATAAAGGAGCTTTTCGAATGTTGTGTATAAACTTACCAAACTGTGCTGTTCAGACTTCTCATTTCTCAATGACCAGGGGTCCGTTTCTCGAAAAGCTGTTCTATGTTTGCCGAGTTGGCATTTAAGATCAAAGTTTTAATAATTTAGAAATTGATACAATTAAATTATCAGTTAACGAAGCAAAATTGGCCGGTTTGTGAGCTACGAACTGTGTTACAATTCAACAGGTTTTGATTTCAAAATCTGCCTTCGGACCCAAAAAGTAACCGGGCCTTTCGAGAAACGGGCCCCTGGTCTTTGAATATAGAAGCGAGGCTGGAGACGACCTTACTGAGCGCTTACTATTTGTACGGAAATTTCGAATGCTACCGGAATTTTTGTTGGCACCGAAACAGGAACGGAATTGAGTTTTACCAATTACAAAATACCTGTAAATTTTTCGCTTTCTCTCGACATGAAGCCCGGCACTAGTAATCCAAACAAATGGTATAGAAAATTTCGGTTGTTTCGGTAAAAACGGAAAAAAGGTAATACTTCGAAAGGTATTACTTTTTTTCCGGAAAATTTCCACCGGGCTGAACCGTTCCATTTGAATTCTCCCCGGAATTTCCGGGTTTTCCATACAAATGGTAAGCGCTCCTTGTTTGAGTCACAAACCTTAATAAACTGTTTTTTACATGCAACTGATCACAGGTTTCTAGCAAGAGAATGAAACTATTTGCATATGAAAAACAGGAAGGTTTGTAACATGACAACTCCCTTCCATTAAAGTGAAGGCACTGAGCACACAACGATAAAATGGCCTGGACCCATTTGTTCAAAGGTTAAATAGCGCTATCATTATCCAGTGGACAAGTATTAAGGGAAGCCAATTGCGCTATCTAATATATGGCGATTTATCCGGTAGATAACGTTATCCACCTTTTGTACAATTATGGCCTGTTGAGTTGGTTAAATATGAATATAAAGAGAGCTCTTTGTTTTATAGAACCAAAAGTAACAATTTGCATTAAAAGTGTGTGAAATCATATGTTATTTTTCTCAATTTTGTGAATTGACGTTGATTAACCCGGGAATAATAATAGGGACTTAAAGAACTTGCGTTCTTTCAGTCTTTATCGGGATTATTCGTACCCACTTACTTAGTCAAATGTAGGCGAACCCTCCTGAAGTTGAATTCCAAGGGACCATATCCACGTTCAGAAAGAGAAATAAAATTTCATCGGTGCTTGTTTATGTTCTTCATAAAACGCGAATTAGGCATTTTCACGTTGTAGTCGTGCAAAAGCGGCAAAGAAATGTACAAAAAAAAGAATGATGCACGTTCAAACTTTTTGTTGTTTTGCTCATTAAACATTTTTTTTTTGACGTTTGGTCGTTGGCTGAAAACCCGTTCAACCTAGCCTGCGTTCTGGTTCATCGGTTAGTAAAGTACGAGAAAGCTGAGGTTTTTTAGTGTGTTTTTTCTTTTGTGGTTCGAAAAGTAAGACGAGTTACAGCCACGTGAAAGCTAAACCGAGGTCGAAACAGAACACGCCACTCGCACATTTCCCATACTGCACCTTTTTGCCCTCCAAAATTTTGTGTAAGCATTGTTTTCAATTTCCTTTGGGACGGCTGCATGATGTATAGAGCGTCTGCGAACTGGTGCACAATATCGTGTTTGAATCCCTCAGAGTCGCAAAAACATATGTCGGCGTTTTTGATTGGCTTGTCGACTAGGATGTAATTTTGGCGCAGCATTGACAGGCACTCCATAGCTACGAAAGAGAAAACTCTTTGATGATATCAAATAACTTTTACTTAAATAAAATAGATTTACTAATCTCAATAAAATAGATAAAAACTCGCCAAGGCGTTTTCTTTTTGTTTTTCTTTAATGTAGACCCATTCATTTGTAAATTTCGACGCTGATTTAATTCTGCGATTCCACTTTTGTCGCCATAAATAGCACGGCAAAAGGACTCCAACTGCGTGAGGAGATCTTGTGATGTACACCAGTTTTTAGACCGTTCACTGTCCCCTATCTTTTGGAAGATCGTCATGATTAATAGTCTCCTTTGCAGCCGTTATTAGGGTAGTCACGCAACGCTCCTCCCCAATAACGACCCTAATAACAGCTGCGAAGGAGACTACATGATTGAGCGAAACCGATTCGGGCGGCCATCTTGCCGTTTCCTGATATATGTACCGAGGGGCCGGCTCCCAAAGCAGATTTGACACTCACGATCATCCAAGATGGCCACTCGTAACGCAAAGTCTTTGATCTCGACGATCTTAAGGAAAAATAGGGGACTGTGCATGTATAGTCTAACCAGTCTTTGTTAACTTGCTAAAAGATTTGCTAATACTAATTGTTAGATTGGACGAGGCAGTTTGAAAAGTCTCAGATGCCAATTCCAGCGAAAGCACTGTCTGAATCATACACAGCCCATGAAAGCGAGCATTTCTGGTAGGGCCTTACACATACCATAGCCAATGAGGCTGGCAACCTGGTGGATGTCGATGTAACGTGCGTGAAATTGTAAAATTAAAGTACCAGTGAAACATTCGGTACATCAATCTTGTGCAAAAAAGCAAGATGGAGTATCTGGGCCATCTGAAGAGCGACGATATCTTATTCTAAGGCTAGTTTTGCCGCGTTGCCAGCATGTAGAATTGATTATTCATGAGGATGTCCGCTTGTTCTTGGTTGTGACCGTTTTGTTCTTTTGCCTATTCTTGTCCTTCGTGAAATACCCTAGACTAGCTGTCCCTGCAAAATGAAATCTTACTGAATTAGATTTTTCTCAAAAAAGTAGGGGGGGGGGGGCACACGGCTTATCTCCCCTACTCTTACTCCTACGACATTGATAAAACTCGCCAAAATGTCTTTGAAATAGCTCTAGAGGAGAACACAAATAATTGAAGACAACAAAAAACACAACGTAATATGTTTTTTGGCTTGTTTTGTTGTTTTTGTTATTATTACTATTACTACTATTTTATAATGACCGTTGAATTGAATGCAAGATGAAACAGATGCAGACAAATCAGTTCGGGTAGGGCACCACATTTTATCCACTGAGACCCTGTACTTTTGGGAGGGGGATGGAGTGACTGAAAAGCATTTTAATGAGTGATAGGGAGATTAATAGGGAATGTCCATGGGGACAATAAACAGTGGCCGTTGTACAGAGATGGGTGTTAGTCCTTGAGTGTTAGTAAAGATTCGACCGTGGAATTAGTCTGTCCCAGGCTCTCAGATATTAAAGACGTCGCAAAAACGATATATGTCAAGGGAACTATAGGGCGCGCGTGTTCTAAGTTAGGGGGTGGCTTCGTCTCTTCCATGACCCTTGGGGTTTTCCTTGTAACACCGACTGATATAACCTTAAATCCTACAGGAAAGGAGCCTTGATGAAAGAACGTTGCCCTCCTCGGGAAAATATCTTTTCATTCGGAAAAAGAGCCTTTTCTTGGGCTACCCCCTGTGTAACAGTCAGTATCCCAGACGATAATGGTAATGCATGGCAGTACATGGTAATACATGGCTACACAGGGCAATAAAAAGCAATACATGGTGATCCATGGCGATACATGGTAATACATGGCTATATATGGTAATACATCGCTATACATTGAATTACATTGTAATACATGAATATACATGGTAATAGATGGGTATACGTGGTAATACATGGCTATACATGGCAGTACATGGTAATACATGGCAATACATGGTAATACATGGTAATACATAGTAATACATGGCAATACATGGCTATTTATGGCAGTACATGGCTATACATGGCTATACATGGCAGTACATGGTAATACACGGCAATGCATTGTAATACATGGTAATACATAGTAATACATGGCAATACATAGCAGTACATAGCTATACATGGCAGTACATGGCTATACATGGCTACAGATTGCAGTACATGGTAATGCATGGCAATACATGGTAATACATGGCTATACATGGCTATACGTGGTAATACATGGCTATACATGGCAATATATGGTAATACATGGCTATAAATGGCAATAAATGGCTATACATGGTAATACATAGTAATACATTGCAATGCATGGCAATACATGGTAATACTTAACAATTATTCCTCGAGCCCGAATGGGCTCTGAGTCAATAGCCCATGAGGCCGAAGGCTGAATGGGCTATTTAAGCTAGACTTTAATCCTTTTTTGCCGCCAAAAAGCCCACGCTTTTCGCTACTAGTGGGCTATAACATATAGCCTAGTAGTAGTTCAACCAATCAGAACGCAGCATTGATAATAGACCACTAGTTGGATTTTACTAAATAGAAATACATGGCAATACATGGTTATATATGGCAGTACATGGCTATAAGTGGCAGTACTTGGTAATACATGGCAATACATGGCAATACATGGTATGGTAATATACATGGTAATATACATGGTAATACATAGTAATACATGGCACGTACATGGCCATACATGGCAGTACATGGCTATATACTCTGATGTAAGTGATCATTTTTCGCAATTCTGTATTTTGAAATCTATAAGGGATAAAATTAAGATAAAAAAGTCAAAAGTGCGGGACTTTTCTAGATTCTCTAGGGCGTTTTAACGCTGATCTCTCAAATGTGGACTGGAATGCACTCTTAAATAAAAAACCGTGTGATGCGGACAATGTATTTTCTTCTTTTTATAATAAGTTTAACAAATTAATAAATAAACATGCACCTATGAAAACAATTTCAAACCGCAAAGCAAAACAGCACTCTAAACCATGGATTACCAAAGGTATAAGAATCTCCATTAAAGTTGAAGATAAGTTATATGCATCTGGTGACACCGCCAATTATAAAATCTATAGAAACAAAATTTGTACCTTAACGCGTTTAAGTAAACAGCAATATTATTCTAAATTTTTTAATGATAACTTAACTAATATGAAAAAAACATGGGAGGGAATAAACAATGTACTTGCCCGTAAATTAAAGAACACAAAACCTATTACTTTTATTAAGGACCCTAATGACAATGATTCTGTCACCAGTGACCCAAGTAGAATAGCCAACGTTCTTAATGACCATTTCGCTTCTGTTGGACCTAAACTGGCAAATAAGTTACCAACCGTTCAGCGTAAATATTTTGATTTTTTGAACAGATCTAACTCTCCTGACTCTTCGTTTGCTTTCAACCTAGTTACCCCAGCTGAAGTGGAATTGGAAATTTTGCGCATACCAATTAACAAATCTCATGGTTTATATTCATGTCCTACTCAACTGTTGAAGTACTCGTCAAATGTTATCAGCAGTACACTCGCAGAAATAATAAATCTTTCTATTTCGACTGGGATGTATCCCACCAAACTAAAAATGGCAAAAATTATTCCTATCTTTAAAGCTGAAGATAACACTAACGCAAACAACTATAGGCCTATTTCTTTGCTGTCTAACTTTAATAGGATCTTCGAAAAATTGGTCTTCTCTAGAAAAGAATCTTTCATTGAGCAAAATGACATACTTTCTCCATCTCAATATGGCTTCCTCAAAGCGCACTCAACTCAGCATGCAATTCTTGACATTCTAAGTACCATTCAGGAAAACATGGGCAAGCGCTTGTTCTCATGTGGTGTATTTATTGACCTAAAAAAGGCTTTTGATACAGTCGATCATAAAATTCATAAAGTTTGATCACTATGGTTTTCGTGGTGTTATAAATAAGTGGTTCTCTTCTTACTTAGAAGGTCGAACTCAAACGACGCAAATTGGTTCCTTTATATCTAAAAGAAAAAATACCACTTGCGGTGTGCGCAAGGCTCAGTCCTAGGCCCATTACTCTTCCTAATCTATGTCAACGACATCCAAGAATCCTCTGACAAACTTAAATTTTTTTTATTTGCTGATGACACGAATGCCGTATATGCTGACAAAAATCGCAAGTCCCTTGAGTCGACTGTAAATCAAGAACTCTGCAAGTTGTTCGATTGGTTAACGGCAAATAAACTAACTTTGAATATTAAAAAAACAAATTTTGTCATTTTTAGCCCGACTCAGAGAAAACTTACCTATCACCCTAAAATATTGATATTCGACAATGATCAAAATAAGAATGTGGCTCTAGAATGTAAAGAATTTGTGAGATATCTAGGTATAATAATTGACAATAATCTTTCTTGGAAACATCATATTGACCACGTAGCTATTAAAATGAGCCGAACTGTAGGAGTGATCTGTAAACTACGGCATTTTCTGCCAAGACATACACTTCTAACTATTTATCGATCCCTTGTTGCTCCTTATTTAACTTATGGTTTGACGGCCTGGGGCCAAGCATATAAATCGCATCTTGAAAAGTTTCTCAAGCTTCAAAAGCGAGCTCTTCGCTTTATCTATTTTTCTGAGCCAAATCAGCATGCAATTCCTTTATTTATTGAAGCCGGTGTTTTACCGTTAAAATTTTTGTATTATGAGCATTTAGCTAACCTTATGTTTGAAATAAGACACAATAATGCTCCTGGAAACATTCAAGATCTCTTCCAAGATATTTCTGATATTCATTCTTATAATACTCGATCCTCTGCCTCTAATAACTTTTCAAACTCTCAATTCAAGTGAATTCATTTTCTAGAATCGGAACAAAAATATGGAATGAAATGCCTGTATCTTTAAGAAAACTTTCAAAAAATACCTTTAAGAGGAAAATAAAACAAACACCTTTTGAGATCCTAGCTTCAGAAGACTGTTATATTGATCTCCCAGAAATCGTTCAAAAGTTAAGCTGAATTTATTTTCCTCTTAGTTGATATGTAATCATTAATATCGTTTAGTTTATCAGTAGTCTCTTGTCATAACTGTTGTCACTTATTATTAGTAATACCATTAGTCTATCAGTAGTCTCTAGTCACTGTTGTCAATTTTAATTTCTTTAGTTCTCTTGTTACTTTTAGCTGTATTTAGTTTATTTTCTATAAACATGACCCGCCTAGATAAGCTTAGCTACCCGCGGGCATGTTATTGTACTTACTTCAAAACACAATAAAATAAAATGTATGTATGCATGTATGTATACATGGCTATACATGGCAAAACATGGTAACACATGGCAATACATGGTAATATATGGCAATATATGGCAATACATGGCAGTACAGGGCTCTACATGGCTATAGATGGCAGTACATGGTAATGCATGGCAGTACATGGTAATACATAGCTTTATTACATACATACTGAGAAATACTCACCAAAAATCTATGTCGTAAATTTTCGTACGCAAATTAGTTCTAGCCAATCAGAGGAGCGAACGATGGTTTTCACACGTGAAAAAAATGATACGTCCAATCAGAAGCCACAGAGGTGTGCGAGTTTCGCGCCAAAATTCCCACCTTTTATTGCAGCTTTCAGCGCCGCTTCGCACACATTCAACGAGAAAAGTTTTACTCAAAGAGTTTTTCTCGCTTAAAAAGTGAAAAACATTTCGGAAATGGAGTGGAATAGTTTCGTTTGTTTCACTGTCAATAAAGAAAACGGTAGAGAGCCGGCGAAACAACAGCGGGAAGAGATAAACAGAACGAGACGTAAGCTTTTGTTGTACTTTTTGTCGGAGCTACTTTGCCTTTCATTTAAGCTTAAGCTTGTATTGAAACCGGCCATTTTACTTAAATTCACTCATTTTCAATTGTGTATTGAGAACAAACAGTTACGGTTACTTATAGTTCTTGGATTACCCCATATCCTCGCCTTCATTTATATTTTTAACAAACGTTTTTACTAAAAAGCTGATACTTCGTTTTCGTTGTCATTTTGCAGTAAGTGTGTAGCGGCAAATTTTAGCATTTTTGAAAGATTTAAAATAAAAAGGCTGCCAAAATGATGAATGTCTCAGTATGTATATGATAAACACAATACCACATGGAAAGTGCTTTGTACGGTATTTACGTACTCGTTGTTTTTGTATCAGAAATCTTACTCGTTCGCTGCGCTCACTCGTTCGATTTCTGATACGTCAACAACTCGTGCGTAAATACCGTACGCCAGCACTTTCCATGAAGTATTCTCTATATACATGGCAATACATGGCTATACATAGCAATACATGGTAATACATGGCTATACATGGCAATACATGGTAATACATAGTAAAACATGGCAATACATTATGGTGCATGCATGGCTATACATGGTAGTACATGGTAATACATGGCAATACATGGTAATACATAGCAATACATGGCAATAAATGGTTTATACATGGGAGTACATGGTAATGGTTATACATGGCAATACATGGTTATAGATGGTAATACATAGTAATACATGGCAATACATGGCAATACATGGCAGCACATGGTAATACATGGCAATAAATGGGAGTACATGGCTATACATGGCAATGCATGGTAATACATGGCAATACATGGCAGTACATGGTAATACATGGCAATACATGGCTAGAAAAGGCAGTACATGGTAATACATGGCAATACATGGCTGTACATGGTAATATATAGCAATGCATGGCAATACGTGGCTATACGTGGTAATACATGGCTATGCATGGTAGTACATGGCAATACATAGTAATACAGGCAATACATGGCAATACATGGTAATACATGGTAATACATAGTAATACAAGGCAATACATGGTTATACATGGCAATACGTGGTTATACATACATGGCAATACATAGTAATACAGGCAATACATGGCAATACATGGCAATACATGGTAATACATGGTAATACATAGTAATACATGGCAATACATGGTTATACATGGCAGTACGTGGTTATACATAAAAGTGGTTTAAAATGAATTCTTGATACACTTAATAACCCTACTTAAAGTACCTACCGATCGGGACCTCTCCACCTCTGGCTCTGGTATAATCAACGGGATGATCCGTTTGCCGACAATCTCGTTCCCAGAGGCCGCGGTCCTTTTGTTCAGCGACAGGGATCGGGACCTCTGGGATAATCCGTTTGCCGACAACAGGATTCTTGTTGTCGTCCCAACTGAGCAGGCCCGAACCAATAAGAGAGGGGGATAAGGAAGGGGGGGGGGGGTCCTACGCACGTATCACGGACTTTAAAAGTAAAACTAACGCATCACGGTGGTAAAAATTCCGTGCTCACGTTTCACGGCTATTTTCGACAATTCATTCCATCTTTACTGTCGTTGTTTATCGTGTATACTTCTCTCTTTGCTCCCTTCTGCGGACTTTTCTAACAGAGTTTTATTTCAACCGTGCTTTTCGGACTCAGCTTTCAAACCAGTGTAGTCAATGATGTGCCCCTTAACAAGGATCCTAATTAAGAGCTTCTAGGGATGAATGCTTACCGTTTATGGGTATTCGAATTCGTTCTTTACCTCAAAGAAAACCCATGGGATCTACATAATTTGTTACTCCCTCCAAATTTAAAAAAACTTGCTCATTGTTACCGTCGGTCATTGGAGCCGGGATCCCCACGCAAACCCCACGCGTGTTTGCTCCACAAGAATATAAGAGCTGATTGATAATTAATTGAAAAATAGTGACGTCACGGAAGTTGTTTCCCAGCTGAAGATCGCTAGCGCTCTTTTCTCGGCGGGTGAAACAAGAGCTAAAAAAGCAAGGGCAGCGCCGGGAATTTTTCCTTGGTGGGTGATAACTGGGAATATGTGTAATATTGGCATGATAACGCCAATGATGAGTGCCGAAGGCACGATAAACTAGGGGGTTCTGGGGGCCTGCTAGTACATGGCAATACATGGCAGTACATGGCTATACATGGCAATACATGGTAATACATGGCAATACATGGCAATACATGGCAATACATGGCTATACATTGCAATACATGGTAATACATGGCAATACATGGCAATACATGGCTATACATGGCAATACATGGTAATACATGGTAAATACTAATACTGGCAATACATGGCTCTACATGGCAATACATGGTAATACATGGCAATATATGGCTACACATGGTAATACAAATCAGTATATGGCAATATGCTCTTGTACTTTTATACAAGCCTTGATACACTTTAATAACCCTACTTAAAGTACCTGTGTCTTCTCCCCAATAGCTAGTGGTAGTTACTAGTAGTTAGTGGTAGTTATTAGTAGTTGCCAGTAATTGTCGGTAGTTACTAGTAGTTGTCGGTAGTTATTAGTAGTTACTAGTAGTTGGTGGTAGTTATTGGTATTTACTAGTAGTTACGGGTAGTTACTAGTAGCTGCTGGTAGTTACTAGTAGTTACTAGTAGTTGCTGGTAGTTGCTAGTAGTTCCTAGTAGTTATCGGTAGTTACTGGTAGTTACTGGTAGTTATTAGTAGTTATCGGTAGTTACTAGTAGTTGTCGGTAGTTACTAGTAGTTGCCAGTAGTTGCTAGTAGTTGTCGGTAGTTACAAGTAGCTACTGGTAGTTACTAGTAGTTGTCAGTAGTTTCTACTAGTTGCTAGTATTTACTGGTAGTTACTAGTAGTTACTAGTAGTTGTCGGTAGTTATTTGTAATTACTAGTAGTTGATGGTAGTTATTGGGATTTACTAGTAGTTACTGGTAGTTACTAGTAGTTCCAGGTAGTTACTAGTAGTTACTGGTAGTTGCTAGTAATAGTAATAAATTGCTTTATTTGCGTGACCGCATCATTTTACAGTATTGCAAAAGCATGCATATGACAATCAAAATATAGAACAAACAGCACTAATAATAATCTAGGAAAATTCAGTTACATTACTAACAATGAATCACGTATTTTCATACAGGAGGAAACAAACTTCATAATTAACTTATTTAAATGATGTTCCTTCGAATTTATTATAAGTTTTATGCTTTCTGGAGATGATTTCTTGTCAAAGTCAGGTATTATTCGATTGATTTGATTAATAAATGCCTGTCTCTGTACTGAGTATTTGTTACATTGAAAGAGGAAGTGAATCTCATCTTCTACCTGATTTGAGTTACATAAAGGACATAATCTATTTTCTCTTGGCAAATGATCGATTTGGTATCGACCATGTTCAATCATAAGTTTGTGATTACTTATTTTAAATTTAACAAAATTCTGTCGTTCGTCATAATGTCTTAGCTGGTAGAGATAATCAGAAGTAGAATATTCATCTTTAAAAGTTTTATAAAATTCTAGTTTTTTTGAATTTTCAAGGCTGTGCTGCCAAAAAGATAGATATTTCTCTCTCATTTCTGTGGTATATCGTCTAATTTTATCATTATCTAGAGATTCAGCACCTAAACTGGTCAGATTGTATTGTTCAAACATGTTTATGAAATTGGAAAAATATCCTGAATTATTCATAGAATGTAGATTCTTTGACATAAGGAAAGACTGTTTGACTATAGAGTCATTATCTTTGTTGTTGAGGTAAACAAAATATTTCATATTTTCTGATTTATCGGGATAAGCAGCGGCAATCTATCAAGTTCAGCTCTGCAAGCTATGTTAGAGGCCTTATTGTTAACCTCTAAGTAACGTTTACAGAATTTGAGGTGGATTTTTTCTATTGGGGAGCTATCCCATTTTTTAAAATCTTGCTTGGTGTACATTCCCCATACCTCGCTGTTGTAAGCGGTAGTTACTAGTAGTTGCTGGTAGTTACTAGTAGTTACTAGTAGTTGTCGGTAGTTTTTAGTAGTTACTGGTAGTTACTAGTAGTTATTAGTAGTTACTAGTAGTTGTCGGTAGTTATTAGTAGTTACTGGTAGTTACTAGTAGTTAATAGTAGTTGTCGGTAGTTATTAGTAGTTACTGGTAGTTAGTAGTAGTTCTCGGTAGTTACTAGTAGTTGTCGGTAGTTATTACTAGTAGTTACTAGTATTTACTGGTACTTACTAGTAGTTGTCGGTAGTTACTATTAGTTACAGGTATTTGCTAGTAGTTGCCGGTAATTACTAGTAGTTACTAGTAGTTATCGGTAGTTACTAGTAGTTGTCGGTAGTTACTAGTAGTTGCAGGTAGTTACTAGTAGTTCCTAGTACTTATCGGTAGTTACTTGTAGTCACTGGTAGTTACTAGTAGTTACTAGTAGTTACTGGTAGTTACTAGTAGTTGCTGGTAGTTACTGGTAGATGTCGGTAGTTACTAGTACTTACAAGTATTAACTGGTAGTTACCAGTAGTTGTCGGTAGTTACTAGTAGTTATCAGTAGTTACTAGTAGTTACTGGTAGTTATTAGTAGTTGTCGGTAGTAGCTTGTAGTTATCGGTAGTTACTAGAAGTTACTGGTAGTTACTAGTAGTTGTCGGTAGTTACTAGTAGTTGGTGGTAGTTATTGGTATTTACTAGTAGTCACTGGTAGTTACTAGTAGTTGCCGGTAATTACTGATTCGAGTCGACTGTTTTCATTTGCCTCTACTATTTCTATTGACGCTGTTGAAGTGAAAGTCTAGAAATATAACAGAACACTTAATGTCAGGTCCCCCTCGGAAAAACAGTTAGTTATATTTTTCTTCGAGTAATGATGTTTCCCTTATTGACTTCTTCTCGGCAAACATCAGGACTCTCGGCGTTCTCAATTCCTTTCCTTTAGGTTCCACCAATGTGGTATTAAACCAACGTTCACACAAAGCAATCACTTTAAGTAGACTTTATTTGTGAAAGTTTATCTTAAACATAATATGCGTTTACACAGAATGACATGTTGGTTCATATATTCCATTTAAAGTGACATGTATTTCAGTCTCAATGTCAACTCTTTTCCTTTTATTTTATTTCTACTAATTTATAAAAACATCACTTAATGATGTCGCTGACATAGTCATTATCACATTGAAAACCTTGCAAACAGTAATAGTTTTTCAGTATGTGTTTGAAGTAAATATCCATTTCCTTGTTGTAGTAGTCCTTTGTAAAACCAATGTTACACTAAAGGTTCTCTTTCTATAATTGGATGCAAACGGTTTTTAATTATCTAATTGTATTACGGCTGCGTAGATGGATCTTTGCTAACCTTTTTTTTGTTTTTTTGTATTTTTTATTTGCGATCGTAGCTGCAATATTTTAGATTACCACCTCCTTCTGAATATAAAGTGATCTTTATTTCTTGGTTTCTAAAGTGTGATCATGTCAAGATTTGATTAGTTATACTTAAGTTATAATTTTTACTTTCTGACGTGTGCAAATTTAATATTCAGATGTTAAAAATATCGTTTCATAACATCGCCTAGACGTCAGCTGAAACAAAACAAAAATGTTATCTATTTTTAAAGATCAACTGACCGAACCTTCATTATTGTATAGCTATCATAAAATCAGGACTTACTTATGCCTCATCCACGCTAACTAGACATGTTTTATTAAACCAAGTTTTAGAAAAACTAAAAGCCGACCTGCAAAACTGTGTTTCACAAAGGATTCCCAAAGGAAATTCAACATGTTTTGTAATTTGCACTAAATCTGCAATCCATTTAAGTTAGTTAGCAGCTTTTATGAAAGAAAGAAAATTGAAACTGTGTTTAATTAAACACGTTTTTAAATATCTTTAAGCTTTGGTGTGAATGGGGCTTTAGTTTAATGTAAAAGCTACAGATTAACACGAAATTTATTTTAGACTGAAATGCGTTTTCAGTGGTATTATACCGATGATAGGTAGAAATACATTTAAATGACAGTGCTGGGAGAACAGCCCAACGGGAATATCTGGATTCATAAGGCTTAATCAGCTCTTTGTTCTTGCTGGGAGCAAGTGCGATGTCGTTTCATTACCGTACGATTCTCGAAACAAACTTGAACTGTCCTGTGACAGTGGCCCATGGTCCAAGCAGCAAAGGCAAAACCACTGCTCTTCTTTCAGAACTTTCACTTTTTGGAGGCCAAAAGAATAATTTCTACTCAAGGGGGACCAAAGAAAGCTTCGTATCAATTTTGGCAAGGCAGACAGTTCCTATTGGCTTAGACGACCCCCAGTCAGTGAAAAACATAAGCGAGCTGCTCATTAATTGACCTCTTCTGAGGGGCAAAAAACACGAGCGTGATGAAAAGAGGTGCCAGTAAGCCACTTGGCACAGTACTGACAAGTGCAAATTTTACACCGACAGAAAGTGCAAGGTACCGCTTATTAGTAATCTTAATCGACGGTTACCACTCTTCACAAATCTTAACACGTCATTATGATCACACCTTAGAAACAATATGAAGAAATGAAAATCACTTTATATTCAGAAAGTAATTTTAAAAACTGCTGAAACAAGATCCAAAAATTTGATTTTTGAAAAATCCACCTACGCAGCCGCCATATAATTAGATAATTAAAACCGTTTGTATCAAATTATGGAAAGAGAACCTTTAGTGTAACATTGGTTTTACAGAGGACTTCCACAATTAGAAAATGGATATTTACTTCAAACACATTAGAGAATATTATTGTTTACAACGTTTTCGATGTGATAATGACTATGTCAGCGACATCATTAAGTGATGCTTTTATAAATTAGTAGAAATAAAATTAAAGGAAAAGAGTTACGACATTGAGACTGAAATACATGTCACTTTAAATGGAATATATGAACCAACATGTCATTCTGTGTAAACGCATATTAAGTTTAAGATAAACTTTCACAAATAAATGCTACTTAAAGTGATTGCTATGTGTAAACGTTGGTTTAATACCACATTGGTGGAACCTAAAGGAAAGGAATTGAGAACGCAGAGAGTCCTGATGTTTCCCGAAACGAAATCAAAAAGGGAAACATCATTACTTGACGAAAAATATAACTAACTGTTTTTCCAAACTGGACCTGACATTAAGTGCTCTGTTATATTTCTAGACTTTCACTTCAACAGCGTCAATAGAAATAGTCCAAGAGAATGAAAACAGTCGACTCCAATCAGTAATTACCGGCAACTACTAGTAACTACTAGCAACTACTAGTAACTACCAGTAACTACTAGTAAATACCAATAACTACCACCAACTACTAGTAACTACCGACAACTACTAATAACTACCAGTAACTACTAGTAACTACCAGCAACTACTAGTAACTACCAGTAACTACTAGTAAATACCAATAACTACCACCAACTACTACTAACTACTGACAACTACTAGAAACTACCAGTAACTACTAGTAACTACTGATAACTACTAGTAACTACCAGTAACTACTAGTAAATACCCAGAACTACCATTAACCACTAGTAACTACTAGTAACTACCGACAACTACTAGTAACTACTAGTAAATACTAGTAACTACTAGTAACTACCAGTAACTACTAGTAACTACCAGTAACTACTAGTAAATACCAATAACTACCACCAACTACTACAACCAACTACTAGAAACTACCAGAACTACTAGTAACTACTGTAACTACTACTAAGTAACTAAATACCCAGAACTAGTAACCACTAGTAACTACTAGTAACCAACTACTAGTAACTACCAGCAACTACTAGTAACTACCAATAACTTACCATCAACTACTAGTAACCACTAGTAACTACCAATAACTACTAGTAACTACCAGTAACTACTAATAACTACCACTAACTACTAGTAAATACCAAGAACTACCATTAACTACTAGCAACTACTTGTAACTACCGACAACTACTAGTAACTACCAGTAACTACTAGTAACTACCGATAACTACAAGCAACTACCGACAACTACTACTAACTAGCAGTAACTACTAGTAACCATCGACAACTACCAGTAACTACCAGCAACTAGTAGTATCTACTGACAACTACTAGTAACTACCAGTAAGTACTGGTAACTAATAGTAACTACCGACAACTACTAGTAACTACCGAGAACTACTACTAACTACCAGTAACTACTAATAACTACCGACAACTAGTAGTAACTACCGATAACTGCTAAGAACTACTAGTAACTACCAGCAAGTACTAGTAACAACCAGTAACTACTAATAAATACCACTAACTACTAGTAAATACCAAGAACTACTATTAACTACTAGTAACTACTAGTAAATACCGAAAACTACTAGTAAATACCAGTAACTACTAGTAACTACCGATAACTACCACCAACTACTAGTAACCACTAGTAACTACCGACAACTACTAGTAACTACCAGTAACTACTAGTAATTACCAATAACTACTAGCAACTACCGAAAACTACCAGTAACTACCACCAACTACTAGTAACTACCAGCAACTACTAGTAACTACCAGTAACTACTAATAACTAGCAATAACTACCACCAACTACTATTAACCACTAGTAACTACCGACAACTACTAGTAACTACCAGTAACTACTAGAAACTATTAGTAACTACCAGCAACAACTAGTTGTCGAGTCATTCAAGAGACAACAGCGTGCATGTGTTCATAAAACTGCCATGTTTAATTCCTCTCCCCTATTCCTGTAGTGCGCATGCCTAAATACTACACAACACATGCGCGTGACACATGAAAGGTCAAAGTTCAATAACACAACGTCTTCCCTTTTTGAGAGATTGCAAAGTAACATACAACTCGGGTATGGAACTAAAATCTACCATATGTGAAAACTGTCCGCGAAATTAAATAAGAACAAAGTTCAAGCACAAGTTTCAAAGTGTCTTTTAACTAAAGTTCAATGTTCAACAAAGTCCAAGGCTCTCTTGTAACTTGAGAGAGGGTCTAATGAGTCTCTCTTGTCTAGAAGCGAGACAAGGCGATGGGAGTTGCTTCAAGGGAGTCAATGCCTTGTCTCGGGCTTGTTTCTTCACAACACTAGGTGAAACTGGCTTGTCCAAGACACTGGGCAACGTTGGTTTGTTGGTGGGGATTGGGTTGACATGGGAACGGTTTCGTCTCACTGTTCCATTCTCTGTCTCGACCAAGTGGGATCTAGGTGCTTCTGCTGCTTCAGCTATTGTACCAGTGGTTCCCATATCTTTGATGTGCACAGGAGTACCAGGTTGGACTGATTTCAAGGGAATGGCATTGTGCCGTTGATTGAAGTTTAGCCTTTGATTTTCCTTGCTTCCTTCTTCCCTTTCACGTAGGTTGTCCATATCTGGCCAACTTGGATTGAGAACAGTGTGGAAGGTTGGGATGGTGTTTCTCAGTTTTCTTCCCATGAGTAGTTCAGATGGTGAATATCCACAAGCAAGAGGGGTAGACCTGTACGCCAACGGTCCTTTGGATGGATGTTTTTCTTTCTTCAGCAATGACTTGGTGGTTTCTACTGCGCGCTCTGCTTCAGCTGTGGGAAACGGGGGCTACTTGTTGTATGCTTGAAACCCCATTCTTTTGCAAAATGAGTGAATTCGGCTAATGCATACTGTGGGCCATGGTCACTTCTTACTTCTTCAGGGATTCCATGCCTTGCAAAAATTGCTTTGACGGCTCTGATAACTTCATGCGATTTGGTGGTCTTTTGCATGGCAGCCACCGAGATATAGCGTGAGAAATAGTCCACCACTATCAGATAGAGCTGGCTTCAAAAAAACGCCAAACTGAAGTTATTAATAAACTATCCTTCCAGATCCTTCCAAATAATCGGGGCTTGAGAACTAATAGCAAATTGATACCTAAGGGACATTTTATGCAAGTTGAGCGAGAACGAGTTAGATAACCATGAAAATCACAATTAAAGTGGAGGAGCACTAAGGAAAGAGAGGCAGGTGGAAGGCTATTAAAGTCAGTGAGAATACCAGGGAAATGATAAAAAGCTTCGAGACTAGGAGGCTTAGAACGTGTTCGTGGAGGCGAAAAGGTGATAATTCGCGCGCGAGAGAGAAAAGAAGAAAAACCAATCTGTTCAAGCAGACCCTCAAGGTCATGTTTCACATTATCAAGAGCTTATGAGTCGTGTTTTGCCTGTCGGACGCTAGTTTCTAACTGAATCGATCGTTGTTTCGGTCAGCATTTGTGAAATAGCGTACACAGTCACTCAAGAAACAATCCACGGATTCCAACAAATCCGTTGTCGGGGAGCCAACAACCACCACTACTGTGAGGGCAATGAATAAGAACCAAATCTTGCTCGAAATTAACGCGGCCATTGCGGCCATGCTTGATTCAAACTGAAGTTACTTTTCAGCTCCATCGTACATGAAGGGGTTTTTTGCTGACGGTATAATTCAGTGCCTCTTATATGACAACTTTCTGTAACCCCATATACCACATGCTTGTTTGTAACGCATATATATGGGCTTTTGTGTGCGCATATATATGCTCGTTTGTAAGAAAATGGTCATATACTTGGGAATAAAACGCAAGTACACGTGACAAAAAAAAAGCACGTATATCGTGTAGCAGGAATGATTGCAAGTATACGTGGGAAAAAACCGCACGTATATCGTGTCATAATTTTGAAACAAATGGCCGACCATACGTGCCGATCATCCGCCAGGGACGTTCAGGAAAGAGTGTTGGCATGAGTGGCTCAGCTCGCTGCTGTCGGTGCTTGGCACAAACTTTGCAATTTTCAACCATGTCTTGAACTTCACGGCTGAGACCAGGCCACCAAACAGAGGTCTTTGCGCGTTCTCTGCACTTGACTATTCCCTGGAGCCCTTCGTGTATCTTATCCAAAACTTGAAGCTTCATGGCTGACGGCACGACAACTCTAGTTGACTTCAGGAGTATCCCATGTACTGAGCTCTCCTCTGGCTGACCAATAAGGCTTCAGTGCATCATTAAGACGAAAGTTGTCTGGCCAGCCTTCCAGGCAGTAACTCTTTATTTGTCGACAGACAGGGTCCTCATCCTGGGCTTCCTTAATTTCCATTAGTTTCACGTAAAGAGTCTAGGACACTGTCAACATAGATGTTCATTTCTTCTTCAGGAACAGTGGCCATTCTGTTTGTCTTTTCAGGACTGCATTCTTCACAACGCATCTGCTATATACATTTCTTTTCCAGGTACATGGTTTACCGCTTTAAAGTGAAAACGCATGAGGCGCATTCTGAGCCGCTGAACTCTAGGAGGGACTTCATCCAAGGTACGGGTGGTGAGAAGAGGAACCAATGGCTTCTGATCTGTTTCAGCAAGTATAGACTTTCCCACTATGTAGTCGCTGAATCGCCCACATGCCCAGGTTAGGGCTAAGGCCTCTTTCTCTATTTGCGCATATTTGCATTCCACCGGGGTGAGTGCTCTGGATATGAACATCACAGGTCTCCAAGTCTGATCTTCTTGCTTCTGTGGGAGTACTTCTCCCAGTCCAAATGAAGATGCATCCGCTGTCTTTGTTAGGATCATAGACAGCAAGTACTGGTGCAGCTGTCAAGATAGACTTGATGTCTTTGAATGCTTGTTGTTGGGGTGTTCCCCAGACCCACTAGCTATCCTTCTGCATAAGGCCTCGGATTGGGTTGGTCTTGTCTGCTAAATGTTCTGCAAACTTGCTTAGGTGGTTTACCTTTCGTAGAAACACACGGACTTCATGAACATTCTTGGGTGCAGGTAGGTTTACTACGGCTGCAACTTTGTCTGGATCCACTTCAGTACCATTTGCGCTAACAACATTGCCTAGGACCTTGATCTTGGGAACTCGGAACGTGCACTTGTCAATGTTAAGCGTAACACCAGCCTCACTTAGACGCTCTAACACTTTCTTTAATCTGTAATCATGTAGCTCTATGGTGGGGGCATGAACTAGGACATCATCAATGTTGCATTCAACTCCTTCAAGTCCTTCAAGAATTCTACTCATGCACTTTTCAAACTTTTGTGAACCAGAGCTAATTCCATAAGGCAGCACGTTAAAACAGTACCGTCCCCAAGGTGTGATGAAGGTTGTGAGTGGTCTCGAGCTTTCGGCCAGCTTTATTTGCCAGAATCCAGAACTTGCATCGAGCTTGGTGAAGTACTTTGCACCTGCTAGCTTTCCCAAGGTGAGGTCCACGGAGGGAAGAGGGCGATTCTCACGCTGAACATACTCATTGAGCTTTGTTAAGTCTACACACACTCTGACTTTACCATTTGGCTTAAAGGTTACTACCATTGGAGAACACCAATCAGTTGGGTGGTCCACAGGCGAAATCACTCCACATCCTTTCAATTTCGTGCTTGGTTTCTTCATACGGTGGCATAGGCACCTTTCTTGGCACAGTCAGTGCAAAGGGCTTTGCATCATCTTTTAGCTTGATGGTGTACTTATCTTTCATGGTACCCAGTCCTTCAAACAACTGTGGGTAGTCATGCATCACTTTTGTCTTGTAGTCAGCAGTTGTCAGTTCACACAATCTTGATATAAGGTTTAGTTTCACTGCAGCAGATCTACTCAGAAGTGGTCTTGCTAAACTTTCTACGACATATATGGTTTCCTTTGTGGAAGTTTGGCTGTAAGCGAGAGTGACTGTGAATTCTCCGTTACAGTTCATCCTGTAATTGCATGGACCCAGGAGCACTTTATCAGTAGGCTTAAGCTGTATCTTCAGATCACTGTTAAGGAAGGTATTGTATGGGATGACAGTTACATCTGCACCACTATCAAGCTTGAAGTTAACTGGTTTCTCGTCCACAAGAACGGTTGCAATCCATGGTGACTTTGTGGGGTTGCTTTGGACTTCACTAACGTCCACGATTTCTCCTAGAAAGAACGATTCTTCCTCTTCAGCAACTTCAAATACTTTTCCTGGTTTTTAACTTTTACAAGCCTGCGCCCAATGACCGATTTTTGAACACTTGTTACCCTTGGAGAAGCGTGCAGGACACGTTTTCTTCAGGTGCAATTTTCCAAGGCACCTTTAACACTTTTGATCAGGATTTTTCTCTTTGGAGCTATCGGAAGGTTTCTCTTTAGACTTGTCTTGCGACTTCTCTTTGAAGTTTTCTTTGTTTCTCCGCGATTTTCCTTTCGCGATGCCATCAACGTGCGCTGGAGTAGACTTGAATCCGCCGTTAAGAATGTTTTGTTGTTGTTTCACCGTCTCTCTTTGTCTCGCTAAATTTGTAGCTTTTTCCAGGGTGAGATTCGGATCTAGTTGAAGTTTTTCCGAAAGTTCGCGGTTTTGTAATCCCACGACAATACGGTCGCGAATGAGCTCTTCTTTTAGCGCGCCAAAATTGCAGTACCTTGGCAGGCCATACAGTTCTGTGATAAAATTATCCACCGATTCTCCCGCTCGTTGACTTCTTGAGTTGAATTTTGCTCGCTCAAAGATGATATTTCTTTTCACGATGAAGTAATTTTCGAATTGTTCTTTCACTTCTTCATAATTCTTCTCTTGTTCGGCGGTGAATTCGAATGAGATGGAGATATCGTCCGCTTGTTCACCCATTGTGTAAATTAATGTGTTTACTTGATTTTCGCCGGTTTGTTTACCAAGCCCAGTAGCCTTGCGAAATCTCTCAAACCTTTGAATCCACTTTGGCCAGTCTTCCGGCTTGAATGAAAATTTCTCCGGTGGGGTTACTTGAAAATTAGCGACCGGCCGAATGTTTGGCAGGACAACTTGCGGTTGAGCAATCACAGGTTGTTCTTCGGCGCCCGCCAATGCGCCGGGAGGATTTCCTTCTTGTTCGGCTTCGTTATCTGACATGTTCTCGCCGTTTTGCACGTTGAATGAATTGTTGAGCGTTTGTACGAATTTTCTTCTTTTTCACCACGACGTGTTAAGCGAAATTCATCCTGCTTCTGACACCATGTCGAGTCATTCAAGAGACAACAGCGTGCATGTGTTCATAAAACTGCCATGTTTAATTCCTCTCCTCTATTCCTGTAGTGCGCATGCCTAAATACTAAACAACACACGCGCGTGACACATGAAAGGTCAAAGTTCAATAACACAACACTAGTAACTACCACTAACTACTAGTAACTACCAATAACTACCACCAACTACCAGTAACTACTAGTAACTGCCGAAAACTACTAGTAACTACCAATAACTACCAGTAAATACTAGTAACTACCGATAAATACTAGGAACTACTAGTAACCACTAGTAACTACCGACAATTACTAGTAACTACCAGTAACTACCAGTAACTACAAGTAAATACCAATAACTACCATCAACTACTAGTAACTACTAGTAACTACCGACAACTACTAGTTACTACCAGTAACTACTAGTAACTACCGACAACTACTAGCAACTACCAGGAACTACTAGTAACTAATAGTAACTAATAGCAACTACCACCAACTACTAGTAACTACTATTAACTACCAATAACTACCACCAACTACTAGTAACCACTAGTAACTACCGACAACTGCTAGTAACTAACTACCAGTAACTACTAGTAACTACCAATAACTACTAGTAACTACCGATAACTACTAGGAACTACTAGTAACTACCACTTACAGTCCGGAATATCCCTAAATTTAAGGACAGGGCCAACTGGTCATGCGACACTTTTCAACCAATGAGAAGGCGCGCTTGTGTTTATCAACAAACAAATCAAAACATTATCAAACATGGCTGCTGTGATCAAATATTTTCAAAACAGCGGACGGAGTCGGACAAAATCAGTCATCGTTTCGAGGCTCTCAGGCATATTTTTAAGACTTTTCATGAGGCATACACAATTTTTTTAAGTGGACAGCGTATCGGAAGCCATATTGGAAGTGTCTCGTGAAATATTCAGCACATTTTGTGGCTTATTTCTTCTTTTAAACAACGCGATGTATGGGCGAGATTTTGGTCGGTTTTCAAGGTAGGTGAACAAGTATCTATTATTTTTTCGATTCACATATTTTTTTTTTACGAAGTTCTAGATATTTGTCCTTGAATGTCATATCGATTAACTTTTATCATGTTGAATGTGGGGATGGTAGACAAGCTAGAATTTTGGTAGACCAGTTTTGAATTCCGAGGTCCAAATCACGTACGTTTTCCATTCCCGGGTTTCTCACAGAGCCGTGTTATTACTTTTTTTCGCATTAGTACGAGCCTTTGCCTTTTTTCTTTTCAGGGCCAAAACAACTTTATTAGTCTTATGGATATTTACGTCCAACATCTCGCCTCACTTTGCCGAAATTGAAGATCATAAGACCTCTCATAAGCGCAAGGTAGATACTAACGGCTTTGTTTCTGAAATTCACCAAATCTGGAAAGATTTAATGTTGCTGGATTCTCCAAATGTTCATCCACCGTTAAAAAACAATCAAAGAAAGAAGGCAAATTTCAAGTGTAAATGATGTATTTCGCTAGTCATTGAACATACACTGAATCTGGGATCAAATTAAAACATTGCAGGTACTACAGCAAGCAAGGAAAGCACCAGATGCGTGAAGTCAACACGAAACAACACCAAAAAACAAACAAGAAAAATTAATAAATTTGAGCTACTTTTTACCCTTGTTATGACGACTGGTTCTTTGATTCTAGTCCTGTAGAAGCTAATAGGTAGTACCGACCCTGTTTTGTATGATCTCAACAAATTTTCACACTCTCTATAAGGCTATTTTTACACGGGACCATTTTGTTTCTATCAAAAATCTTGCAAGCCATGCCAGTGAAGCCACGACCACTGCCATCGGTCCGGAAACAGTTCGAACACCCCAATGATTCCTTGCAATTAACAATTATTCTTTGAAATCGAGGTGAATAGTGGCAAAATATTTACCGAGCCGCGAAAGCGGCGAGGTAAATATTCCCAAAGCCACTATTCACCGAGATTGAGAAGAATAATTGTTTTAGTATATACACACGAAGTGATCTCAACAAAATCAGAAAGGAAACCATTCAAAAGTAGGATTTGATTGACAGATCAAATCACGCGTAAGTTTAAAAATAGATCTTTGCAGAATTTTCAAACATGGCAATTCACAAGTTTACTCATTTCGCAAACAACAGCGTAATGGCTTCAATGGAATCGCTAAAAGTTTGAACTGTTTCCTTACCTGAGAAAAAAAGTAGAGCTGTGTTGTTTTCTGTTGACTCGCCAAGTTTATAGCCAAAAGGGCATGTTGTGTCGTTCTTCGCATGAAGTGCTGACAAAAATGGCGGCTCGGTTGCTCGAGGTAAGAGGTCGTCTTCCTGTATCATTCTTTTTCCTGTTTACTTGAAATGTAGAATTTCTGCAAACATTTCCTTTTAAATTTGTTTGTCATAAATAAACTTCGATTTTTGAGCCAAAATTTTCTTCTTAGAAAACGCTGAGTTCACGAAACGGCTTCTTCTACGCGAATACACGGGAGTTGTAAACAATCCATCGAGCACAAAACTCCTGCTACAGTAAATTGAAAAACGCCGTATTGAATCCTTCCAAGTCTTTTCTTGCCTTAAAAAAAGTCAGCCCTAGGATTTTGTCGACTTTTAAAAGATCGTTCTCTAAAAAAAACGGGAAAAACACCGAGCTCACACATTATCCACTCGCTCGGAGGTGAATATTGTTGAATAGTCCGAGATAGCGAACCAATCAGATTGCTTAAATCGCCAAGATCACTGAGTGTGTATATACTAATACATATTACACAGAGTGTATATTACTGGTGCACTTGTGGCTTTCCACCATGAAGTATATACCCGAGATTGTGTCTACTTTGACAACTCTGCTCGACAACTGTGTCGAGTCGTAGTTTTAAAATGTCTGAGTTCGAATACAAGAATTTACTGGTCCGAATAAGCCAAAGACTAGACAACATAAATGCTGGCAAGCAATTAGTTGTGATATGCAGAGGAAAGTTGGCGGCTCGCCCTGGCGAAGAAAACATCCCTACCTTTTCATTGTTTGTAGAATTAGAGGGGAAAGGATTTCTGAGTCCCGATCGACTTTTCCTATTAAAGCAAATGTTAAAAGACGTCAAGGAATGGGATTGTCTACAAGAGGTTGAAATTTTCGCGTGCAAAAGAGCAAGAGAGAAATACAACAACTTGCTTGAGCAGATCATACGAGTACTCGACGAGCTTAATGATCTGGAACGACTCATCTCGATTTGCAGAGGAAATATAACAGAAGGAGGGCGAGCTAGCATTCACGATGTTAGGTCATTGTTTAGGGAGCTAAATCGCAACGGCTCTCTTGGAATCGACTGTTATAAAATCTTAAAGCAGATTTTAATCCAGACGGAGAAATGTGATCTCCTTGAAAAAGTAAATGAGTTGGAGCAACAACGTCTTAATGACCTCGCAGGTATTTGTAGTGTTGATTTAGATATCCGTTTTTACAGATGTTTTCGTAGCCTTTTTCTTTGTTTGAAATATATGATAACTTTATTTTTTAAAACTAACTTGAATTTGTCATTGTTTTATGCTTTAGACAGAATGGTGCTTGCTGGCGAGAGAATAGATGAACATTATACAGGTAAAATTTGCATATTATGTTATCAGGCACTATGTATCGGTCCCAGGAGGGGAGACCAAAAACTACAAGGGCCTGTTTACATGAAGATGGGGGGCCCCAGGTAGGTGAGGTAACATGTGGGGGGTTACCCCACCTAACATGTAAACATGATTACATTAAAATGAGAGATTATATGGACAGACAGGTTACCCCACCTAAGGGGGTTACCTCACCTACCTGGGGTCCCCCACCTCAATGTAAACAGGCCCTAAGAAAAAGACGCTAACATACCTGATATACATGGGTGGGTTGGGGAGGAAAGGGAGCTGTACTAGTTGCTATGCTCAAGGTACCTACTTTAATATGTGGACATAATACAATGAATTAACTGATTACTCAACTTGAGTAGTTTTACATGATGGCCCCAAATCCCTGGTTTATGATTTAGACAACATAATCAGAACAGAACCTATAAACCACGCAACCAAGTCAAAAAAAAAAAAACAGCACAACTGGGTTGGGACTGAGACAGGCTTTATTGACAGCCTACTGTAAAATTAGGTTAATACGAGAACATAGGTTATTATAATGACCAAATTACACTGACTCCAAATCGAAATGTAGAATGAAGTATCTATCAAATTGATTTGAAATAATAGCTTAAGCAAATAGATTATAATAAATAATTTAAGTCGGATAGTGGGAACCATAAGATGAAGGACTGTAAAGAGTACTGCCCCGTGTTACCCTTGTTAAATAAAGTTGATTATCATCATCATTATTATTATTATCATTATTATTATTATTATTATTATTATTATTATTATCAAAGGAGCATACACTATCAAATCCGAAAGTCAGTCACCGAGAATCTCAATAATGTCTAACCATACCTGCTTGAAGGTTAAATGAGATGCCTCCAACACAGAAAGAGTGGAATGCATACCCTTGGGCTTGCAGATCCAGGAAGTATGCCGGGAATAAGTTTAAACAAAAAGGTCTGCAAGGGAGGAGATCAGTGAAAGTGATTATGACTTCACAGTTTCAAAGATTGGTTGTACCAACAACCAGATTCTTTAAAAAACTGGTAATAATGTTGGCTGTGTCAAGTTCATGTCTCAGTTCAGATGATCATGTCATTAAGTGGTGAGGGTAAGCCATTTGCCTTGTCTCCTTCATCCTTTCCACCACATTGAACTCGGGGAAGGAGACTTTTTGTAAAAAAAAAACACACACCCACACACACACTTCTATTCCGCGAAAAGAGTGGGAAGGTTTCCCCGATGGTATGGTCTCCCTCTACGTCTGTTATCACTTCTACGGTCACACATTACACACACTTACCTCACAATCACACCCTTAGTGGCAGACAGTGGTGCCCTTGCATGCTGACGTGCGAGCTTACTGCTAACATGAAATATACAGAGGACACACTTTTGTCCCCTTGCATATTATGTGACGTTACATTGCATTACGTATTTATTTCTGACTGTTGTCTGATGATGATTCTGATGTAGATCCAGTGTATGAACTGAGAAAATGGCAACTGCAAAGGATGGTGTCATCCTTAGCCACCATGATCATGGGTGGAGCAGGTAAGATTTTGTCTATCTCGGACTAACAAAATTACATTTGAACATTACTTATATATTTCTGTCTGTTATCTTCTAACAGGAGCCTTAATGTCGTCATTTGTCAGGCAAATGACAGGAGGTAAGATTTTTTTTTATTATGCTATTAGACTAGGATGGAGGAACAGAAACTAAACCCTTTGAATATTAGTGGCCTTGAATATTAGTGGGACATACATTTCAGTACTAAAAAGTTAATGATCAATCAGTCTGCCCTTTTTTGAAAAATCTCTGAGTAGCATAATGGGGTGGGTAACAGCCCAGTAGTTCTACCCTTTTCTGGTCTATTAATAAAAGTACTGTTTCAGCTAGACAGACTGAGACAAAACCCTGCAGCTGTAGAAGGCACGGTGTAAGAACTGGACCCAATTGTAATTAAGGTCCCAACTGCAATAACATTTGGACCTAAGCATTGTAAAAGTCCCATTCGTAACATTTTGAACCCAAGCATAATGAAGGTCCTATCTGTAATAGCATTTGGAGCCAAGTGTAATAAAGGCCATAATTGAAAAAGTTACCTTTATACTCAAATAGGTGGTAATATACCAGCAAAAAATTATGGTCAATGAGAGGTAAAAAGTGTAATATCACGTGACCTGCAGAAAGCAACCCCTCCCATGTAATTTTATCTTCATGGCTTTCACGTCACTGTCAAACTGTATTTTGCACTTACTGCACTCTTACGAGAGTGATTTTTGTTGTTGTGATGTTAAAATTCTTGTTTCATCTTTATTCGTTCAATCGTCGATTTAAGGAAGTATCAACAGCATATGCCTTATTAGATTTCACTAATGTGTAAGGAACCATTTTAAATTATAGTTACTCCTTTTCAGTACAAGTACTGACAGTCATGAAATCCTGTTAATAAAATTCAGCTGTGAGTGAAATACTGAAAATGGCAAATGAGAAGACAGAGGGGAATAAATAATAACAGATTCCACGGGGTTGAAGATTGTCTAGTCTGACATTTTATATAGGACAACGCGAATGACATATCTATTTCTTCTGGAGTGATGAATTTTTTTTTAAAAGCACGTTTCATAGCCGGTTATAAATTTGCAAAAGCTTAAACTGATAGTCATTGCTATATCCTGTCACTGTGGTATTTTTTCCTGTTCATTTTTTCTCGTTCTGTTTGGTCACGTGACCTGTAATGTCAGCCTTGTTAGTTAAGATAACCATGTATAGACTGTTGTGGACATGTCTCATATTATCTCAGCTGGGACCAAATGTTTTTGCAGATGGGACCTTAATTACGCTTGGGTTCGAAATGCTAATACAGATAGGTCCTTTATTGCGCTTGGCTACCAGAGCGACCTACTCATACCGAACTACAATAACGTTGATCAGCGCCTGATCATGCAAAAGCGCAAAGTTCTGTGTCATGTCCCCACTGGCTAATGCCATTTTAAATTATCACCAAACGAATCTTACAAAATACCTCCCTAAAGTTCACTCCAAACCTTATCCCTCCAAACCTTATCACTCAGAGAAATTAAGCTGGTAGTTGAGGGTTTGTTTTTCGTATAAGAGCAGTGCAAGGATTTTGCACAAACAAAAATATGACCTTGACTACTCATTTAACCATGCCATGAAGCTTTTTTTATAGTAATCTCTTAACCCAATAGTATGATCAGGCGACACAAAGCGTAACATCGTTTATATTCTGGTGGGACACCCCACTAATCATCTTCAGAAAGAATTCCCTTAATGGTAGTAGTTTTATGACATATCAAGTCAGCATCTTTTCACGGGTGCGGCTGCTCATTGGCAAGTTAACCAGGTTAATTTTTAATAACCCAATTAAAAATGTAACCTGGTTAAAATCGCTTAGCGGGATGAATTGTTTTGAGCGGCCGGACTCAAGTGTGTGGAAAAAGAAAAGTTGAACTTGGACGTAAGGTGAAAACTGAAGTGCCCTCAATCGGCGACAAAATTGTTGAGACATTGTACTTAAATAGGATAACTTCGGAGAACAAAAGAATCCGCACCCCTCCCCTGTCCCCTCCATTCAAAGTTGGGGTATTTGTTGTTTTCTATAGGTAGCTAGAACAAGGGCACAACATTGCACGGAGGGCGTGGGGGAGGAAAGCTATATTTTCTCGTTTTGAAGTTAAGAAAACGTAAAAAAGCCCAGTTTTGGGCGAAGTGTCTCAACTCATTTTGTCGCCGATTGCAGTTGCATGCATGTTAAAGCCTAAATTTAGAAAATTCCTCCATAGCATTGAACCACGCTAGCTCTTAGTAGATCCTTTTAGAATCAAAGATGTTCGATCATTGTTAAGTAAATGAGTTCGAGCGACCGCTTATTCTTGAAACTCTAGCAGGTATCCGGAGTGGTGATTAGATATCAGTTTTTATAAAATAACTAAGATAGTACGCGCGCTCTGATTGGCCGAGAGTAGTGTTTGCATGAGACTATGTAAACATGGTTGTGGCGTCAAGTTGTTTGGCTTTTCACGCGCTAATCAGGCAAGCACAAATTTGAAAAAGTTTTAGAGTTCAAAACTCGACAAGTTTACTTTATTTACCCATTCCTTCTTCGGCTGAAACATGGAAAATCGTTACAAAGAAGGTGAGTCCATTTTTCTTCGCTTAAGCTGACATTTTAAGCGAGAAAAATCCGTATTTTGCAAAGCATCTTTTTGCAAAACAAGAACTGATTACGCGTGCAAGACTTCGTGGACAAGATTTGCGACTGGTAACAATTTCTCTTTTAATCAGTGCCATAACAAAGAGTTTTGCGTTTTTTTCTCGGGAAAGTTATTTTATAAAAGCAATAGAAAACTTTTTTCATGTGTTTGCATAGCCTGATATAAACACTCGAGGCGTTGGGAGAATTCTCGACGGTTATGCAAACCCTCGACTTCGTCTTGGGTTTGTATAACTGTCTCGAATTCTCCCAACCCCTCTCGTGTTTATATCAGGCTATGCAAGCACGGAAAACGTTTTCTATTGCTTAATTGCAGACGTTTTCGTATCCTTTTTACTTGTTTGAAATATATAATAACGTTTCTTTTTCAAAACTTAAAAGAAAATGTCATTGTTTTATGTTGGACAATTTAGGGTTTGCTGGCAATATGATAAATCTTGATGATCAGTATAAACAGCTGGCTGAAGGTAAGATTTGCTCCATGTTACGTTATCAGCCACTATATCGGTCCCTGGCGAGGGAATACCGGAAACTATAACAAAAAGACACTAACCGGGTTAACTTTTAATAACCCAACTCAAAATTCTTCCAAATGTAACCTGGTTAAAATAGCTTTATGAGGTTAATTTTTATGAGCGGCCGGACGCAAGTGTGTGAAGAAAGAACAGTTGAACTTGGACGCAAAGTGGAAGGAGTAATTTTCCAAACTGAAGTGTTTGCATGCTTGGTAAAACCTAAATTTAGAAAATTCCGCCATAGCATTTAACCGCCTAGTTCTTAGTAGTTCTATTTAGAGTCAATCCAAGAGGGAAAAAAGTGGGATGTTCTCCCAAACTTGATCCTTGGGATCCTCATCGAATTGCAACTTGACTTTAGTTTACTAGAGGGCGAAATGTTTTGAAAACCCTCTAAATCTGTAAAAAAGAATCATTGTTCATTCTATGCTATTCTGTAATTCGGAAATTTGCTGGCCGATTCTCTCCTTCGACTCATACCGCCTTTTCACCCTCCTCCAATAGAATAGCGTGTCAGTTTTGATTTTTGTCAATGCCGTGCTAATTTCTATCAACTGTGTTCCTGGGGGTATACCTATCCCCTCTGTGAAAATTTCGTCACACTGACCGAACAAAAAAAGTAAGTGGGCAAATAGATATACAAATCTGAACTATCATTTCACTTTATGTTTCTAGCGTACACAGTCGTTCCTGAAGAGATTAATTTACGTGGTCCCTTGGCTGTGGAAGCCTATAACAAGGCTCTTAATGAAGGAAAAGCTCGTGTCAAGAGGTTGCCGATCATGGTGATCGGACAAGATCGCTCCGGAAAAACCAGCCTTAAGAATTCGATGATGGGAAAGCCCTTCAACCCTGACGAGGACAGCACAGTGGGGATAGATGTTGGACCATCACATTTCAGTGTTACAACAGATATTTGCATGCCAAGTGAGAATACAATGGACAATCAGGCACAGAATAATTTCAGAGAAGCCCTCTCTTTTGAGCACCACATAGCTCGTTTAGTCGTTGAAGTTTTAACTCATTACAGAAAAAATAATTCAAAGGATGACTTGCCATCAAATGAGGCAAAAGTTGCATTAACAAATGTGGCACCAAAAAATGCAAGAGAATCTGTTCAAGAATCTGGTGCAGATTTTGCAGCTGGCCAAGAAGAAAAAAACTGCTTAGTCAAGATACCAGATGAGGTAGCAGAGAAGATAAAAAACTTACTTGAGGAAGTTGAGAAAGAGAGAGTTGGAGATGATGCGGAAATGTATTCAATTGTTTGGGATTTTGCTGGACAACCCGTCTACTATGCCACGCATCCACTTTTCCTCACACAAAGAGCAGTGTACCTGTTAGTTTTTGACCTCAGCCGAGGTCTTCATGCAAGAGCCGATCCCACCGTAAAGCAAGGAATGTACAGCATGATTTTAGACAACCACGATTGTAAAAGTAACCTAGACTATCTGGATTTCTGGATGACATGGGTTGCCTCAATAACCAATCAAGATGAAAACCAGCAGATACGTTTGGATCAATCACCAATGAATATTCCCCCTGTGTTCCTTGTTTGCACTCATGCTGATGAACCTTGTGGTGGGGCAGATCCATTTGTGTTGGCTCGTGAAGTATTTGGTTCCTTGGAGACCAAGCCTTACAAAAACCAATTGTATAAAGACGTTTTTGTCGTGGATAACACAAAGTCAGGGAGTAAATCAGAGTGTTCAGAAGTCAAGCGCTTGTGGGAAAAAGTCCTTGCTGTTGCTAAGGAGCTGCCACAGATGAAAGAAGACTACCCGATAAAGTGGCTGAGATTCGAAAAGGCTCTTCAAACCAAAGTAAAAGATGGGAAAAAGTGGATTTCTCTGGAATATACAAAACAGATTGCGTCCAAAATGTGTCACATTGAGGATGATCGGGAATTTACAACACTGCTGAACTTTCTACATGACCAGAGAATCTTGATTCATTTCGACAGTTCTCCACTTTTGAATAATATGGTCATCTTGGATCCTCAGTGGCTGGTCGACTTGTTTACGTCGGTGATAACCGTAAAGCCCGGTCCCTATGAAGGAAAAGAGATAGAATTGTGGAGTAAGCTGCAGACAGAGGGCATCATAGAGTATAAACTTTTGGAATTTGTGTGGGATCCTTTATCAATTCCAAAGGAAATGTTTCCGAACCTTCTAGAAATCATGGAGAAATTCAGCTTGCTTTGTCCTTGGCCATCATCAGATGCTTCATGTGGCAAGCAGTATCTCGTGCCCTCCATGCTAATGTCTCATCCACCAAGGGATATTATCAAGTTGGTAGCCTCTGCACAAATTCCACCCTTTTATATTAGGTTCGAATCTGGGCAGGTTCCTCCAGGCTTTTTTCCCCGACTTGTGTTGCAGTTTTTTCAGTGGGGCCAAGACGAATTTTGGAGGGCAGAAAATCCTCAGTTGTACGCTAATTTTGCGCGGTTTTACACCTCTGCAGATGACGACTGCTCTGTAATTCTTCGATGCCATTCATCGTGTATTGAAGTTGTGGTTCACAGAGGAAATGCCAGTACAAACCTGACAGCATGTTTACAATCCAAGCTGAACCTGTCTGCAGTTCCCAACTATGATGGATTTGAAGAGGCCTGTGCTCGTGCTGTACGAAGACAACTGGTGTTGATGCTTGAGTGCATGCGAGAAGAATTCTTTTGGTTTAAGAACATGAAATATAAAGTAGGTGTGATCTGCCCCGTTTGTTGCCAAGAAAGCAAAGCTAATTACTGCTGCAAACATCACAAGCAGTGGTGGTGTGAGCAGGAGGAATGTCTGCACTTCATATCTGAGTATGATTTGCGCAAGGCCAAAGACTTCATCAGGTGTCGCAGGTGTCCTACTGCAGAAATTAACAAAGTTCACGTCGAACGGTTTGCACCTTGGTTTCAAACTTCAGATGAACAGGTGAATAGACTCCAACTTTTGTTGTAAATTACTTTAAAACATTTACTACCAATCCCGACTATTTTTATCTATTCCTTTAGTGCCATTCTTTGGCTATCCCAGACACTCCAATCAAACCCTCTCGTTTTCTTAAACCTCAGTATTTTCTCACGAGAACGATGGCAACAAACCTATTAGAAAGAGTGAAACCGGTATTAAGTGGTCCCCATATTAAGCGAACACGATCGTGATTGATTCCTACTCATTTTCTCTTTTTATAACCTGTAAAACCAACCTGGTTTTAGGGGACATCTCGATCTACCATACTAGCGATGGTCCCGTGGGTGTACGCTTAATACAGATTTACCGGTATTTAGCGTTTTCTCAATGGTCTGTTGGTTAAGACCGCAGGAAATCACTGGCTCGTGTTTCTTTACAAGTGATGTTTAGAGAAAGTCGTCAAAACATCACATGTAAAGCAGAAATAGCCCCTTTGAAGCTAGGTAACTTTCAGTACACTACCACCCCCTCCCCCCCCCCCCCCCCCGCCCGCCCATAAGGCAACTTCGTTCCATAAGATAGCGTACAGAGCACTTAAAATCAACCTTGTTTAATCATTTCTTCCTTCTTTGTTACAGGCTATAGCTGAAGAAAGTGAGCCAAGACCTTCAGCTTCTGGAGGAGGTAAGACTGCCACACTAATAGCGTAGATGGATAATGTAAACGAGTGAACTAAGTTATTGTGTGTAATTAAAACCATTCCGACAAAAATATTCGTCTCTTGGAGACATCTTAATCCACTTCTAGCATCCCCTGGTAGTTATCTTTATACTGCAAACTTGGCAGCCTTCGAAATGACTAGAGTTCCCCAAACAAACCACTCTGTCCTTGCCGAGGATAGCGCTACAAAGCGCCTGTGCTTTTTCTTCCAAGTCTGATTGCTGAAAGTCGAACATGAAGTTGTAAAAAATCATTGCCTTTCGCAGGAATTGATGAAAAATTGCTTGTACTTCCAAGCAAGGCTATAGAAACACTCATGTCGCAGTCGTGTGACTCCAGGGAGGTAGTACTTCAACTGAAAGACTGTTTGAAACTGGATGAAGTCTCCTTAGAGAATCCAGACCCTGAGACCAAACGATTGATTCGTTGCCTTGCAAATAAAGCAAAACAGTCCAACAGACCTGACGTGGTCAGAGAATTGAGAGAGGTTACACCAGCTGGAACTACAGGTATAAAGTTTATTGCGGGGGTTTATGTAAGTTAATGTAAGTACGGACGCAGAGAATATTTTGGATTGGTAGGGAAAGCTCGCACATAGTGCGAGTTCAGCGAGTGCGGAAGGCGCGAGCTTATCTAGGGGAGTCCAGGTATGCTTCTCCGGAAATTATTGAAATGTAGAGTTTCTGAAATCACCGGAAATGCGTTTATTTCTATCAATCCTGAGAAAATTTGTAAAATTTTTATCACCATTCTGTACGTTTTCTGCACAAAAACGTATATTTAGCAGTAAAATGTGTTTAAGATTAGAAGTACTTTTGCAAATGCTAAAAAATTAAAAGCGGCAAAATTATTGGTTTGGCTATAGCCCACCAGCCCAATAGCTCCCTGATCCCTCTACGTGCTGAACAAAATATTGTTCATGAGCAACGCACAGGTCAGGATCAAAAGAGGCGATGATGAAGCTTGCGGGATAAGGAATAGCCTGAGTATCAGGCGTTTCTGGGGAAAAGGGGAAAGATGGAAGCGAAAAAGGGAGAGAAAATCTCCTCTCCCCTAGCCCCTTAGGAAGGTCTGATACTCAGGCTAGATAAGGAATAGATCCCACACACGAAAAATTTTCTAAAACATTTCCGTACGAACGATAGCAGAGTCCGAAAATTTTACTCTCCGTGCATTCTTGACCGATGCGTTTGCACTATCGGCGGTATATACTGTAGTTCAGAGCAGCTGCTCAAATCAGTAATAGCTTCACTGTGTTTTCGATCCTTTCTTGGCGTTGTGTTCAAATAATCAATCTTCTAAACAAGGCGGGCTAAAATTTTCAAGAAAAAAAAATCTCCCTAGACAATGTACGAAAGGTGTTTTTCACTCAGTTTTTGTCTCTAGCTAAAATGAATTCCTCTATCAAGTTCTTTCTTCCTTTTAGATCCATTTTGTTAATTTCTTTCAGCCCTGCACCTATTTGTTGCTCTTTTTGACCTCGCTCTCTTTCCTGTAGGTCCTTTGTTGCCCGAGTGTCTTGATGTTAGAAATGTACCAACTTCTCAGATGCAGCGTCTTACAGTTCATTTAAGCGGTGAGTGTCATTTATGTAGAGACAGGTTCATCAGCAATTCCCATGTTTTAATTATAAGACAGCTCAGATTGGTCACAGAGAAATCTTTTTCGTTATAACTCATGCGAACTCTGTGAATGAATGTACTATAGTACGCTATCTTTTAAATCCCACTTTAAATTGCATCTTGGACGTTTCTCGGATCATTAGCAGTATATTCTTACTAGTAGCCTAACAAGTCTCACGTAATACCGAGGGTATTTCTACGACATTACACCTTTCACAACTATATCCACAACACTTTGACAATGTTAAGACGTCATTTTTTTATCTTCAATAAGGAGACAGATAAAAAAAACTGCCGTCAATAACTTTGGCGGGAAAAAATGAACGCACATAAGGGGCCGACCATTTAACTCTTGAGGTGAGGGGTGGGTGATTTCTGGTCATCAAGAATTTTTTTTTTCTAGCAATCTGGTGGGCAGGATATTTTTTTCCCTTTTTTTCCCATAAGCTTTCTATTATATTTGTGCTGCATGCAATTTTTTCTTCCGACAAGCGCTTGCAGGAAATTTTTTTTCAAAATCACCCCCCCCTCAAGAGTTAAATGGTCGGCCCCTAATCGTATTCTTTACAGTCAAGGCAGGTCAAGCGTACCCCCCCAAGATTCTATTAATAAAATAAATATTTGAAAAATGAATCCCTCAGTCGTTCCCGTCAACCTCGTCCCCAGGGCGCTCTTTTCCCGTAATTAGCGTGAAATTTAAATCGGCATTCCTCCATGCGTAATGAGCAGTGAATATTTTACGAGAACTGCCCTGTATTTGGTCAGATTGAACGTCTTTGAATAGATTAAATTACATAGAAGAAATTTACATAAAATTCAGGGAAACTGAGCTGGTAGAAATTTCGTAACTGAATCGCGTGAGAATTCACGGCTTATTACGCATGCAAGAATGTACACAGAGATGAATCTGAAATCTACAACTACCAACGGATTCAACTTTCGAATAATTAACTCATTAATGGAATGTTGAGGGGTACGCGTAGACTACGAGTACTCCCCCATTTTCCTCAGGGATAGTAGAGCGAGCGAAACGCGATCGCGCGCGAAAATCACCCCACGCGGGAAAAGGCTACACGCTGCGGGGATTTTCCTCTCTCCCCGCCGCGTGTCGCCTTTTCTCGCATGGGGTGATTTTCACGCGCGCTCGCGTTTCGCTCGCTCTACTATGTCTACTATCCCTGAGGAAAAATGGGGGACTACTCGTAGTCTAGGGTACGCGTGACCTGGCTTGACTGTAAAAGTGAAATATGATATTCGTTTTTGTAGGAGGAGAAGAGTGGAAGCCGCTTGCTGAGAAATTGGGCTTGGCGCCACATGAGATTCGTTACCTGGATACCCGGATACAGAACCCGTGTGAGGCCGCTATTGCGTTTATTTCTCAACAGCGATACCTCAATGTGGGTGCACTGTACGATTTGATGATAGAGTCTAGGATGCCCGTCTTTGCAGACCTACTATGAGGTGGAAGTAACACAGTTAAAGTACAAGTTACAAATATTTTTAACCTATGGGATACATAGAGTTTGGCCTGCCTGGCAGGCGTCGAAACGAGAGGGAGAGGGAAGGGAAAGGGAGAGGGGTATGGGGAGAGAAGGAAAGGGACGTCCCTTTCCTTACCCCTTAAATTGCAATTTTCCCCTCCCCTCCCCCTCCCCTTTTTTCGTCTTCCACGCAGACTGCAGAGGTTGGTCAACATTACTCGATTGAACTCGAAGACCTTTTTTCAAGCAAACAGCTGGCTACATTCTTCTCTAGATAAGCAAATAATGATAGTCCTGAGAGGTGAAAGAAGAGCTTCTACTATATCAGAAATTAACTATAGATTCAAATGAAGTGTAAGAGAAAAGATCACAATACGTCAGGGCTTTGTTGACTTTGACATGGAGCAGAGAGAGCGTAGTGACCTCGGAAGGAGAGTGCAAATTAAAAACATTTATCTTGTTTTCTCAAATACCTAAGTGTAAATTAACCTCGATACGCATGTATTAGAGAGATTAATAAGATTCACTTTTACGCCAAACAACAAACGTGAATCTGTACCACGTGACCAAGTTTCCCCATAATTGTCCTTTACCGTTTATTACTTCTGCTCAAAAACAAGTAGTTTCACGCCAGTTTTATCCACAAGAATTGTTCTGGACAGCTTTTTTCTGCTTATTTTCTATTTTGAGAAATTCTCAACTTGAATCCGACGTTAGCTGTTTGCCGTTAACGTGACTCTTAATCTCTCTAGTATTTCAGTTTTACATCTGATAATCATAGTATGCGAAGCACAACAGCTATAATTTTAAAGGGTTGTTGCAAAACCAGTGATTTTTACAATTTGGGACGCAGTCCGACAGATCGGCGGATGTCCGATGCCACGAGAGGAGGAGAAAAAACCCTCTGGTACTTAAAGTATTGCGCGGTTTACTATTAAAACTTAACCGAAACCAGAAATCCTGGATGGAAGTCTCTGGCACCCAGGGTACAAAACGTATGTTTTAAATTTTCATTTTTTTACTTCATTTTTGATTTATGGCCCTCTGCTAGTAATCTGAATTGATGATCAGGGGCGTGGCTAGGTTTCTTCCAGAGGTACTGACAGTTTTCCAAATCAACCCCACCCCGTTTCCCTAATTGTTTCCATGCGAGTGACTTTCTGTGATTAACCCTGTCGGTATGTGAGGTGATCATCTGCCCAAGTTTCACGTAGCAGTTTCGCCTTTCGCGTGTGGTAAAATCGGCGAAAACACTGCATTTTCCTTTGAAAAATTACCTGACAGAATAAGGGGCAATTCAACATTTTTACGTTAACTCTTTTTCATGTTCTCTTTACTTTTGATTTGTTTTTCTATTTCGTTTTGCTTCTATTTAATTTGGACATTTTTTTCCAGCTGGTACGCACATGCGTATCGGCGTACAGGTAGCTACGCCCCTAAGCTATAAAAAGTTAACGAGTACATGTGTACATGTAACTGGAAAAATGATTAATTCATAGATTTTTTTATAGCCGTTCTTCTTTAGAAAAAATATTTTACAGTGTTTGTATCAATGCGTTAGACACAGGTTTTGAAAATGCTATTTTGCTTCAATATAATTTTGTCTTATATGTAAAGGTTATATCTCCAAGCTTCTTTTTCAAAGCGAGGCTAAGTGCGAAGCCATAGATATGATAATTATTTTTTTATTCTCATGCAAATGAAACTAATTTTTATATCACTAGAAAGGTTTCACACTTAGCCTCATTTCGAAAGAGAGGGTTTTTGGAACTCGGAAATGGCCCGTTAGTTAAATAGGAATATCAAGAGTGTATTCAGTCTAGAACTGACTTAACAATTGCTTCATTAAAAATGCGTGAATCCTTGAAAGATTCTTTTGTGACGTAAACGGTGATTATTATTCTTTAAAAAATTTCCCTGTTTCTGATTGGCTTAAATCCCCCGGCTCCGGCTATAAATTCTTCATAATAACCAGCTACCGTTGACCAACTTTAAAAGACGTTTGCGATATCCGATAAAGTAGCGTCAGTACTACAAGATAAACGCCGGAGAAAGGGTCGGCAAGAGGTTGCGTTTTTTTGTAGAAAATGGCGTTTTGTGAAGAAGAAACAGCCAACGTCCTGCCTACAAACAGCAAAAATACAACTCGACAGATGACATCTGCCATTTTTTGAATGGTTGATAGACTAGACATTTCGAGGAATAGGTAAATGATGACGGGAACAAACTATAAATTAGGCTTTCCTATGATCTGAGGAAATATACAGTTTCATGAGGACATTAGTTGACGAGGCCCACAGTGGATGACACCCTCCTGGGTGTGAATAATTCTTCATATCATACGAAAGCCGAATCCAATAAATGAAAAATAACCCGGATTATCATTTGTGTTAATCCTATACAAATATTTATACCTGTTCAACTTCGTTCCCAGTGTCTCTCTTCTTTCTGTCCCCTGGAGGAGAAGACCTTGGGAACACCAGAGGTTGTCACCTGTTTTGTTACAGTCACTCTCTAAATTCTGTAGTCTTCACTCTTATCTTTTAAAAGAGGAAACAACGTTTTTAATCTAGTATTAAGTTCTATTAACTAAGGTGTACAATTTTCGTCACCCTTGAGTTCTTTATTAAACTGGACCGCTAGAGAAAGAAAACGAGAGGAAGAACTAAAGCCGAGTTATCTTTTAATTCTTAGCCTGAGTTTTACCTGTGCTAAAGAGGCGAAGCAGTAGGGAAAAGATTGCATTCACGGATTAAAGATCGTAACATCGCTTTTGTAGAAACTAATATTGTGTCAAGATTCTAAATGTTATGTCGCCTTTCAATATTACCTCATTTATATTCCTAGTTTCTATCTATTTAACAATAACTTTCTTTATCTTCGCCAATCGCAGGAATCAACTTATTTGTATTGGCCTCCGCTGTCAATCTCTCTAAGAAACATCTGTTTATAGACTTTGCAGTAAACACGTGCTGTGTGTTTCGTTCTGCGCAAAAGGCTATGTTATGCTCTTTTAAAGGTTGCTAAGAGTTCACTTCAGACATTTTCTTTATTGAGACCCACGTGGCCGGATACTCAAGTTTACAAAAATCTAACACGGTAACCATTGTAAGAGATTTGACGGCAAATATTTCCGCAAGTTTCACGGCAAGTTTTTCAGTTGATTTGATTGGCAAATTTCCTTGCCATTTTATAACTCGAACCTTACTCGGCTTCTCGCTTATTCCCTATGCTTTTATGAAAGTGACAGAACTTGTATCAGTGGAATAAACGTTATGCTACATCATCGAGAAATCCGAACCGTGGATACGAATGGGAACCGTTTTGTCAAGAAACTTGAACAGCGAAGAAATTTATCCTTGGCCAGTCCAGGAGGGTTCCTGTTCCGCTTAAACAAGGAAACCCGATTTTATGCTTATTCACGAGACAATAACGTCAAAATGACGTTACAAGGGAAAAGGATTTTTGCCGAAAGGGAAAGAGAGATTAGCCGAAGGTATTTTAGTAAAGATGCGTTGTCCGTTCTTCAAAGAAGCATCCTTCAAAGACGATCGTTCCCCTTTTCGTCAGAAAGTAAATTAAAAGATCTGCGCATCACAGGGACTAAGACGGTCCTGCTAAAAGCACGAGAAAATTTGCGCAATGAACGCTTGGATTTGTTATCAGTGGACGTCGAAACCAGAAAAAATAAACTTGACTTTAGTTTACCGCCATTACGAAAAGGCAAACTACCTAATGATTTCCTAACTGGAAGAAAGGAAGATTCTGCGTTTGTCTGCAGTCGGATATTGCCCTGGAAACAAGACAACTTAAATAAAAACAAGCTTGAGATTAAATCTAGTAGAGCTGAAAAGGGAGTTTTCACGGAAAAGGACAAAGAAAATAGCAAGAGATTTAAAATAGGACGTGAAATCGACGATCCTTTTATTATTTCAGAGAAGAATCGGCAAAAGAAGCGAACAATAAATGTTTTCCTGCCAGCTATTTCTACAGAGGATCCGAATAATGACGACAGCTAACAAGGCTGAGGGAAAAACGGAGTCTTTTTTTGGTGAAATATGTCAGTTGACGCATTGTCAGTTTGCAGGTGACCATGAATTTGAATGACAGTTTAGTGACAGACTGTTGATTAAGTCGTCATATTCACTCAATGAAAAGTCAATAAAGACTGCTAATTTTATGTCTTGTCAGTCAGTATGTTCAAGCTGCAACATTAAAGGAGTTGTGAACTTATTGATTTCAATAAATATTACTTTTGTTGTTAATTTCTTGGCTGGCTCAAAGTCGTAAAATGATAGACCCGCGGTAATAATAATAATATTATTAATAATAATTAAATCTTTATTCGTCAAAAGATGAAAATACATATCTTTTGTCACGAGTGTATTTGATTAAGAAATTGTGAATCTAGTAAAAACTATAAAAAGGTGAAAAGTAAGATTTAAAATATAGTACATTACATAGCTGAATCATATTTAAAAACTTAACGGTTAATAAAAGAGTTTTTAAAACGCATAGTATTAATCTTAGGTTTATTACAACTTTCTTTCCTAAGATGGTAGCTAGACGGTTTGACAGTTTAAGTTCAATCTCGACCCCAGAGCTGTTCTAGATCTCCGCATGACTGAAAAAGTGTAAGGTCGAGAACGAGTCTTACATAGACCTCGATATACGGACATCTGTCTATTAAGGACAGTTTAGTACCTGGTCCCTCAAGTACGTGACTAAGTTCATACAATCCCCACACTCGGTTCTATTACATTTGGTGTCCGTGTTAACGAGGTATCAACTGCAATTATACTGTAAAACCATTGACTGTCGATCATATCATAAAACGCATATTGATTAAAACTGAAAAGGACATCACTGGCGAGAACATCACTCCAAGTTCGCGCTCTGCGCTCGTTCCTATCATCCCCCTCTTGCGCTTCTTGCTTGTCTCCCGCTGTTACGCTTCTCGCCTGTTCCTTGCTCCCGAGTATGCTTTGGAAAAGCCTGTGGAGAAGGCAGTGCAACTGGTGCCATGTGCAGACCTAAGCTTATCCTGTTATAGGCTCATTCTTTCTTAGTATACTCTGAAAAGTGATATCTCTCTTTTCTTGGCTTTGGGAGATCTGGATACGAGTTTAGCGTGGACACTGGCTAAGAATAGAGCTAGAAACATGTGACTGTCCAAACCTTCACCATCCTGGGATGAGATTCAGGGGCAGTCAGTTTGGTCCGGAGAAAAGTTGCGACGAAAGTTTTCAACCATAAACACTTCACTTGCTGTTTGAGTTTTTAACAGTTTACAGTGACACACCCGAAAGCCCTAGTGCCAGTGGCGAGTGTTTGAATTCAGAGTTTAAACCAGATAATTTTGTGTCACTTAAAAGCGGTCAAAAATGCATCCAACTCTCAACTCGCAACTGAGTTGCTAAATTTCCTATATTTCGGCTACGTTCACACTATATCGGATAGCTTTTGCGCCGCCACGAAAATCATCTCGGATTGGGCTTCTGTTCACACACAAGAACGCCTCTGGCGGCGCGATTTCTGGGACGGAGAGAGACTGCGCCGCGTCGATCTCTAAAGTGGAGAGTCAAATATCGGATAGGTGTTCACACTATATCGGACATCTTTTATGTGTGAACAGAAGCCCGATCCGGTATGATTTTCGTGGCGGCGCAAAAGCTATCCGTTATAGTGTGAACACAGCCTTAAATTAAAGAGGTTTGATTGCAAAAATGTTCAGTCATAAACGGTTGCCGCCATTACGAATTTACGGGCTGTTCTTTGACGTCTTTCGACCCTGAGATCAAAGGTCATTGTTCTAACTCTCATTTTTTCAAGAAAAATTCCGTGATTTAAAAAAATCGAGAAAAGTCAAAGGAGGGTTAGACGCGAAATTGAAATATGTGGCTGATTCAGTTGCTTTGCGTACTGGGAAGCTACTGTTTGGCAGTCACTCAAGCAAGTCATTGCGGTAAGTTTCGTCGGGACCAACTGCTTAATTGACATGCCCAAAGCAAACTTTACTGAAAAAGCGATATGCTACCCATTTGTTATCATTATTTTGACATTTCTTTTGAATTCAAAGCGTCATCCGAATATTTTTTAGCCAATCAGAGCGGGGAATTTAAAACTGAATTAAACTTGAAATATAGGCTTGAAATCTCATGGGTTCACCCTTATCATATTTACTCGAATAAGCACCACCCCCGATTACCCGGTAAGATCCACCCCCAATATGCGCCGCCCTCAAATAAGCGCCGCATTTGAGGCTTGAAGAATTAATAAGCACAGCGTCGCTTATTCCAGAAAATACGATAAGTTACCGTGGGTCTCCTTGGTCACCGCGCCTTGTTCTCGGACATGTGAATAAAAGAAAATAATTTGAACAGAGTCAGACAGTTAATAGTTAAATTTAATGATTCTTTTTCACTCTACAACTATTTACACGATATTGCGACCTCTTATCGTTAAACAAGGTCGATTTATGTGGCACAACTTTAAGGCACGACCAGGGCTAATACAGAAAAATATAATGAGAAAAGAGAAGATATGAACTGTGTATGCCAACCTGAATTTTTCGTTTTCTGAGCCAATACTTGAATTGCCTGTTAAAAGTTATATGCAGTTGAAATATTTTGCACTGAATGCGCTCAGTCTTCTTCAATATAACAGCAGTTCTTTAACACGGAAAGTTCTAAATTAAAACTTTTTATCAGTTATTGTGTATCTTAACCTCACCGATAAACCTTAGGCCCCACGTCACAACCCTTGCACGTATTAATTCTGTGGCGGACGTTAAAGAACCCATAGAGCTCTATAAATCTAGCTAAAACATAACTCCCATTGGAAGCATTGCATCGACCTAAATCTTATTCTCCCATACTTACCTTCTATCATTTCCCAAATTCTGGACTTTATCTAATAAACGATTTTGATTTTGATTTTCAATGGCGTGACAGGGAAAACAACCAATGGCAAAAAAAATAAGTTTTTCGCCCGATTCATTGAACCGCTCTACTCGCCAACAATAAAATGCGGGATCTGCTATACAAAGCTGAATTTTACTACCATATCATTTGCTACGAAAAGAAAATTAGACTGAATAATTATGTCCTCTCGTAAACAATGGGGAGAAAATAACATTTTATTTTTTAGCTTTTTTTGTAGCTTATGAAAGCATATACTAGTGAGAAAGGGTAGTATTGATAGAAAGGATAATCGCCAGAGCATATATAATGACTTTTCTAATACGGACATTTAAGGAAATTCGTGACGTGTAATTTTTCGTTGGGCCCTAAGTACAAACTTGTCAACACTTAAGGTTGGCAGAGCGTTCCCTGCGAGTAGAGGTTTCCTGGCATGGCTTTTCAGTGGCAGACCCAGACCTTCAGATAAAGGGGGGGAGGGGAGGGGGCGGTCATCCAAACCCTGAAATAAGTGGGGGGGGGACGGTCTCAATAAAATTTTTTTGGTCTGAAAATAAGGGGGGGCCGGGCACCACGGGCCCCTGCCCTGGATCCGCTATTTCTTTTAGTATTCACGAAGTCAAAAAAGCCAACTGCGTGACTGACAAGGGACGGGAACGACTTCTTACCGCGGGAAACTATGTGCTTCCCAGCTATTCTACGTTAGGATTCATAGTAACCTGAACATTTCCATCACCCTTGCCGAGGAAATGTTTCAGTAAAAATACACGGAAATCCTTCATCTGAACCAGATATATGATGAAGTTTATAGCACTGCTGGAAAAAACCAGAACCAAACTAAACTGTCTTATCACAAAATCTTCCTGGAAATCTAGCGATGGTTTAGCTACCGCAACAAAGGCTGTGTAACACAATATTGATGAATAAGGAAAAACGAAAGCTATGGTGACTATTGTAAGTAAGCTAGTTTTTTTGATTAGGTGTGATCTCATCTTCGCCCTGATGGCGTTATCTCGTTGTATATCGATCCTTCTTTTGCTTCCTTTCCATATCCTTCTGGCTATGATGATGTTCATACAAATCAAAGCAATGCTTGGTATGACGAGCTGTATCAGTACAAAGCCTACCATAATTACTCTGTTAGGAAGATAATTGGTATCCGGTTTACAGACCATTG
>CALNXK010000008.1:6192500-6280000 GCA_942486035.1 Porites lobata
ACTTTGAGTTGAAATGTTTTCCATGTTTCAATGTTTCTAATGTCAGCCAGCTTTTATGCTTGATTATCAGGGGTACTACAATTTTAGTTAATTTCAAATGGGGTTTTCAAATAACAAGCGCCTACCTTTCTTGTCAATAAGTGTAACACTTGTTCGTTATGCCAGATCAACTTTTCACTTTGCGGTTAGCAAAAAGGGACTGTGTGATAAGAAACAAATGATTAGCCAACTAGCTAAATGTGCAAAGATCAAAATGATTTTTAAACTGATTAATTGTGTATTCAAAGAATTTGTTGCTCATATTCACTCCATTTTTTAATGCACTGACCTTAGCTGCAAATGTGTGAAAGTCGTTCCAAATGCGCAAATTTCTGAAAGACCCCTGTCTTTAAACTCCTCACTGCCGCAAATGAGCGGAACGCTGAGGCGGAAAAAGACAAAACAAGATTGGTATCATTTTTTTACCGAGTGAAGATAGAAAATTCACTGAAATCAATGAAAACGGTAAAAGAACTGCAACTCACCGATCGAAAGGTCAGCAAGTCTCTTATACTGTTACGTGTAACTATGCTGCTCCCACAAGAATGCTCACGTTTACAGCCAGTGATGTGAACACAGGCTGTAAGACCGTTTTACTGAAAATGCTCTTGTCCGGAATGCGTTTGGCATTTTCTACTGCATAAGTTACATTTTCTATTGTATGTTCACCTCAAGGATTTTTCATTGTAACTTAGTTTCCTCCGCGAAAATAGAAAGCCAGATATGCATAACTGTTTGTTGAACAAAACCGTGATGAATCTATTTTTGTTACATCCCAGAGAAATAACGAACAATGTAACATATGGTATGTTTTATGTTACTCGGCAGTAGTTTCATAGCTGTTTTAGTAACGTGTGTCCGTACCTAGCCTCCAACTTTTCAGCAGGGTCAGACTTGGCTTTTTTTTCCATTGAAAGCGTAAAAAATGTCTAAAAACTGAGGCCATTCTTTAATTTTCAATTTTTGAAAGCGTTGTGTCTCACTGGATAAACTTTCCAGGGAAATTACAAATAAAGTAACAGGTGATCACTCTTGTTAATGTTTTCCGGATGTCGCAGAGTTTTTCCAATTTTTAATCGAAAGTGTATATAACATCTGATTTTGGTCCTCAGATAAGTTTGTTTAACAATTCTGAACTGTGAAAATGTGTCTTCCAAAAAAATTTCATGAATTTTGGCCGTTCAAAAACTACTTTTTCCCCTTGAAAAATGTCCCAGAGTCTCCAAACGAGTAAAAAAGAAAGTGTGTTGAAGTAATGTGACGTCAGTTAAAGTGGCTCGATAGGGTGAACGGTAGTAACTAACAATGCATTTGAAATATGCAGAAATGTTATCTATTGTCGTCCACGAAAATATGGAACTGCGAGACAATACCCGTGAATAATGAAAGTCTCTCACTTGCAAACACAAATTTCCGACAAAATTAACGAATTGTAACCCTTATTTTACTGCCTTACAAGCAATAACTGATAATCTAGAAACTCAAAGGTCATATAAAACGACCGTAAATCTCGAGAATTTAAAATTAAAAAAAAGAACTGTCAAGCGGTTTCAAAATTATTCGCCTATTTGTTTAAGTAGACCAAAATGTTAACAAAACCGCTAACAAGAGCTCCTCGATACATCCTAATCAAATCCTTCTTTCTAGCAATTGACTAGAGCTATCCCCATGATCTTTCACACACGTTTTTAAAAAGATTGAAACTACTATGAAGAGAAATTGCATTTCAAAAGCGCTTCGTTTTCTACAGATAACGGCCGAAAAGCAAGATTGTCTAGTTTCTATTGTATTTCTAACCTTAAAACTTCATCCCAAAATATCTAGATGAAGCTTTAATTTATAGATTTTGCTTAAACTTCACGAACATCGGGGCGCATATTGGAGGGAAAAGCTCCCGTGAACGATTTTGGAAGAACAGGTCCCATTGCCACAAAATACGGCTGCAGGTAAATAGGTAATAGCGCAATTTTCCCCAAGGGGATTTGTCGTGTACTAAAACAGATTGGTGGAACCGTAAACCTCCACCAAAAATCTCTAATTTGAACTACAATGGTAGCTCTGTGGAAAAGATTGCAGATATCTTGAGCTGAACAGCTTCTTTGTCGATTCTATTGCAAGTTTAAATAAAGACAACATGGAAGAGTGTGATTACTTCAAACTAAGGAACTTTATTTCATCAAGATTGGACTCTGGAGCTTCTTATAGGATCCTGCTAATTTCTGAAATGGAGGTTTCGAATATCTTTAAATCGATTGCTAGCAACAAGGGTACAGGTCATGATGGTATCAGCCCGCGCATCCTGAAAGAATGTTCATCACACCTTTACTCTCCTTTGTACAAAATGAATCTGACATCTAAAAAACTTGAGAACTTTCAGCGCTAATTTGTCATGCACCGGTTGTGACTAGAATGGGTACCCCAAAGTCAGATGGTCATCTTCACTCAAAATACATGATAGGAGTCTTATAACTTAAAATTTTAAATAAGAGAAGAGAGAAAACAGTAGGTAGTATGTAGGACTTGAAACCGCACCATCTGATTTAAAATCCACATCCGTATCCACTACACCGTCAAGGGCCAACTGCCGACACAAGATAATTTAAACGTACTTTACATGGCATTGATCATTACATTATTGAAAGTTATAACGCTTTTTAAAACAGTGTTTAACCCTAATCACTGAAATTCGGTGCTAAACCGTATATTCAATACATTTCCTTGCACAACTGTCTCTTCCTCTGATTTCCCTACTATTCTCAAACATGTGCCCAACAAATTCGCATAAATATAGAATAGCGTGGTATAGAACATAGCGTTGTGTAATAAACATAAGGTGTCCAACCCGATTCTAGTCACAACAACACCATTGGCCCTCTCAAATAGAATGCAGGCTCGCTAGTACTTGCCAGTAATTAAGGAAAAAATGGGTTAAAAAAGGAGAATGAAGAATAATATGCTTTGTCACCTGCATGGAGTTTGGGACACCTAAATAGTAGATAAAACTAACCAAGTTGGTACGCCAATTTGCATAGCCGCAAAGCTGATACGTACATCTAGATTTGGAATCACTGGCGTTAACTCCGATTAAACAGAATCATGACGGAATGTAGTCTCAGAATTCTCTTAAAGGGACAGGTTCACGGTTCAGCTCATGCTCGTTAATTCTGCCGGGACATGCTGTATCGTCTATGAAAGCAATATCATCATGGCATAATGTTGTCAAAGAACCAATCTGCACACTCCCAAGGCATTCACTTGATCAACTTAGGTGCAAATAGCTGCAAAATTAATCAACCATAGAATAAAACCCTCGAGTCAACAATAAATTCAACTTTGGTAGTGTTGGCATGATCCACTAATTTTTCTGCGATTTTAGTACTCCTCCATCCCTTTTCAGTTTACTCTGAAATACACGTCTACTTTGAAATACACTCTGAGATCGCTGAGATACTTGTGAGTGGGATTATAAACCGATAAAGTTAATAATAACTTGGGAAAACGTTATTTAATTTATGAGCATGCGCTGAACCGTGAACCTGTCCCTTTAACCCTTTTCCGACTGGTAGGGTCGTACACGACCCCATATGGAACGATGTACACATTTCTCCCTGAACCCACCATTTAGCTTTCAGTTGAAGTTAACGAATTGGTAAGCAACAACGTCAACAAAGATAGACCTTTTCAGCGATACCTCATTTTGGATATTCTGACCAAACCCCGACAGAGTTACACTCCCAAAATTAAAAAAGGTAACATTTTGTGGAAAAATCCACTGCCAATTTCGCTGTTTAGTACATACTACTCCGTTTTGAAAATTAAATTTGTCCCTTTTCCAAAAAGTTAGCCAGCCACAATTCCATGCAAAATAAGGACGATAAAGTGGGCAACACAACCTTCAATAAAGAAGGAAAAGAAGGAAAAAAAGAGAGCTAGAGAGAAAGATCGAAATAGATTCGCAAAAAATAAAAATAAAAAGGTCCAAAAAAGCTGCTTTGATTACATCAGATTAGTCGGAAAACATGCCTTTTTTCTTGCAAAACTCATTTTTAGCCATTCTTATGCTAATTAACCGAAAACTAGTCCAAGGAAGAGGAATTCGTGAAAAATGCGGTTTTTTCGCTACTCGCCGGCCGTCACCAAAGGGTCAAGAAGTGACAATCTATGTGAAGACCTTTCTACGCCTCCTTTCAACAGTACTCTGGCCCGTTTTTTCATGTTTGGTGGGTTTTTCAAAATTTCATTTAAACGTTGTCTCAAAATGGTCGAAACATTTCTTTTGTTGTGTTGTTGTTAATAGAGCCTCTCTTTCAACTTTGATTAGGGGCACCCAACGTCAATTTTCGGAAAATATCTGTTCGGAAGACGTTTCATTATATCCAGAATTTTCGGAACATTTGTTGTAAAATTTCTTGCTTCCCTGCCTCTCCTAGGATTTTCGAACATCTAAAAAATGGTCTAATTGCCCATTTTTAACGGATATTTACCCTAAAAAGGTCACCTAGAATATTCGGGAGCCTCTTCTCTGGCTGAGTCTAAGTTTTGATCACTATAATTTTCGGATCACTAGACTTTCAGCTAGGAAATCCGAACAGACGAAAAATTTTTAGGGTATAAAAATATGCCTATATTTACTGTTTAAATACTAAAATACGTTTAACAATGTTATGTTTAAGTGGTTTTGAACTATATTCTCGTTGGGTGCCCCTGTTTGATGAACACGTGCAAACACACTCAGTACATCCCTTTTTGCGGTGATAAACGGCACATGCAATTCACGTTTATCGAGGGAATGTCGAATGATCAATTGACAACTGAGAAGGCATTGTCTGACGGCTCGAAATAACTTAACAAGCTCTGTCAAGAATTTTGAAAGAATATTAAAACAGCTTTACTAGAATTTTAAACAATTGCCCAGTATATAATCTGTAAATGGTCGTAATCTTCTGAACGTTACATGTTTTGACTCATGGTGAGGACGAAGAGAGGGCGAGAGAACGCCACTGTCATCTTTACTTTCTCTGACATCTCTTGTTCTACTGGACACGAAAGTGACAACTCTTCTTCACTTCTGTTTTGTCTTGGAATTTTTAGCTTGCGTGTTGTTGCTCATGATTGCCGGAAGTTAAACCACTCGGCGCTTACTTAAACTCCTTATTCCGTTAAGATTACTTCACGGTATTCCAGAAATAAACCAGCGAAGTTTCGAGAACTCTTGATTTTAGCCAAACCGGAACATCATTAACAGGAAACCAGTTTAAAATATTTAAAAATATTCTGGGCTTGTACCCGCGTTGAAGCATTTAACACTTGAATAATTTCGCAACAATATACATATACAGAACTAGGCGTGTTTATCGAATCCAACTTCCCGGACTTTCAAGGTTTTTAATTTTATATGCCATCCGGAAATAGGATTAACTTTCTTACACTTTTTTATTATTATTCATTTAGTTCAAAGATTCATTTCCTGAAGAAAGTTATTATTAAACGCTTCGATTGCTATACTATTAACAACTTTCCTGTTTCGTTTAGTATTGCCAAGAGAGACATAGAGAGAGAGAGAGAGAGAGTAATTATTCTCTCTTGGTACTTATTGCGCATTCAACTTTACTAGACTGTGTCAGTGGCTATGACGTCATTCATAGCCTCTTGTATGTATTTATTAGTATACTTTTAAGAGGCCAATAAGTTCATGTTGTTTATAGACCTCATTGACTTTTGTTTATCTGAATAAATAACTGCAGTCTACTAAGTTCAGTGAAAACTTCAATATTTTGTAACAATGTAATCGGTCGAAAGTTTACTAGGCGATAGGTAAAAACAGAACATTAATTGATTTTGGAATCTTGAACAAAAAAAATATCGAACAAAGGAAAAGACTTGTGGATAATCAGCCAGATGAAAACTGTAACCTACTTTTTCACCACCCTAGAAATAGTTTTTCAGCTCGAAAGCCGTCAACTGAGTTTATGAGACGTTTTTCAGTCTCTCTAGAAGAGGATATAAAAGAGACGGGGATGCACTTGAGAAACTTAAGAATAAAAACCCCAGAAGGTGACAAGTTTGGGCGTGGCTCAAGCTTTATTTCACTCCCAAAAAGAGGCCATGTTTCAACAGAATATTTCGGCGTCTGTTTTTATGTGTGGTATTTCTTCATGAACACCCCTAAGGCCCGATTAAGACGCCGAACTTTTCATGAGCCGAACCTAATTCGAAATAACGCCAATCTAAACTATTTAGACCGCCTTAATTGATTCAGACACCGATCTTAATTCCAGCCGAACTTAATTAATTCAATAGGAGAAAAATGCTCATTTTGGTGAAACTGTTTGCAAAATACGTTGTTATAATTTATGCATTAGGTTTTCGGTACATAAAAAGTTCGGCGTCTGAATCAAAGCCGTTCCAAAGTAGTTCCAAAGGCGAAATTCCCGGCCGAGCTAGGCGAAAAGAACGGCTGAGCCGTTCGAAATTGAAACAGGCGTTCCTAGTTGATTCAGACGTCGAACTTTTCATGTACTTAAATGTATTAGGTTTGGCTCATGAAAAGTTCGGCGTCTGACGTGGGCCTAAGCTATAATACTGGCGTTCTGTGCTGAAAACCATAAAGCCCCTAGTCTAATGCAAACTGGGGCGCTTATTAAGTACTTTTAGATACATTTTATTGCCACTTTCGTACTATCTTCAAGCAATTTTTAATTTTTGCCAAAAGTGTGTGTGTGTGTGGTGGGGGGGGCAAGGGCCCACCTACCCCCCTACTCTTACGGACCTGATTTAGAGCGAGGAGATCGAGAAAGAATGGAGGAGAAGAGAAAACAGCAATGCTTGCGCCCAGTCTTTAAATTGACTGCTCAGTTGGAGGTAGTTTTTGAACATGTACTGCATGAACATGGACTATATTTTGGGAGAAATTAAGCACGTTTTCAAAAATCTAACAAGATATGCAAACATTGAAACAAAAAACTTAGGCTTCGGCGCCCTAGGGTCTCTCAGAGTTGCCAAAAAAAAAAAACAACAACTGGATTATTGAGCCCATCATATAAAAAAACTATAAACAAACGACGGGTTAAGGCGGACTAACCTCTTTTTGTTTTCTCCCCGCGTGTGGCCGTTCAGTTTGAGCAAAAATCAAACTTAAATCTACTATCAGTTTGCAATGCGAGGTGGGCGTTTACAACTTTTCTACAGGTATCTGACGAAACTTAAGACCATGTTTGCAAGAACAATCCCAAACGGTATATTATGCAATTAATGATTAAATTAGAGAGCCAAAAGTAAGTATGAAGCGAAGGCTATATGCCCCCTGGCAAAAAATTGCTGAAAGATAACTAAAGCAACAGAGAGGGACCTTAAACGGGTACGGATCACTCTGCCGGTAGTTTTACATTGCTTGACATTCGCTATGACAAATTAAAAAGAGACACAAAGAAAAACGTGGAAACGTGAGAGCCATGCAGACAGCCCCCTTCTTGAAGCAGTGTGTTTATCCGGCGTGTGGGGCCTTTGTTCATGTTTGTTCTTTGCCAAAACTCCGCTGTGTAGCTCAAGCCTGTTTAAAGAGGGATTAACGCTTTCCATCAATCGTAAGTTTAATTGCTTATCTAATTTTTTCTTAAAAAAGCATCCCATAGCTAAAATATATCGACATTTTAAAAAGATATTTTAAAACGTCGCTTGCTCGAGGGCTTGCTCGCCACTTCTTATCTATTAAAATAGTATTTTTAGCTCTTTGGCTAGAGACGGAACTAAATTTGCATAACTTAAACGGTGTAATTTACGTCAAAGCCCCAACAATATCGTTTTAAGAAAATGTTTTGATCCACCCTAATCTTTCATGTCTTTCATAGGAAGACTTTTCCGGGACTAGGTTATTTCATCTCGTTTCGGTTCGTTCTAATATCCGTCTCTACCCGCAGGAGTGTCTGGTTTTGTTTGTGGCGGAAAGGAACAAAAAGACATTTGCATTTGGCTATTTCCTTTCCGATAAATTAACCTCATGTAATACAATCAAACCTTAACAGAGTTTTATATCGCTTTTTTCTCGTAATCATCCTTTCCAGACGGATAGTTGAGTAAAGCCACTCAAAGTGACAGCTATAACAGAGCAGAGCCAATCAAACAACTCGCTGAAAGGCAACAGGCAATAAGGATAATTTGTACTTTTGTGGAGAGTGGGGTAGGGGAAACACTACGATCTGTTTTTAATGGGATCTTTTAGAGCTGTAATGGTTATAGTGTGAAGTTTCTTCACAGTCTTACTGATAAAATGAAAATTTGGGTTTTAAATTCAAAAATAGTCTCTTTGGGATTCATATATTGAAATTTTATTAACAACCCCTCCCCCTGGATAGTCAAAACTCATACCCTTGCCTACTTATAGTCGCGCAAATATGCTGTTTTGGTCGATGGCCATTCACTCGAGTGAGCGTCAAATAAGTTTCCTTTAATAATTTCCCCTTGTATATGTGTTATTTTTCAACCAGAGGGTTTGATTGTCAGCTTTAACTCATGGTTCATCGAAGCAGATAGCACTGGCTTCATAAAATGCCTAAAAAGAAAAGTGGTGTCGGTTGTTTCGGTTCTCGCTCAAATCACCCCGAAATTCGCTATGGAATCGATCATTCTCGAGGAATGCAGATGCTTCACGACTTCTCGCAACCGATGCCTGAAGAAAGCGAACTTAATGCTAAGTTCGCAGAGATCGTGGTAAGTAAAGGATAAACGAACTTTTAGGTTTAGTTTAGGCGACTGAAGATCAACATCTATCGAGTTACTAGCACTTTAAAGTTCAATACGTAACTTGCTCTTCTTTGACATTAGAACGGAGGCGGTGTCAGACCAAAATCAATTTGTTGTTTATAATTCAAACACGTGCCCAGCTTTGAAGAAAAAGCCTTAATTTCTCTCCTGTATGGAAACAGACTCTTTGCTTTCGGGAAAAATAACTTGAAGGAGATTTGATTTATACTCAAAGGATTCTCAAGAAATATCCCCAATGGGCTTTTGTACTTCAGTGAGCTTAAGTTAATTACAATTCTGAAATTCCTATCTTTCATTTTGGTCTAAAAAAATACCTCTCCAATTGATGGTCTTGCACAGTCTACAGCTTGTAAGCGATTTACAAGATGAATTTTTGCCATAGAGACAATACTTTTTCTCGACGTCTGGTTTGGCAAACTTGCATCATAAAATCTGGAGGTCAAATTTACTTAACTTTCAATTCTGGTTTATTGAGCAATTTGTGCCTAGACTTCAGTTCGTTTTATTTCATTTCCGACTTTTTTACGACTCAGACATGTCAATAAAGTTGCATTTCCACTCATCAATGGTCGGACGATTAAATCTCAAGCATTGTTGTCGGAATAGGTTTATCGATCGCCAAAGTTGTCAATGATCGAATAGTGTCGTGATCCTTTGGTGATAAAATAAATACTTTGTACATTCAATAACTTGAAATAAAGTATTTTACTTCCTTAGATCTTAAGGAGAATGTATTTTTCAGCGATTCTCTAGCTTAAGCAGGACAACTGAGATGGTCATAGTTTCGATGATGTCTCAGTTTTACGTTGTAATTAACCAACAAGAATTTACGAGGTACATTGCGATAAAGTAAATGGACAAGCTTAAGTTAACAGCTTATTTCATCGGTAAATTTAAAACGAAATACAAAAATCCTTTGCCTTTATACAATATTGGACGCTGTGACGCTTGAGTTTACAAAATAACAATTCGTCGCAGCGATGGTACAGACGTCAAGAATTATTATCAATATTTGTGTGTTTGTTGTGTTCTTTCAGGAGGAACTTGACCTCACCGCCGTACATAAGAAAGCAATGTTTGAATTGCCACCTGAAAAAAAATGGCAGCTCTATTTATCTAAGAAGAAGGTAAGCAACGCTAAACTGGAAGAGAATACATTAAATCAAAGGTTTTTTGAAACCTGTTGATATTATGCACAGCATATTGTGCGAACTCATGTTTATACTATATTAATTCTACCAATGTTAAAAATTAATGGCTGTCATGTATGGTGGAGTTCCTGCGGAAAATTGCAAATTATGCTCTATTAATTACATATACCTATACTAAAATAAATTTTCCATTTGAAACTTATTTTTTTGATCCGTAAGAAATTTTTGAAATATATCTATTCATAAATCAGGTCCTAAGGGAATATGGATTGAAGCTGTATCTAGAATCTTTATTATGCTTGAAGTTGACTTATTTGCATTTTGAAAGTGTATAATGATAAATTATTTCTTATTGTCTGGCTTGCAGCTGTTTTTTATTTTAAGTCAACCAAGCATCACTTGTTGATTTGTGGAAATCCACTGTCTATTGCAAATGTGTTCATAAAAATTCTCTTAATTCTTTAAATCTGTTACTTAATACTTGTTTAAAAAACACTATTGTTATCTAACTGGAATCCTCTGAGAATTTATATTATATAAATTAACATGCTTTGTTTTTATTTTGTGGTTGGACAAAGCTATTGTCCTCGGTAGACTTTTCATCGCCACTCCTTTTTTGAAAACTCATTACTGTCACATTGTTGCAAAATATATGATATAAATAAATAAATAAATAAATAAATAAATAAATAAATAAATAAATACTCTATAGTCTAGATTAACCTGTGGAGTCATCAGAACTGTTGCTTATGTTAGTTATATTTTCTGTATAGTATCTTCTTTCAATCAGTTGTTAAATTGAAAATCCATTTCTGAAGTATAGGTTATAGTTCCTTGAATATAGTAGCCTTTTTAGTCGACCTTGCTTTAGCAGAGCGAGACTCTAAAATTGCAGTCGTTTCTGTTTTTGCCGGTGGGACCTACTTTGTAGGCCACGCGTTCCCAACGAAGACCGCGGAAACTGGGGATAAGAATTGTGGTGACTTTCACTGTATGCAAATGAGTCTCGTGATGAGCATGCGGTATATTTTCGGCGATGACTGAAATGACGCATGTAAGTTTGGCAATGATGTAATTTTACTCGAATGGAGGCCCTTGATTTTCATGTACGGTGGTTATGCATGACATGTAGGCATATTAAAAATATCCCCAAGTAGGATAAGAAAATAATTATTATAGCGGGAAAATCCTATTTTGTGCTGTTTTAATTAAGGCATTACGTTTCTCAGAATATTGTCGCGATTACTGGAAATCTTTGGTTAAATAGATTCACTTTGATTGTGTATTTATTGATAGATTTTTACAGTTGTTGGTGACTTGTTAAGATGTGAAGTCGTGTTGCACTTTGTAAATACTTGAGATCTCAAGTATCCACTGTCACGTAATTTTTACGTGCCTACGTGCGTAAAATTTATGTTCTCAAATGAAATAGAGGCAATGTATGAAAGGTCGCACGTACAATTATGTAAGCGTAAAGGTAGAAACTTACTTGCTCAACTTGACGTTTAATCTCAACGCTTTATATCTTACTTTTATATTATTTACGTGATTAAAATTTACGTACGTTAACGTGCGGAGCCAAAAACGCATCAGTGGAAATCCACCCTAACATTATGTAAGTGTCACGGATGTGTTTATACAGGTAGCTTTGAACTTGACTATCCGCGCACTCTACTTTCAGCACTTCATGTCCATAGAATAGAAATCCCATATCGAGCTTTTCTGGAACGGTTTGGTCCAAGAATTCTATCGCTTGAAAGTGTTGATTATTTTGGAACAACTGATCACTTCAGTGGTCAAAAAAAAAGAAGAATCTTAATGAGCAAAACTTCAAGGTTTACTGGAAAATCAGGATCGAGGATCGAGGAATCAGGGATCGAGGATCGGTTAAAAAGAACTTGAAAATAAAATGAATAAATAAATCGTGGACCAGTGGTGATGTGGGCCTCAGACTGTAGATAAATTTCACAGAACATAACCCCATTCGCTGTACTGAACACTAAATACAAGTAAACTAAATTATCCGAATCTGTTCGAGTCAGTGATTGTTTTGACGAGAAAGTGAAATTTTCCTGGAAAATGAAATGCTTTATCCGAGAAATGCATGCTGTGTGCAACTCTAAACATTGTACTCTGAGACTGTATGGAGATATTAAAAGTAGATACTAAGCAGCTATGGAAAATTATGTAATTACTTTCATGCGGTATTAATATCTTATAAAATGGACAACAAATTCTGCAGGAATATGCGCATACTGAATTAACTGTGTGTTGTATAACGTTCTGTTAAACTTACACATTTTTCCTATGCTGAACATATACTGTACCGAGCCGTATCTTGGTCCGCTACAAAAAAGCTATGTATATTTATACTAATAGAGTCATGGGCTCCTGATACCGATAAACATCATCGTTCAATGTTTTGAGTGTAAAATACCTGAAAGAGTTCTCCTCAATGGAGCAATATCAATATGTAGAAGGTTTTCAAAGGTTTCACACCGGCTGGTTTGAAGCTAAGATGTGCGGCCTGTCTCTCCTTGCAATTTTTACGTTTTGAGTATTTACATTGTGACATATAACAATCGTTTTGTATTCCAAACGAAAAAGTAAGCGCCTTTGACAACAAAAGTTATCTCCAAGCAAGCAAGACTCAATGCTATTAAGAGCGTTCTTGTTGTTTTATTTATTTGGCAACAGTTTTTGGATAATTTGTTTGTAATCTTTAGCAAACCTCCTGTACTTAACCCAGAGACACTTTAAATGCCTTAACCCATTAAGCCCCAATATCTACATACAAATTCTCCAAACTGATCTTCATACATTTCCTTTATGAATTAGTTGAGAGAATTTAATATCAGATCAAGGCATTTCTCTTTGGTGATCATTTTATTAATTCTTATAACCTTATCTCTTGACTATGTATGGATATTGTTAGGAGAAAATTGATGTTGGTCACTATTGGGACTTAAAGGGACCACAAACCACTAACATCAGTTTTCTTGTTGTGTCTGCACTTCATTAGGCATCGGAGATTGCAGAATTCTCCTTTTACTACACAGTATTCTCTGACTAACATGCAAGAGCCTATGACTGTTTTCTATTCAGACATGGAGCCTCTTTCACGATATTCTCCTGAAAAGTTACACCTTTCTCTTGCTACTAGAACTCTTAGTGAAATGCTGTGGAACCCAAAATCAATGTGGTCCTTTTAATGGGGTGGCTGTATTATTGTGTGGGAATGAAGGAGGTTTTTTTTTACTGTTTTTTTTAAATATATTTTTGGTTTGTCACTTGGATGTTTTTCTCCATAAGTAAATGTTCTTTTGTTTGAGAGGCTACATCGGTGTTAAGAATCTTGTAATGAAATATTTCACAGTGTTAAATTCCAGAAAAAATAATGATTTATGTATACTTCCCCAATGGAAGGGATTTTTTTTTCTGTGAAACCCACCCCTGTAGAGGTTTCATTTAAGCTCCATTTTTTTATCTTTTACATGCAAGTCTTTGAGATCCCCTGTGCACCCCCCCCCCTAGAAATTTCCAATCCTTTATGTAATTAAGGGGAGTATGGAGATGTTCTGAGACTATCCAGTGTGACCATTGACTGCTTAAATGACCTTCCATTTATAATAATAATAATAAAGATGTTTAATCAACACATTCTCGCATTAAAAATGAATTACAATGTGTTTACAAGGTTCGGAAAATTACAAAAACCTAATTGGGACTGGGTTCACAAAATAATTAAAAATAGTAACACCTACAAGAGTTACATAAATTTCAATCATAGCTACTAAAAAAAAGTTATACTAAGAATTCAGTTTTTCAAATTTAAACATTTAACAGTTACATTTTTGAAGGATGTTGCATTTGCCGTTAGGACAGTACTAGGGAAAAAGCTTTGCCTAAAACGCTGGGTTTTACATTTAAAAGATGTCCAAGAGTTAGAGTTTCTAAGGGAGTAGTCGTGGGCAATAGACCTTATCGGGGTTAGATGCTACAGGGTTTTGACAAAAAATGCATGGACATTTTGCTGGGAGCAACTACATTTGTATTATTGCCCAAATTTCCTTGGGTGTAACACTGTTTGTGGAGGGATGACTTTGATGCACAACTTGTGCAGGACAAAGAAATCGTCCAAAGCATGCCTAGATGCATATATGCCATTCTGTTAAATGGGCCAGTGAAACAGGCGAAAAATTTGACATTTGGCTAGAAAATTGAATTGATAATCTAGACATCCCTGCTCAGTCTTTTTGCATTCTTCCAGGTTTGATCAATGAATGCTGTCTGTAGAACTGGCTTGTAATAGAAATATAGCAAGGAGAGAAAAAATGGATTGGGATGAAGGACAAAAACAGATAAAAGTCAACTACTTTGCTTTTGAAATTTTTGCCTTGGAATTTTGCTTTGGGCCCTAAACCATTAACAACTACAGTCACGCCTGTTTTAAACAGACACCCAAGAGTGTCACAAGATTGCTCATTTAGGACAGGTGTCCAATAATAATTAAGGAATGTAAAAAAAGAGTGTATATAATTATGTTTCCTTGACCTTGACTAAGGTTTGTTTATTGGAGGGGTCCATTGACAGGTGTTTGACTGATTTATTGTTTTGTTAAAGCACAGCAGCATTAGCTAAGTCAGTAGAGCACTTGTCTGCAAAGCAGGAGGTTGTGGGTTGAATTCCCAGGGCCGGATCAATACTCAGGGTCTCAAAATAACTGAGAAATGAAGATACTCCCTTTGCACTGCAAGCGGCTAGACCTTCACGTGGCTCGGCCGATGACCACGTAAAATGGAGGTCCCATCTCCAGTTGGAGATGTAAAAACAGTGTCCCCAATATATTAATACTTTTGTGCTAAATACATTGACACTTAAATGATTTATTCCCTTTTTTTGGTAAGTATCACCACAATAGAAAATCGCAGATCAAACAGAGCTTCCTTACGATCAAAAGAGTGTTCACTTATTAGAGATTATTGGACTTGGATCGTCAGATGGGCTTGTTGATGGTTTTCATTCCTTGTTTATTTTATTCATTTGATTCAGTTGCTAATCTTCGTGTCTTCTTATTTCAGGAGCAAGAGGAGTTAAGCTCAACAAGTTACCCGGAATACTACATTGATCAAATGAAAAGCCTCCATTCGGTAAGTGTTTATTTCATAGCCATAAGTTCCAGACTGTAATGGAGGTATTTTGAATGTGAAGATGGGTGATGCACAGGAATGCACGTGAACTGTGTGTTGTCTAGTTCTCTATGACTTTTAAACAAGTTTTTAAACCCTTTTGGACAGCAATGAAAATGGTGCTATAGAAATTACTGTTATTATTAATATTATTATTATTTTATTATTATTTTTTTATCAAACAGCATTTGCGAAAAGAATGTATGTGTTCTTGTGCTAGACAGGCTTTTAGCCAGAGACTGAAACTTGGACATCAAGTGAGATTTTTTTGTCATAAAATTATCAGAGATTATACTGGTGTGTTTTCTTTGAATTTCTTCTGAAATTGTAGTCTACAGTCTCAAGCCATGATGGTATCAATTGCTTACCAAAAGTTGGTTTTTTTTATTGTTGCTGATAATTCATTCTTGATGAAGATGGTGATTGTGAGAACACAAAAATTATATTTATATTTATTATAAAATTTATTTATTTTAAAATTATATTTAATACTGTTATTTCTTTTTATTTATATCTTTGTAACAGGTTTTTGTTGCCAAGAAAGAGGAGGAAAATAGAGAAATAGAGTCCAGAACAAAACTAGTTGATGGTCTTAAAACTGCACTTAGAACGCAGCCTTTGAGGTAGCAAAGTGGCAAAAAAGTCAATTCTACTTTACAAATGTACACCCCACAGCTCCACCCATTCCCATCCCTAAAACTTAGATAAGTATAGATTTAGCCATAAGGCCAAAAGCGAAGGTCTCGTGGGATCTTTAATGAAACTTCTTTCAGGAAAAATTCAACCTTTGCCATAAACAAGGAGCAAACTGAATTCTTCCTGAAAAAGTTTGAAAGTCGGCCATCAATCAATTGAAAACCAATATTTGGTCAGTGGAGAATATTGAAAAACAAACACGTCACCTCACTGAGTTGTACACCTGAAGCCATGATACAGTCATGTGACACTGGTCAGGGGATACCCTATTGACAGCTGTCAATTGACCATAACATGGATGTCCAATGTCAAGTTAAACACTGATTATTTTCGCTTTGGACTCATGGCAAGTGTGACATTTCACATCCCCTAACATGAACAGGCAGACACATGGACAGACAGATGGATGGATGGACGATTATTTGTCAAACCAAACTATCTTGGATGCATAGATAACAAAATTTTATTACCCATGGTGCTCTGCTACAAATGATTAATTTTGAACTTTTGATTAGTAGATTAATAATGTTGCTAATTAAATCATGTGATTTCTGTTGGTTATTGACTGAACTTGTTGTTATGTGTTTTGTTTTGCAGATTTGTGCATAGGTTTATAGAATTAGAAGGTTTAAATTGTTTATTAGATTTCCTAGAAAAAATGGACTTTGAAACAAGGTGGGTGAAGCCTTGTTATCTAATTGCACTGTACTTAGAAGAAAGAATACATAATAAATAAATTGATAAAATTAAAGTAGAAGTGTACATGTGTACCACCTCTTAATTTTTGCATTCATTTCTTGATTTTCTATTCTTTTTTAGCCAAAGTAAAATTCACACTGCGGCAATAGGATGTTTTAAAGCTTTAATGAATAGCTCGGTAAGAGTAATTTCCTTTACTTGTACAATAAATTGAACATAGGTTAAATCAAGTCAAATAAAATTCAGATTTCCAATTTTTTACTAAGGTTGACTTTAAGTTTCCCTTGTTTTCTAATGGTTGGTGGGGAAGGGAAGCGGGGGGCTGAGATCTACTCTGTAGTAAAAAAAGGATGGAAGGTCCAAATGAGGCCAAAGTGTTCAACCCAGAAGGAAAGAGAGGTCTAGAATATAACCTCCCATACGTCCCGTTTTCCTTTGAGCACATACTGAGTGATGAAAACCCAAGATTTTACTTTTCACCACTGCCCCCCACCCCTAAAATAATTTTCCACCAAACCTTTTCACCTGAAGTAGTCAACACAAAATTTCCAACCATAAGGGCAGTCTTTTGAACACAAATTTTATGTTTAACACATGGTATATTAATTTTGATGTAGTCAATAAAGTTTTATTTATTGTTTATGAATTTATTTTTTGTAGCATGGAAGAGCGCATGTACTAGCTCATCCTTCGTGTATCAATATCATTGCTCAGAGTATGAGCACAGAAAATATCAAAACTAAAATACAAGGTAGGTCTATTAAACCTTCTTTGTTCAGAACATGGTAGATTTTTCTTTTGTAATTTACAGTTTTCTGTTATCGTGGTTTTCTAGACACTGTGGAGTTAAGGCTTTTTCGTGATTTTAACTTGTTACCTAGCAAGGTTAGGTCCCGTTGTGGACAAGAGTGTCGGCAGGGGGCTTGGTGTGTGACAGGGAGGTAGTTATGGCAACCTCATTAGTGATGATCGCCCCTGCTTGCTTCCTGCCATTATCTTACTCATCTGGTTTATGAACAGAATTAGTATAAAACACCTCTGTCCAAAACAGTACAACTTTTGCCATTTAATCCAGTAAAACTCCTTTATCATTTTAATTTCAGATTAAAGCAGTCAGGTCTGTTGTAAGATTTTAAGCAAGTGGCTTCAGAGTAGATTGTTCTGTACACCCAGGCTCATTATTTTTCCTGTTTGTGATTACAGTTCTAGAAATCTTAGGAGCTGTCTGCCTTGTTCCTGGAGGTCACAAGAAGGCCTTAGATGCCATGACTCACTTTCAGAAGTTTAACGAGGAAAGAACAAGATTTCAGGTTGGTAGAAAACAATTTTTCATGGAAAGAGGATATGATATAAATGTAAAAATTCCACCATTTGAAATTAATATATTTGTGCCGTAGCAAGAGAGATGTCAAATGAGAGACTAATGTTTGACTTAATGTCCTGTTAAAATGTCTTTAAAGAATTCAACATTGTGTCGAATTGAGTTTAAGTTTGTTCCCTACCAAGTATGAAAATGAAAATTGCATTTTATTCTTTATATTCAAATAAGGTTCACTTGGATGATTATGTTAGCTAACGTGTCATTAAATGCCAAACAGCCATAAATTATTGCAATATCAAAATTATTTTTTGTTTGTAGACACTGATAAATGATTTAGATCGCACCACTGGACACCACAGAGATGAATTTAACTTGAAAATTGCCATCATGTCATTCATCAATGCAGCACTCAAGTATGGAGCAGGCGCTGTAAGTTAAAACACAATATCTGCCTCCGTATGTAACAATAATCCCTTGAACTGATCAACATATCATTTCTCTTTAAATGAAACCACTGGATCACACTAAAAAGGTCGTGAGAGTGTAGGAAAAGATTACCATGCTTAGATAAATTGACTTAATTTTCAAGCAAATTCCCTTTAACTGACAAGATGTTGATAGAGAATAAAGCTAAGTATGTGCTCTTCAATGTTACCTATAGGGCCATAGTAGGCTGGGCTGTACTACAAAAGGCCAAGGGCTGGGTAGAGTGAAGATTTTGTCTGGCTAATGTAGAAATGTAAACCCTTATTACTTATTAGTAAAAACAGCACAAGAAAAACACAAGAAATTTTCAAAACCTTGCCTTCATTGTACTTGTACGAATGAACCTTTTCTATTTCTGCACCTACTTAAAAAAATTAACAGTTTCTTAATGTTGTGGATTGAGCAATCACCGGATGATGTAATCCAAGCGATTGAAAGGTTACAATATCTGACAGGACACCCTAGAAATAACCCAAAATTATTGACAACCTTGTCAGTTGGAGACTGGCTTTTTTCCAGCAAGGATTAAAGTTTAATTTTCTTTTTTTGTTTTTCAAATGCAGGAACATCTTGAATTTCGCATCCATCTTCGGTTTGAGTTTCTAATGCTTGGAATTGAACCAGTAATTGAGAAGTTGCGTACTTTGGAAAATGCAACACTGGATAGGTATCAAATGTTTCTTCAATTTTTGGTGTCACTTGCATTTTATGAGAAAGATTAACAATAAAAGCAATATTTTCATGGCTACATGCTGCTATTATTAAGCGGAAATTTCAAGTAGGTTAGTTGGTGAGTCTTTTAGATGGGGATAACCTCTAGATCTCTCCTTTTGAGAGTTATTTTGTTTTGTTTTCTATATCTTGATGAACGTGTTGTAAAGCACATTTATTATAGCAGGTGGAAGTTTATTGGTAATATCTCTTCACAATCATTTACTTCGAACTTATTTAGCTACCACTGAATGATAGATATAAACTGCTGCTCGCCATCGTAAATATCAAGTGTAAATTTTGAGAACAGGCTTGAAAGTAAAGGCAAAAGAGGTTGAAATGTTGTGCTTTTAGAGTTTCACTCATAAATCATTTATGCATTATTCTTGTTATCAGTGGATAATGGCCTTGTTCTTCTTGCAGGCACTTGAACTTTTTTGACATTGTGAGGCTTGATGATGAAAAGGAACTCTCTAAGAGATATGGCCAGGTAATTGAAGAGACAAGGGAATAGCTGCCATAGTTTAATAACTCGCCCCAGTTGTTTGGAAGGTGGATAACGCTATCCAGTGCATATATTTCTCTCCAGTGGATAGCGTATTGATTTCCTTAATACTTATTTTATACTGAATAGTGATTTATCTGGTGGATAGAGCTATCAACTGTTTGAATAACCTGGGCCTGCAAGTTAAATTTTATTTTCCTTTGTTGTTATGTACAGTAACTTTGTATGATGATATTTGAACCACAAGCATTCTAGGAAACTAAGAGATCAGGGTCATAGTATTTAAAAGAACCTTAACATTTTCAAGTGATACAATGTAGTTGGGTGGGGTTGGGGGGTCCTCACCCACAAAGGCTACCCTAAGGGTTTATGGCCCCCGCTTTAGAAACAAATTTTCTGGTTCTGCTATTAACATTTAATTTTATTACGTTGTATAATGTAAACCTTCATGGATTTGCAAACCTTCGTGGATTTGGATTTAGATTTGTGCAAATTGACAAGTGGAAACCACTTGTAGTTATCTGAACCCCAGTTGTTTAAGCGTCAGATAGTGCTATCCACTGGATGAATCCCTGTCCAATTCCATTGGATAAGACTAGGGAAACCAGTTGCACCATCCACTAGATAGAGATTTATCCAGCGGATAGCGTTATCCGCTGGATAAATCACTATCAAGCAGATAAATATTAGGGAAACCAGTTGCGACATCCACTGTATAGAGATTTATCCAGCGGATAGCATTATTCACCCTTCTAACTACTGCAGCCTGCTTGCCCCAGCTTCATCTTTCAAATCATTTTATTGCCCTTCTACTGTACTGTATTAATTTTTTAATAGTCTGAGGTATCTTTATTTTGCCTTTTCTTATCACTAGCCATATATTGATCTGCGGAGTGCCACTTGTATGTTTGAAGTTCTCAGAAGAAAACTCTGCACCACGTCAGCGTACCCACACTTCCTGTCCATTTTGCACCACATGCTTCTAGTACCAAGTGAGTTGCCTAATTTTGCATCGTTAAGAAGACTTAAACTTGGCAATTGAAATTAAAAAAGGTTGATTTAGTACAGCTAAATTGAAGCAAAATCATTTATCTCTTAGTTACTTTTTCGTTATTTTTTGTGGTTCCGGTAATACCCATAATTCAGGTGAACTACTGATTTTTTCTAAAAGCATGCTTCCACGATTTGGCTGTTGTCGGTTTTATCAGAACATCACCCAATGTAATAATATAGGAATTTTGCCGAAAATGGGGTTTATTTTGAAGCTAGTCGAGCCATTTTCTGGTCACTGCCTGGCTATAAAGACCTAAAACTTACCAAAAAGCTGTTTTCAGATCGTGCACTTCGCGGCCTTCTGTTCGAGATGCAGCTTATCAGGTTCCAAAGTTCGGGCATGCGCAGAAAGCATAGTTGTGAAATGTTATGTAAAATAATCCCCCTCATTTTCCGCTTTTTTAGTCCTGTTTTTGTCCTTTTTGGAGGTTTTTAGTAGACTCTATTTCGATGGGAAAAGTTTTTGGTAAAACTTTTAGGATCGTTGGATTAGGTAGGAGGTAGTTGCAGTAGTTGGGTACTAGTGGAACATGATTTTCATCGCAATTTTTGGGTCAATGTTACAGGTTACAGCCTTTTTTTCCGACCTCATTGACTGAATCGCGCTCATTCTGGCGTGGTTTGAAAGATCTCTTCACCCTGCACAAGTAAATCGATGACGTCACAAGCGGTGCAAGGGACGAGGTTCCACTCGGGCGGTTAAGCAACAACCGGAAGTGGACATTCTTGGGCATTGGTTTTGCCCACATTCTCGGCCAAAGCGTCTAAAAGCATAGCCTGCGAACAGCAGACGCATTTCCGGTCGTCGCTTCTCTCCTTCCGAAAAAATTTCGGAGGGAGAGAAGCGACGACCAGAAATGCGTCTGCTGTTCGCAGCCTCCCTACAGCACAATTAGCTTTACAAATTCGGTAGTGGCAAAAGATATTTAAAGGCAACAGGCCTAACCTCCAGTTGACGTGCGTTGATCAAAAACGCCTTTGCTTAAAGTTCGCTAATTAAGGCTCTCCCGTGTTAAAATTCGTGTCAAGATTTACACCTGTGCATGGTTACCACAGCAGATGTTAATTGGCTTATTTTGTTGTTTTTCAGATGATCACGGAGTGGCTCGGAGACTATGGCAGTTGATTGACAGAGTCGTTCAACAAATCACAGTCCAGGAAGATGATGGAAGTGACCCGGATGTTGCTCCACTAGATATCAATGTTAATTACATTCTTGATACGTAAGTAAAGGAGCTCCTGTTTTATTCATCTGAGCTGGGTTGTTCAAAGCTGGGCTAAGATAATCCAGGGTTAGTGCGAAATTTGATTTCAGATATAAAAGCGTAAAAAGCAAATTCAGTTTAATTCGCAGTCCTGAGAAAACAGCTGTCATTTTGCGACGCCAACACTGGTTTCCCCGCGAAATGACATCTGAAAAACAAGCGCAGAAATTCTATGCTGATGACGCGTCACTAGCCAGATCTGGGTAGATGTAGTGCCTCTGATTGGCTGAAGCAAATCTTCCACGCGGGGTGACCAATTAGAAGCACTACCCAGGTCGGGGTAGTGACGCGTCATCAGTATGGAATTTCTGCGCTTGTTTTCGGGTTGACTCCAGTAGTGGCGTTGCAAAATGTTGGCTGTTTGCTCTGTCTACAATTTGGGATTGGGTACTCTAAAAAGAATAGTGAAAATTATTCGAGAAAATGCTTTTTGGCAAAAGAAAAAGAAGTCCGGGTTAACACTATAATTGGTCCTCGAACTGCTGGGCCCTACTCTCTTAGTAGCGTTACCTTATACATACAAAATTTTTTGGAAATAATTTCTTTTTCCATAGATTACTCCATGAAGATGAAATTCGCCGGGAAGAAATTGGCGAGGATGGTAAGTTAATATGTTGTGTGCTGTAAGGTTTTATTAATTGGGCATTTAGTTTTAACCGCTATATTTTCCCCTTGCAGTTGAAGGTCTAAAGATGAAACTTCAAAAGAGAGAAAGGGAGGTGGAAAGCAAGAAACAAGAATTAGTAAGTGGTGACAGTAGTCAGATATATCGGCTTACTATACAGGGAACCCCAACATTTAGTTCCAAGAGTAAACCTCTCTCGGATGATTTGGCAAATTAAAGCGTAGTATCGAGGTGAAGATAAAGAACGATGCAGATGTAATAAGTGCATATTCAGGTTTTTCTTTAGTTTTCTCCTTTTGGGAATAGTAATTATTCTAATAACTCAATGTTAATATAGGGTAGTGAGTTGCAGAATAAACTACTATTAGTAAAAAAAAAGGTACCGTTTCATCATTATTTTCTCTGTGCAAGAAGCTTGTTTTCAGTTACTGTCCATACATGCACTGACGTTATTTTGTTCTTCACTGGTTAAGGTCATATTGAAAGTATTTGCTTTTCATGTTATTTTTATAACAGGAAGAGTTGAAGGAAGCATTTGATAAGATGTCAGTGAAACTTGAACGAGAATCGCAAGAAAGGGAAGAAGCAATGAGACAAGTTCGTGAACAAGAAGCAAAACTGACCGAAGCTAACTCTAGGGTGGGTACATCAAGAGAAAAAAAAATGTCCTTTTTTCTGATTCCTTATGAACCAAGATGCTGAAACACATTTAAGACTAAAATTGAACGATAAGTAATCGTCATCGAAAGTTGATTCAATTTATTAATCACTCATTCTTATTCCTTGTCTTCGTTTAAAAAAAAATGAAAACGAAATCTGCAAACAAAGATTATAAAAGACGGTCGAGTTGACTTCATACGTGTTGGTCTTTGCGCAGTGCTAAATAGACTTGCCACAAGTCGACCTCTTGGTGAGCGGAGCGAGCCTTGTTTGGCCTCGAAGCGGCCGACCGTGAGCGACGAGCCACATGAAATCCGACGAAGGATTGTTTTGAAAGTCTAAGTGCTAAACTACAATAACATGCAGCTGACCAGTTGAAGTGTTTCCTTTAAATTATTTAGTTGGACAGAAAACAAACTATTTCAGCCTATTGTGCACGAGCATGGACTTGTGCTTCCAACATACACTGCGTTTAACTCTCTGGCCTCTAACGTCTATCATGCCCTTTTAACGTTGATGGTCTTATTGCAGATCGAGTCGGAAGGTCAAGAAAGACTCAAACTGCAAGAGATCCTGAAAGGAGTTGGAGGATCAATACCAGATGACGCTAAAATATCCAACCTCACCAGCGCTGTCGCTGCCGCTGCTAAGAGCTCGCCGATGCAGGGTGTCTCTCCTCCTCCACCACCTCCCCCTCCCCCTGGTGGACCTGCACCTCCCCCACCGCCACCCCCTCCTGGAGGGGCTCCCCCACCACCTCCACCACCTGGTGGGGCACCAGGTGGTCCTCCTCCACCTCCTCCCCCTGGGGGAAAATCGGATGGTGGACTTTTTGGTTTCGCTAAGCAACCGAACAGGAAGGCACCCAAGCCGTCTCAGCCACTGAAGTCCTTTAATTGGGCTAAATTACCTGATGTAAGTATAGCAAAAGAACCCCACAAAATCAAACTGTTTGTAGTCGAGATATACACTTGCTTATTTAAGAACACATTCTTTTGATATACATATCTGAAAAGTCTTAAGTTAGATGAAAGTTCTAGTTCTCAAGGGCTTGTGGCTATTCCTACTTAACGATGCAATGCCTCTGCATCAGTTCGAGGAGACTATTCGATATTCTTTTTTTTGTAGTCCAAAATAAAAGGCACAGTTTGGACAGACATCGACGACGCAAAGGTGAGAAGAATCTGAGCTTAATAATCACATTTACAATGTTGAAAGTTCTCAGGTCTCAGAGCTCTCATAATTTCTCATTTTCTTGATCTGAATTGCAGTTCTTGTGAATATTTCAGGTTTATGCAGTCATGGATTTTGAAGACTTTGACAGAATGTTCTCTGCTTACCAAAGGAAAGAGGTATGACTACGCCCTCTAAAGGAACCTTCCATATTTTAAAGGGGTTTTGTTCCTTTTTACACAGAAGCCTTGCAATAAACTCCTTGAACTACTGGAACACGAGATACTGGAGATTCAGTCAGTAGTACAAAAGTGAGGGAGGAGCAACAGTGGGGTTTCAATCCAGCCAATAATCATAGCGCTAAATCTGCCCTTCAAAGAAAGTGAGCTTATAATTGATAGAGCAGTCCTCTAAGAAAACCTCCAGTAGCCGAGATAGCGTGTTCAGACCAATCTGCAATGCACAACTTGACCTCCTGTCTTTTCCTTCCCTCGCAACATTCATTCGGGGTCAGCTAACCGTTCATGCACTTATATTTAAAGGTTTGGAGCATAGACTCTAGGCCCTGTTTATATGGAGAAAACCTGTCCCAAATAGAAGGGTCACTTTAAAACTTGGCGAACCGTTTATCATAGAGACAAAACGTTGGCTCGGCTAAAAAGCCGGTTCAACGCCCTTTTTTATGGTCGGGTCACCCTCCTAGCTCGCTCGGGTCGAGGCCAGACAATCAGAGCATGCGCGAATGAGTGAGTATGAGTTTGTTTTTTATCAATTTTTTCAAAAAATCTTTTTTTTTTTGATATGTAGAAAGACAACAAGGATGGCGCTGACAGTGTTTCAAGACCAAAGGAATTGTCACTGATCGATAGTAGACGTGCTCAGGTTTGAACTCCAATTAAAATTTCTATAATTAGTTTTAATCTGGTAGCTAGAATCATACCCCTTTTTGTGGACAACGTGGTTGTATTTCAGAATATTGAAAACGTTGTTTTGATCAATAATAAAAACTAGAATGAATATGAGCTTTTTAGCTTTGAACGCGAGATAGAATAGAGACGTCTTGTAGACGTCTCACCTTGTACAGAATAATTAGTTAGCACTACAGGGTAGTGATTAGTCGTGGACGTTGTCCCATTCTTGCAAACAGAAAATTTAATTTTTGTTATTTCAGAACTGTGGTATCCTGCTTTCCAAGTTGAAGATGACAGATGAGGAAATAACCAAAGCTATTCTTTCTGTTGATGAAAATGACGAACTATCAAAAGACATGATCGAACAGGTATAATGATTATCGTTCGTACTGCTACGTGAACCTTGCTTCCTCGTTAGCAAAGAATCGCAGAACTTGAAATATTCCTAATCTCGTCGTTCCGTCTTCCGGGGTCAGTTTACCCTTCATACACGACCATTTAAAGGTTTTGAGCATAGACCTAAAGCCACTGTTTTATGGAGAAAACCTGATCCGGGTGGAATTGTCACTTCAAAACTTGGCGAACCGTTTACATTACAAAAAAAACGTTGGCTTGGCTAAAAGGGTGGCCTGCTTAGGCGTGTCGCCCTTTTTCAATGGTAGGGACACCCTCCTAACTCGCCCAGCCGGGTCAGCTCGGTCATTACAAGATAATCAGAGCATGCGCGAGGGTCAGCACTTGGTATTAACTCTCGGGGCTCGAGCAAAGGAGTCAATTTCGGCTGAGAGGGACAAGGTTTTTGTCGTTACTCATAGTAAAGAGCCAGTCATTTTACTTAAGACAAAACCAACATTTAATGCGGTGACCGGGAGCAAGTTATTTTAAACTTCCGCTGCACGCGCTGATTTTCTTTTAACGAATATGCGGCTAGCCTACCCTAGGTGCCAAAGATTTTTCTTGCGCGATTTCCGGTTTCGATCAAGCATTTATATTAACGCGCGCGGTTTTTTCTCGTGGCCTCCCCGCTCGTGACTTCGGCCTGCGGACGACACCGAAGCGTCCAGCCGCACGAGAAAAAAAACCTCTGGTACCCCGGGTAATATGCGGCGGCATAGTAAAAAACGTTTGGTTACTTAGATTATCCCTTGTTAACGATTGTTGTGTTTTGCCTGTTTACAGCTTCTCAAGTATGTTCCAACATCAGATGAGAAGAATCTCCTTAACGCACATAACAAAGATATCGAGCAGTTTGCTCGGGCTGATAGGTTTTTATACGATATGTCCAGGTGAGAATGATAAATTTAACGATGCACGCAATTCATCTCTTAGTCACCACTGCAGTGTGCATATCATAATGAAACAACCTGAAACTTATTCGCCGCGTCCATATAAGCTGATTTTGTAAAGAAAAAAGTGGACGTTACCTAGCGAAAAACCCTGCTGGAAGCTAAACCAAAAATCTCTAAGGGCCTGTCCACACTTAGTAACCGAGTACTTTTCCCCGCGTCCCGGTACAAAAATGGTGGTGTTTTCATACGTTTGGTACCATTTCTAACTAACTGAGAACTTTGGCGTTTGGCCCCATTTCTAACTAACTGAGAACTTCTGCACACAGGGACCCGGTACCTTATTAAGTGCCCGAATTCTGGAGTGGGTGTGTTCACATCCCAGTGAGTACCGTACTCGGTCACCTTGTCCGAGCACCAATTGTGAACGCTGCTTAAGTTTTGCGGTGTTTGGTGTTAACGAATGTTTTACTCGATTCTCTAAACAGCTTATTATATATTCCTGCTATACAACAAGATACGTCTTGGGTAGCGTTTTTTAATAACAATTTGGATGGTTGAGTGAATTGACTTTTGGCGGGTTAAGACTCGCGCTTTGCCTACTCCTTATTATTGTTTTGTAAGTACCGGTTGTAACACATTTGTATTGTTTACTATTTAGAATTGTCCATTACGAGCAGAGACTTAAGTCCCTGTTTTATAAGAAAAGATTTCCTGAAAGAATGGGTGAAGTAAAGCCACGAGTACAAGGTTTGTTCTTAAAATTTATGTATGCATTTTTTTTCATTCTGTTTGTACTGAGGACTGTTTTCGTGTCAGCTGATGCACATGCGCACTAGATACTATTTCTTAGCCGATAAGCTTATTACAAGATACGCGATTCAATGATCATGCATATGGTTTTTAAGTAATGTAGAATGAGTAAGAGAATACTCGGGAACAGGTTTACAGTAAAAGATCGAAGGTAGTATGAAACACTAGGCAAGATTAAAACGGATTTGTAGATCTTTGTATTTGACGTGTAACTTTTGTTTCGGGTTAAGGTAAACGCTTTTCATACTGGCAAAGCTACAATGTAGCTTTCAGGGGAACTTACCATCAACATGGGAAAACCGGAAATGCCTGGTGGAAAATCAAATGGTTCGCCCCATTTCGTTTGGGAAGCTCCAGAAAATATGAGCTGTGATTTGAGGCAATGCAATTTTGTCACTCTTTTAAGTCTGTTCTGCTGAATTGGATACAGTTTGTAGCGGGTTGTTCTCCCACCACGTCAAATTTTGTATTTTTATGTTTATGCACAAGATTTCCACCCGGGTGGTTTGTGTAAGTGGTAGAGTTTAACAGTAGAATTTAACAGTAGAGTTTAAAAGTTTTTTGTTCTTCTTGTTTATTATTTTTGCAGCTGTACTGGAGGCGTCTAGAGAAGTTCAAAGAAGTCAAAGGCTTAGAATTTTGCTTGAAGTTGTTCTTGCTTTTGGTAACTACATGAATCGAGGAGCAAGAGGAAATGCTTCCGGTGAGAATTTAGCTATTCGGTATAAGAAGAATGATATATAGAATAGCCAGGACTAAACGCGGAGCCTCCGTTTCTGTTCGTATACCAATTCAAGCTAAAGGTCAAACAAAAGAAACTTCATGATGTTTCACTGGAACAACTCCATTGGCTGCCCCAGGTGAACAAGTTAAATTTCGGTTAAGACAAACATAAGTTGCATTTCTTGGATTCCCCTTTCCCCTCCCTAGCAGAGTGTACTTAGTCCCTCCCTGAGAGTCTGTACGGGGGTACATACGTACGCTGACATCATAACCAAATTTTCTCGCGGAAGCTCCACCGCGTGAGTGGGCGCGGAGGTTCCGCTGTTATTGTTTTTTTCTGAGTTTGAGTTCTCTGAGCTTTAACATGGTTGCCACAGGTCAGCAAATGACTAGGAAACAGGAGCCCATCTTGGGCTTCTGTTAGGAAGCAATAAAGTCCCTTGAGAGTCAGACAAAACTGAGGCTAGTTTACTTTGATTCAGTAAAAAATGCAGTTTTAAAGAAAAGTCAGGAGAAATTGGAATTATAACACCAAAGATTTAACACCACTGAGGGTCGGAAGAAGAATATTAGATCACCATAATCTTAAGAATGGTTTCCGTTAATGAAAAAGATACAAAAAATTTTATGTTCATAAAAAAGAGGACGGAAAATGGAAAGAACGGCTTTAAGGGAAAACTGACCTAACATTATGTATTGGTTTCATTGGTCAGGTAAATTCCCTTTTTGTAGTCTCAATTGTCATCCGTCTCTTCGCCCTACCCCCCACGGCACCCCTCTTCAACGGGCGGCAAGGTCCTGGCGCCGTTGAGGGGGGTGGTACTGGGGTGAAGAGACACATGACTTTTCAGACTATCCTTTTAGGGGAGAGTCAGGAGATTTTGAAAACTGGTGTCTGTGGCAACTATATTTAAAGGGATGTGAAAAAAGCAGACGCATTCCTGTACGAGTACGGTTATCTTGTCGGGTTTTTTTGTCAGCATTTGTTATCAACAAGCAATTTCATTGTTAATTTTCTCTTTTTTATAGGTTTCAAGCTGGCTAGTTTAAACAGAATAATCGACACCAAATCCAGCTCAAATTCGAAAATAACTCTCCTCCATTACCTTATTATGGTCTTGGAAAGAAAGGTAAAATCCTTACGTATTTCTAACAAGTGAACTCCAACTATGACTGTGTCCACACGACTCCGTTGTTTCGCCTTGCAAACGCATATAACCCAGCTTATGCGTTAACGGCTCACGCCCACACGGCGTGAACGATTGTAAACTGATGTATTTGTAAACAGTATCCAGTCCGGCTAAGTTCGTAAACCGCATAACACCTTAAACCCGAACATTCTCTGCACTGCTTTCTATTCGTTTCTTACGGCAGTGGTGAGGAGAATTTACAATCAAGACCTTTTTCGCTCGCTAGCTGATCATTTCTTACTTTCTTATGACCTTAATGTTCGATTCAGCAGTGTTACTATAAGGAAAAATTCAGTGTTATTTACCCTTGGGGATGAATTAGTAGCATTGTTCTCTTGTTCACATAGAACGGATGAATACGTGTGCGTTCACAAACCGAACTTAAACGGACCGATATGGACATACCTTGACAGAGCCTAAAAGAGCACATCTACGGCCAGGCACGAGAAAAATGTGCAAATGGCATCAAGAGTGCGGCAATAAAAACGGTCAACTTGTTTTGCAAAACTGCAGCAAAACGAGTTTAAAAGTTTTACTACCCACGTTCAAACCTTTCTTGCAACAAATCAGTTTGTTGCAAGTTGCATGAAGACTGACTTTTGATTGGATGAAATTACTCGGGAGTCACGCCATACACGGGAGTTACGTCACTTGCTGCGAAACAAGTTTGTCTTGGACCGGTAAAACACGCAACATGTACAGATTTTTTTGCAAAAAGAAAAAACTACTCTCTACTTTCTGCAACAACCTGTTTGTTGCAAGAGAAGTTGATTCGTGGGTGGCAAAACATGCAAGGCCACTATTTAACTCATTTTGCAGCAATGTTGCAAATTAAGTTGAACGTTTTTAGTTGTACGTTTTACCGTACATTTACAATGGGTGTGAAGGGCAGGAAACATGCAGATCGTGCTTCTATCCGTGGGTGGGGGTGGGGGTGGGAGCTTATAATCGGATGTATTTTCTATTTGCAGGTAAATTTGTTTATAACGGGGGCCTATGGGGGTGCTTATAAGCGGCGGTTTACCGCATTACAGGAATGTTTTTCTTTTTCGCTTCTCTTTTACAGTATCCCGAAGTCCTAAAACTGGAAGAGGAGCTTGCGCACGTCAGATCGGCTGCTAAAGTCAAGTGAGTGCTACATTACTCCCTACGATTATGTTTCATGAAGTCCTCTGACACCAAAGTGACGTTGAGTAAGGAGGGTACCTCGCATAACCTATGTCGAAGGATACTATATTGCGGATTACATCTTTTCCCTGACGTGTTTTATGAACGTCTGATTTTAAGTGCATCTTGCCATCTAAATTTATTTCAGTCTTAGGTCTACTATCATGCTTGTAATGCGTGCGTGGCTCACAGTCATGAATTAAGCGTTCCTCTTCAGAATTTTTGCCCTTCTTCTCTTCTGACACTTCTTTTTTTCTTTTCTGTGGTTTTAGTTTAAACGATTTGGAGGCCGAAACGGGCACTATTAAGAAAGAAATAAAAGAAGTTGAAAAGGTAAGCATACACAAAAAAAAAAAACGATGAGAAATCGCATGTTACATTTAATCGTCTCTATGTGAACTAAATTAGTAATTTCTATGCTTTCAAGGAGCTGGAATTTCAGCATAAGAAAAAGGAACGTGTTCATGGAGACAAGTTTGTAGAATCTGTTGGGTCGTTTGTGAAAGTCGCACAGTTCTCGTTGTCAGAACTGGACGATTCTTGGAAAGATATGAAGCAAAAGGTAACAGTGTTTTATTGGCTTGGTCATCTTCTTTTTTTTTTTTTTTAAGTTAGTCACTAAATAAACAATTCATTTTGTCAATTAGTGAGTCAGTCAGTCAGTTAGTTGAGTCCGCGGTCGAGTCAGTTTGTTAGTCAGGTAACATGACCCCGTAACTGAGTAACTTGTTCCAGCGGGTTAGATGGTCACGACAGGCGAAGGTGACGGGAAAGGCGAGGACGTCCTCCTGCATGTATCGCTGCCCTCGCCTTTCCTTTTCGCTCGTGGAGACCGCAAGAGACATAACAAGTTATTGATATGGCCGGCATGATGATTTAATGGTGGGTGGTAAAGTTCTTGTTTTTCTGAATCCGTTGTAACGGACTAGGACTGACGTTTATCTTTTGGCCCTATCCACACTAATGCGTTTTCAAAAATCATATACGTTTCGTTGTCGTCGAAAACGCATCTATCGATTCGCGTCCACACGATATAATTTCACGTGGTGACGTAAGTTAAACTCTATGCGCATGCTACTAACACACGCGCCTGCGATATTTTCGGTCACCCTTTTCATTTTGATGCGTTTTGGAGCATACATCATAATACGATATGTACGCGTTTTCGTTTTGATCCACTTGCAAGAGGGTTTTCAAATCGGTGCATTTTCGATGAAATTACTCAGCGTATTAGTGTGGACGGAAGGCCTAAACGCATCGAAATGAACGCGTTCTTAAACGGAAACGCGTTTATGTGGTCGCGGCCTTAATCTTGTTTTCTGTGACGGTTATCTAGTACGGCAAAGCAGTATCCATGTTTGGAGAGGATCCCAAGCAGTTTCAGTCAGACGAATTTTTTGGCCTGTTTTCTGCATTCCTGGTTTCTTTCGCGGTAAGAAAACTTTATTTGACAACGAGGTCATCAACTCTCAATCCTTTTCCTCCTCTAAGAAAATACCAAAGATTAAATTATTAAGGAAATATGAAAACCTATCTTAAATCTTTCCATCTTAGACTTTTATGCCATCTTTTGTTCAATTGATGTAAATAACTCTAGCCCGTAGTTCGAGGAGGACTAACCTCTCATAAGCTCTTACAGTTTCGCCACTTCTTTTTTCTACGTATCCTATATCATTTGTAATTCGTGTTCTATTATGGTGTGGCAAGTAAAATAATAATAAAAAAAACGTCCATCAGATTTCCCCTTAGCAGTTATAGAACAAGTGTGCAAAATGTGCCTTGTTTTCGTTCACAGGAGGCGAAACATCAAAACGAAGAGATGAAGAAAAAGAAAGAGCAAGAGGAAAGAAAAGCCCAAGCGTTAGCCGAGGTAAAATTGTGGTTTATCTGGGAACCCTTTTTGGCCAAGCGCGATGAGAACGACGTAACTGAGCGCGGGGCGCACGTCTGCGCGCTCTCTCAGCGTTCCAGAAGTCTCGAGTTCTCGTTTTTATAACAGTTTTATAGTTAATTTTTTAAATATTCACAAAAATGAAGGAAATCTATTACATAAAGCGGCAAGAAACGAAAAATAACCCTACTCGTCGAAGTGCGCGATGCCCCCTGATTTCTTTTGCAAAAAATGGAGCTCCCTTATATGCAGAAAATAAGCCTGAGGGTGAATTGCCACTATCGCTTAATTTTTACGTGCGTACGCACGTAAATTTAACGCGCGTAAATAAAATACAGACAATGTTTGAAAGTTGGAGATGGGAAGTACATTCAAAGGTTAGAGGCTATTTTTGCTGAAAACTCGCAAGGTTTAAAACGTTCTTAGTCAAATCCATTTTGATTGCTTTGCAGCAAAAAGAGCGAGACCGACAGAGATCAGCTGCCAAGAAACTTATTCACAACAATTCAGTACCAGAAAAGAAGAATAACAGAAAAGGTAGCGGCATTGGGGAGAATAGGGGCGAGTTTGACGACTTGATCTCGGCTCTTCGGACAGGTGATGTCTTTGGCGACGAGCTCAGTAAAATGAAAGGACGGAGACGGACGGCGCCGCCGAAGCAGGCTCGGAGAGTCGAAAATGTTTCCGAACGCGAACGAGCCTCCCCGAAAATTGCAACAAAGTTTCAACACTAAACCTTAGATAACAACGTTCTTTCCGAAGGAATAAGTTCTCCCAGTTAACTTGATTGTGCTGCGAATAGAAAATGCTGGGGGAGGGGCATTTGTTCTGAAATTTAATATAGGGGACAATCAGAAGGAATCCTCTACAGACATAAGTAGGAATCGTATACCGTTAACCGCCGCTTATAAGACCCCCTCCTGATTATAATCTCCCCAATTGTAGGCCCATCTACCTGCAGGCTAAAAAATACAGGCGATTATAAGTCCACCTTGTTATTCTGTTCTAAATGTATTCTTGGTTTGCAACCACGTGACAAGGCGGCCATGTTGGATGACAGTACAAAACGTATTTTGATCAGCACCGCTATCGCCTGTTTCGGAGCGCCTTTTCTATTCCGGTTGGAGGCCCCTGGAATAGAAGCCCCCCTAAAAGCCCAGGGCTCATAAGCGCGAGTTGACGGTATTCACTCTCACAATCATGTTATTGTAGTGGCATGGAGTTGAATTAACATAATATTTTCCTCATAGGAGACTTGGTTTCGAATCTTTTGAAGGTTGGTTGATTTGTGAATCGCGTGTCGATCAACAAAATTTTAAAGTATATGTAACATTTATAGTTGCCAGACTTACTTGCATAAAATAGACGTCTGTAGCTTGTATGGTTTGACAGTTTTCCCAACGTAGGCAACTTGATAATACTCTGGCAAATTTCGTCTTATTCACGTGCGTTACGCATAATTTATGAAGAGAAAAGAACATTCCCTTGAGGACAACACGTGACCTATGCTGGGAAACAAAACAAACTAAAGAGGTCTATTGCCTGTGTCAAGTGACGGCGCAAAGTGTAAAAAATATCGCATTAAATATCAGAGTAAAAACAGTGACATTTTTCCTTTGCGGCCATTTTAAAGCAAAGCTGTGTATGCACTTAGAAAGAGGTACCGTATAACAGATAATATTATCAAAAGATATTCAGCTGTTGGTGATATCTCCAGCTGTGTCATCATCGTTACTCTGTAGGGAGCTTGAGCAAAGACTGAACAACGCACGTCAACCGGAAGTGGTCCTTTTCCATTCATGGGCAGTGGTTTAGCCCAAATTTTCGGCCAAATTGTTTCTATAAGAATAAAGACACTTAACAATACATATTTGGTAGCGTGCAGTCATAATATAAACGAAAAGGCGTCACTTGTACTCACTTCCGGTTGACGTGTGTCGCTCAAAGATGCCTTTGCTTAAGCTCCCTTTTAGGGAACCATTCGCTACTTTAGAAACGAGAAAAAAACCGGGCCGTGATAACTGTCGCAAAGAATTCTGGGACTGTTACAAGAGACAGGTTAAAAAATTGCCCAAGAGCTCAATGTCGCGACCCCAGAAACAATAGGACAATTGCATGATGATGTCATTTTACTTCAACTCCCAGAATCCTTCAGTTTGTTGTTTCATTGTGCAAATTAGGGCTATTGTTTTTTAAACCTTACCGGGTTGACAAATTTAAATAAGAAAGCATGAACGAAATGAATTCTGGTAGTTGTAGACAAAAGTCGTCATTGTGAAAACGACCTATTTGGACTCCAGTGCCTAACTCGCTTCTAAAGTGGTGAATTAACAAAAATGTTGACTATGATATAACTGAGCATACCAGCCAGGGACCATGTGGAAATTCCCCTGTTGTGTCTTGAAGAAAACATGTTAAGTCTTATAATATAGTTTTTCCCCTCGCACATTAATTGTCTTGGTGTGTCTCTCTCATTACAGAAGGGCTTCATGAACAAGTGAAAGCGTTGAACAGTTCTATTTTTCTTATGTTTTAAACAATAATTTTTGTTAGTTTGTGCAGTCGATTGCGAGATTGATTGGTTTATTTTTATTTACCTTAATTTGTATTGGTCACCATTTAGAATATTAGGTTATTAAAAATGGCAACATGCTAAGCTTAAAATTCAGAAATTTTTTCAAATATTTTGTAGTTTTAATTGAGCCGCCATAACAGCGGACAACATCCAGCTAATTAAGCGTGCGCAAAAAGACTTTTCAAGGTCGCGTAAGCTGTCAAGCCAGTTGACAACTTAATAAAACAGTTTGTGGCCTAGCAACGCAAGCGTGTGACTTCACCGTCTGTCATAACTGTGAAAAACTAATCGATGCACTAATCGATGTCATGTCATGTCATCATATATGCAACATTACATATTTTAAAGACTAGATCATCAGAAACAAAGTTTTAAATATAAATCATATTCTAAGTTAATTCTCAGGTTGATAGTTTTGTTTATTTGTTTGAGAAGTAAATTTTGACAGCTGACGTCAGCGTGTCATTTGCCACTTAAGAAACGGGAGGGGGAACTGAAGCAGAAATGCTTCGCGCAATTAATTCTGGGATCGTTACTGGGGACACGGCGGTCAGCGGTTGACCAATTTGTTTCCCTGTCCTTAGTAAAAGTCCCAGAAGTCTTTTCGAAAGTTAACTCAGCCCAAATTCCCTCTCGATTCGAAAGTAGCGAATTAGTACTCGAAGTTAAATTCACTGATTTTGGGAAAGTAACAAACTTGAGGGATTGTGTTTAGTGCATTGAAATGTTACTGGAGTTGTCTCTAACATGTAGATATTTTTTTATTTGTGTATTCTTTTCCGCCTCTCTACAATGGAGGCGTTTTAGGAATTGTATGTATGTAAGCTTTCTTTGTAAATTTATTAGGATATGAAATGTTAACTCATTTGTAAATTAAAAGAATAAAGCAATTAAATCAGAGCCCAAATAAAGTGTGGCTCCAAATGATGAAGAATGGTTGAAGTTTTTGCATATCCTTTCTGACTTATCGTTAGCAGTAGAAAGTTTAATATTTGTCGTAGTTCAATCCTTGGTTCAAATTTTATTTTCCACTGGTTTAGGGTGTGCTGATGTAGGACAAGTTTGGAAAAGAGGAAAATAAAATTCGAACCAAGGGTTAGATTTTACAACATACGCTTGGAAAGGAAAGCTAGGGAAATTAAGCCATGAAAGTTCTTGCATAGGACACTACATCATTTCACTCGGAATTCCCGTCTGTTGTCGTCCAAGCTTCGTCACGACTTCGGAAATCACTGAAAAGTTTACGGCAACTTTCTCAGTCAGAGAGCGCTCGCTGGGCATCATGGGACGAATGTAAAGCGCCTCCTTCCCTCAACACCACGCGAAACGCTTAACAGGAAGGAAGGCACGCTTTCCTTCCTCCGCCCCCCTCCCCCTTATTCAGGTGACTAAATGTCCAGCAGGGTCCCACTGTTGGAGTTTCCACTTTTAAAGTGAGATAATGGCTGTTTCGCCTCGCTAGCGGGGTAGATTCCCATCCCCTCAGTTAAGAGCGCTTGATCGAAGGCTGCCATGAACCTTCCAACCACACATGTCGAATGACCCCTGGTTATTCGATAGCGACTTCTGAATTTTGTAAAGATTTGAGGATTCGAAGGCGAAGCGCTAAAACTGTGATCAACACAAAGAGAGGTATTAAAGTTGTGATATCACAATGTCTGTCTTCATTTTTTTCTTCGTTCTATTACACCTTACTTAATAATTTACAACTGCAATAATATTACAGAAGCGTTAATTGCAGAGGAGGTCTTATCCTTTTTACCCCTCTCAGCTTTTCACAGATTTTGGTAAAAATCGGCATAGGTCTGATGACTTTCCAGCGGGGTAGGGCAGTTTGCTTCGCGGGTGCGGCCGTATTTCTGGACCAGGCAGAGATCACTGATCTTTATGTCTCCCAGATAAAAACCAGCTGCTATCGGTGACCTGAAATAAAAGGTAATGGTTGACTTTCTGCGGAGGTACAGTAAAACTCAGCAGATCCCAGGGCTCTCCCAATTACGGGTGACGAGGGTGCTCGTCGTCTCGCTTATGGGTAAATATTGCAGAATTTGTGCTCACTAAGGGTGGTAAGGGACGAAAGTCAATAACAGTTTACCCATCAAAGTAATGCCTACGGTTATGCATGAAGAATATCCATAGGAAAAAAAAAACGCAAGCAAACAAGCAAACAAGCGAACAAGCGGTCATACTGTGCGGGAGTATAGTCTCCTTTAGGGGACGAAAGGAGTCTCAGTCCCAAGTATCCCTGTCTCTTAGGACCTGTTTACATGAAGGTGGGGGACCCCAGGTAGGTGAGGTAACCCGCGGAGGGTCACCCCACCTAACATGTAAACATGATAAAATTAAAGTGAGAGATTATATGGACAGGCCGGTTACCTCACCTTAGAGGGTTACCTCACCTATCTGGGGTCCCCCCGCGCAATGTAAACAGGCCTTTACATATGGTTCCTCCAAGGGGAAAAAGGTATCTATGTTTATTTCTGAGGACGATGAAACAAATGGGTGCTCGAGTTAAGCTAAAGCCAAAAGAAAGGGTATTTAAAGGACACAAATGGCACTAGCAGTCGGACAACGTTACAGAACGTTAAGGCTCTGTGGGAAACGCATTCCATTTCATTTATGCGAGTTAGAAACAAGTCCAAAGGGGGTAATTTCAGTGTGAGAATTAGACCCTATTTCCAGATTTCAAGTCCAGCGCTCCAACTGATCGGTCACAAAGGATTATGAAGTTTCAGGCAACCAACCTCGCTGCTGTAAAAGGTTTTGCCTCGCTTTGATGAAAGCCAGGATGTCAGCATCTGCTCGACTATCACCTGTTAGCTTCACTGATCCTGAACCGGAAGTCATGTCACCAGCAGAACTGGAAAAAGAGAAAGAAATGGTACGTTAGTAGTATTTTAACACCAGATAAATGAAAGTCTTAGTTTAGCTACACAAAGCCCTTCGTCGACGAAGTACTAGCGCACAAAACGCCAGCTTTACCGGGGTAAAACGTCCAAATTTTGTTGTATTTATACGCCTGTTTAATACGAAATAACAAAGAGCCCATAAAGGAGCTCAGGTGAAAGCAGAAGACAAGGGCGGGAAAACATGTGGCCGGTCTTGCGCACGGAAAATTATGCACTTGCAGTTAAGCGCAGGAAAATATGCACTTTGTGCTTGGCACGGAAAACAGGTAACCGGAAGCGAAACATGCAAGGTAAACTTAAAATCTGCTGACAATTCGGAAAAGGATACTCCTGCTGTAGGGCCTCATGCTCTCACCTGGTGTAAGGTGCGGAAAAAGCAAGGGAATTGTTAAGAGAGAAAACGTGCATTACACAAGGAACAGCAAAGTGCAAGTTTTGCTTGACATATTAAGGCTATTTGGCGTTAAACTATTCTCCATTTATTTAATTGGAGAAAGAAGTTGGCTTGACGCCCATAGCCTCACACAAAATTTCACTTATAATTTGGTGAAGAACACACGTACCCTGATTTACTTCGCCATGAGGTTCCCTGATCAATGCCAGCTGTTGCTATGGGTCCAGACCGGCTACTGAGACCACTATCAGAACTGGACACATGAGGAGGCCGGCTGATAGACGTCGTTCCTAGCGACGCGAGATGCGCTTCTGCACGCAGCTTGGATACGAATTTACCGGGTCTTGTGCTGTACGAGGAATCATCCCCACGGTTATTTGACACATCACCCGGGGCTGGGTCGCGTCTCCTTTGAGCAGAGGGAGGTCGAACGGGGGATATCGGTGGGGTTTTCCAAGCGGCTCGGACTTCGTCAGGTGGCTAACAAGGAATGGAAACGAAAGTCAAATTGACTGGAGGCAGAAAAAAAAAGAGAGAGAAAAAGGCTTTTGAACACGTTCACCGTCAAAATTCCCAGAATTTCCCCTCCTCGCCCTCCAATGACGTCCAACAATATTATTTTCATTACTTCATAAAATATGACCAGGTTTGTACCATGTTTGCTATGTTTTGTAAATCAAGGTGCCAAGATGAGGAACACCAAGCAATGGAAAAACCGTTTTAGATAGTTTTCTTCTCTGCCGTCCATTACAAAATTTATGGCCGACAGAGCAGTGCGCTTTTGTATTGACACAAAAGCAGTCGTCATAACCACTGTCACAACAGCGAATGCTGCTCGGTTTGACCAAGCTGTAAAGTTGTTTATTGCTCACCAAAAACAAGCCGCTGGTTCTTCGTTCTGTAACTAGGACGTTCGTTGCGCAAGTTAGGTGAATATATATGCGCAAAAACGGACTCGCCCTTGTACGTAAAGTAATCCAGATTCCGGAGTCTGGGAATTTTCGGCTTGTGGAGTCTAGAATCCGGGAAATTTTTTCCTGCGGAATCCGGAATGCTAGGCTTGGGAATCCGGTATTCAGCTAAAGGAATGCGGAATCCCACTAACGATTGGAGGCGGGAATCCAAGTTTCACTGATAAGAAAATCAGGAATCGAGTACCTGGAATCTGGAATCCACAGCATGGAATCCAGAATCCAAGACTGTCCTGGATTGCTTTGCATGGGGCCCTATGAGAAAGAGGTATTGCAAGATTGTTTGGCGACTGACAAATCGACCGTAAAGTAGTTTCTATCCACACCTGGTTGAAAGCTGCCTGTTCTGCCCACCAGATTTCAAAATCCTTTTGCATCTTAACTTTGGCTTTTTCTAGTAGATGTTGAAGATGCTCAATCTCGGTTTTAAGAGATTTGAGCTGAGTAAAACTCTCCTTGTATCTGATCAAAGAAACAAAAGTAATATAATGCGTTTTACGACGTCGTAGTAGCATTCACTGCATCTACAAACACACAACGATCGAGTGTACGTAACGAGGACTTCAACGGGCAGTCAAAAGGGTCCTGGAGAGTTGAGAGAGGTCTGCGGAGTGTATAATTATAGAGGTAGGGATTGTATGAAGTACATATTAGAGACCTTTAGATTCTAAGACGGGTACGACAACGAGTACGAGATTTTCTCAGTACTAAGTAGTGCTCGCTCGTGAACCAGCGTCATTCTGGCGGGAAAACGTGGTAGCAGTCGTCATTCTACTACGGATTTTAGCAAGAATGTCGAAGTGGGGAAAACGAGTTATCAATGTTGGAAGTTTTATCATTTTGCGATCGGGAGAGCGCGTAATCTCCTTCACTAAAGTTCACAGTGCTAACTCTTCTGGTGAAAAATGGTAAAATGAAGCTTTCCGGGGAGTCTATATTTTGAGAATACGCGAAAAAACTTTAAGTCAAATCTCGTACTCGTACTCGTTCTCTTCCTAGAATCTAAAGGTCAAAAACAAAGAGATGTCGCTGAAAACATAGGGCCCTGGACCAGGCGCGGGAAACAAGTGAAGCTTATCACGGTTACAACCGACAACATGAACAGGGTGCTAATTGATCATAACAAGGGGTTACTATAAAGGACAGGAAATTATGCGTCAGAAGTATGGCATAAGAAAAACATAAAAGGGGTATCTGTCAAAAGGCTTAAACTTAAGGAGATGTTACACGGACGATTCGTAACGACGATTTTCAGGGCAACACAGCGTTGCAATGTTGGGACAAAGTTGCAAGCATTCAAAACAATGTCGCAACAATGTTGCAACGCTGTGTTGTGCTACAAATCATCGTTGCGAATCGTCTTGTGTAACATCGCCTTAAGCGCAGGAAAATAGGGAACGGGTGGCGAACGACGAATAAACAAAAGGGGTGCTAAGCAGATAAAATATTGCAAAGCACCTTAAATTAGTGGGAAAATAGAAGTGTTCAACGGATTACTTAATAATTGTGTTAAACGTAGTGAGATTTACCGTAAAAAGAGAGAAGTTGTGGCTGGTTTTAGTTTTTATAGTCTAACTTAACTGATTCGAGAGGTCAGAAAATGACTACCCCACTTTCACCTTACACCTATCCCATAGTCATGGTGACCGTTGGGGCGCCACGGACATGTGGCGTATCATGGGCAAATAAAGCCTGGCCGAGACCATCCCTCTCCAAGCCTGGTTTGGGTTTGAAGTTTCCTTCTTCTAGATGGGCTTCCGGACAAGGATAAAGAGCCCCATTTGCCCGAACCTGATATCCCGTAGGTGACTCGGTCCCTCAAGCGAACTTAGCCTGCAGTCGGTGAGACTCTCTACAGTTACCGCCCTCCGGGTGGACTTCCCATGGAGACAGCCTCCGACCCGCCACAAGACGAGTTGCTCACGTATGCCGGTGCCTTAAGCTTAACATAAGGGAGCTTGGAGGGCCACTACCCCACGAACGACAAAAGAAAACAACTTGCGCAAAAAGGAGAGGCGTTTTTTCGACAAGAACAAATGTTTAAGGTACTCACTTTGTCTTCTCCTCTTCGATAGCCTGTCTAAGTTTCTGTTCTACTGGGTCGATATCCTCAACTCCCTCGGTTCCGTTAACAAAACCTTGAAAACACATGTAAACGAATGAACTTCGAGAAACAAAACAGCATCACTGTCACTAACAGTAGCACTAAGTTAGTAGTTTAAAATACCTTGCATTGACCGACGAACTCTATGTTGCTCGATTTGGGTTTTTATTGAGTCTGCAATCATAGAAAAGATAAATTAATTAAAATAGTCTACGGCAAATGCTAGATGTTGATGGAAGAGCAACGTACTTATTTTTTGGCGCGATGTGTTCACTTGCTCGCCAAGTCTCTTGGCTTCCGCGTATCTGAAGATAAAAATTGATAATGAAAAAATTAGAATGGTATTGAGTAATGAGACACTAGACATCACATTAATACCAACCTTTGCTTAAGGTTGTGTTTGTTTTCCTCTATCGTGTCATTATGCACGTAGTCTCGCCGGAAAGTCTCAAAAGCTTCTTTCCTTCCCACTGACATTTCATCTAAAAAGTAGAGGAGGAACAAAACATAAGCGAGAAGGGTGAACACTGAACAGCATCAAACACGCGCGTTAACGTCAATTCAAAGTCGTTTAAATTGACCTTTTTTCCTAGAGGCTGGTTCCTGTATGATCACTACGATCGCAGCAATTGTATATGGAAACAACTCTTCAACGATTGCTGAAACAAACAAACTTCAGTTCTATGTTTATCGCTTGCTTTCATTATGATCGCTGTGGTCAAGGAGTTTGTCACCATCGCTGGTCGTCTGTTGTCCAAGATCGTAGCGATAATATTCAATCTGCCTTAACAGTCTGTGTTTCCGCAAACTTCAAACCTTTTAGATTTGGGTTGCGATTCCTTATGGCTGAAGAATAATCAAAAATAAACTTTTTCTCAGAGGATTTAAACGTTCTCCATATTTTGTTCTTCCGGTTCTTAATTCCTCGACTAAAACCGAGCAGGAACATACCAAGCTTTCGTCTGTAGGCAGATGAAGGCCGATGGTGGTTTGATTCTTCTAAAGAAGCTTGTGGGTGATGACGATTCTGCAAGGAAAAACTTGCACAGCTCAAGTAGTGACTAAGGGATGGTAAACTTTTTTTTTAACCCTTTAAGCCCTAATATTAAAACTCAAATTCCTATTTGCTGTCCCTATATGTTTCCTATAAAAGTAGTAGTGAGAAGTTGTTGAAGTATCAACTCATTGCATCTTGTGTGATCATGTCCTTAATTCTCATCACCAGTCTGTTTTATAAAGCATTGATATTACATGGAGAATTTTGATACTGATTACTCTTAGGCGATTAAAGGGTTAAGCTTGGTCCCGAGATAAAGACTCATAGAATAGAGCACGTTCTCAGCATCGTAGGGGGTCTCCACCTTGGATTAGCCTGCATAACAGGCGCTTTATGAGCGAAGCGAGGCGAACACGGCATTTTGCGTGAAGCGCGAGACGCGCAAAATGCCACGTTTGTCTCCCCTGGCTCATAAGAGCGCCTGTTATGCAGGCTACCTTTGAAAAGAACTTCAGATCGGGAATAAACAGATTCAAACCACGTCTGTTAGCCAACAACATCCAGTATCGCCCAATATGTTTATCAGTCACATTTAAAGGACAGCTTCGGGTATGATTATAGCCAGTTTCCTAGTACGGGCCAATGATTATCCCGGTTAAGAACTTAGGAGTATTATTCCCCATCGGATGGAATATTTGTCCATCCCAGGGTAACCGCCAAAGTTAATTTGACAAAGAAAATATAGAGGAAAAGGAAAAAAGGAAACAATGCCATGGTAAGAACTAAAATTATGACCTAGAGGTGTAAAGTTTGATGAGTTAATAATAAGAACACCACGCCTCCTAGAATCAATAACGTAACAACAATGTTGGATGATAATGGCCCAGCATTGATTGGCGCAAAGTTCCAGTCCAAGGAAACCCGGATCTTGAGAAGCAAAGTTTGATGAGTTAATGACAAGACCACCACGCCTCCGAGAATCACTTTGACTTAACTAGCAATTTTGGATGATAATGCAACCAACAATATTGGGTGATAATGGCCCAATATTGATTGGAACGGGCAAATGCAAGAAATGTAGACACACCTCCGTAGTATCAGAAGACGGCCTTTCTTTCACTCTTGCTCTGCTGGCAGACCTCAGGTGGGACATTTCGCTCTCTGAGTCATCGCTCAAGGTCTGACTGGTGCTTCTCCTCACCCTCTCACGTGCCGCACCCACCCCGTCTTGCAACGGGCCTCCTCCGTGTCGTGCAGACATCTCTAAATCAGCCGTACGCTTTTTCTCTTTCTTCAACATGCCGACCAAGATGTCTGAGCTTTAGTTAAGGTGCATAGTTACATAGCTACAAATTTTACCCCAACAGCGAGCGACTTCACTGGTTACTTCGAAGTCACATGACATAAAACAATAAAACTGTTTCCCGCCAAAAGCCTCTCAGCCGGCAACATGATGTCAGAGGGTAAAAATCAAAGAATAACCCGATCAACACCACCTTAAAAACATCTCCTACGCTGAGCCCTCTAATTTTCTTTCTCTTGAGACAACATTATCTCGTTGTTACAGTTTACTGTTGTCAATTTTTATTTTAAATCTAGTATCAGTCATATTTTGTTCGCTCATTAGAACTCTGTACAGATCCCAAAAGCTAAAAAACATGATCACAAATTCATCTCTATATAACAAACCCTGAAATTTGTCCAACTAGATGTTCTTTACTAGCGGTTGTTATCTACTCAAAGCTTACTGGTTCCACTAATTTAAAACAATTAAAAATTATTTATTAATGTTTCTTTAGTGTCTATAAGGCGGACCCTCCCGACCCCTATTCCTGTTAAAGCCGCGTCAATTCGTGACGGGTTACCAGTTCATTGGTTTTGCAAGTAAATTGTCAAAATTTTTATTATTTATTTATAGTCTTTGCGGGCGCCTTTCTAACATTTGATGGACCAATCAAAACTCTCGAAGTTAATTGACAACCAGCTGGTGTCAAACTCTCGCCAGGCGAAAAGCGCGGGAGAATACGCTGGAGAAAAACGCGGGAAAATATGTGACAGCTTACTTGATTGGCTCCCGAATTAAATATGAAACTTACTCAACCAGCACTATAGGAGAAAATAGAAAAAAATCACCCTTGCAACTAGGCATAGCTGCATAATTTCGGAATTTTTTTTGGAGCAATTTGAACATTCACCCGACATTTTGGCAATATTTCACGGCAAAAACGTTGACAAAACGTTTTTTGTTATGTTCCTACCGATGAAGAGAGGGCTCAGTCCGCTAACATGCAACAGCAGTGTCTAGAGTACTGTCTACTAGTCTACTGAACACAACAAATCAGCGGGTTTCATCAGAGTCGTCTACACTACAACTTAGCAGCAGTTATTCACCAAAAGGGGCCCTCGCTATTAAAAAAAGGCGAAATTTTTTGAGAATTTTTGGGAACTTTCGAGAGTTTTTGGAGAATTTTAGACGTTTCTAAAAGAATTTTAGAGCATTTTCCGGGGAAATTCCGGAAAGAATTTTAGGTCATATTTTGGGAATTATGTCGCTAAGCCCACATGCAACTGGTTTTGAAGTGCCACCAGTGTCGCCACCAGTGGTAAATGTTCACAACACAAACAGGTGTGGGAGGGGGACGTGGGAGAAAGCTGGATGCAACGTGTACATAAATAAAATGAAAAATAGAAGTTCTCCCCTTCAACTGTACTGAGACGGAGCAGTTTTTTATGGCTGATACACTAGTTCTGTACAAATATATTTGTCTTCTGTTTATAAAAAGTTAGAGCCAAAATGTGACGCGTATTGGCTCATACAATAGGACCAACTTTTCAATCTGGAATGAAACGGTGCGACTATTACTAAAATGAAATGTTTCCGATATTTTTCAAAAGGGAACTTCATATTATCTTGAACTCTAATAACTGAAGAAAAAGTTAAATAAACGGTATATTATCGTCAGATCCTCTTTAGACACGCAGCAATTTTTTTACAAAAACATTTATTTACGAATTAGAAGTTATGCCGTGTTCACTTTTCAAATTTTCCACTTTATTTTTTCACTTAAGATTTTACTACAAAATTATCATGGTTACTTTGTTAGCAACCACAATGCATTTATTTATTAATCACTTAATTTCCTTGATAAATTTGGCTAAAAAATTTATCATTAGAGTACGCACGTGACCATGCAAAAATGGTTTTCACCTTAGAATAATCTCTGTTTTAAACAATAAGGGCCAGTTAATAACGGCAGTTATTTAACAATTTATTACTACTTTTATCAAACATATACAATATTGTAATAAAAATGTGTGCCTCAAAAGCTTTTATCAATTTTAATACTACCAAAAGCATTATTTCCCTGTGGCATACTGCTACATCAACGGAATTTTTGTAATTGATCTGTCTTTCAAGAAAAACGTGCAACGGCTAAAATCTACCAAACCATTTACAGTTATTTAGATATTTTTTAATATTCTTTAGAGGCGTACAAACTATTATTTTTAGAGTATAACTATAAAAATGGTCGAAGCCCTGAAGTTTTGGGGGGAAATCATTCTATTTTTTAACCGATTCTAAACACGAGTCATTTGGTATTATCATTTTCTGTAGCAAAGTTGATTATTCTACACATTTTGATATTTCTGTTCCTGCGGTACGTTTCTTCTACTTCACGGAAGTTGGAATAGTTTTTCTTTAAAGTAAACTATAGCCTACAGGACACACGTTTTCCGTTTTCAAATTCTTGTTTAATTTAATTTGGCCTAGGAAAACGAGAGGTTTCTGGTAGCCATGCACTTCTTTTATATCGCTTCCTGTGCAGTTTGAGGTTTAACTATCTCAACGCTCATTTTTCCCTTAAATTTGACTCTGCTTGTTACATTGAGGTTGTCCTTCTTCGTGCTCCTTCGCCAACATGTTGGTTCTCGATCACAGAAATAACCCTTTTCTTCTCTTGCTCAGCTCTGTTCAACTCCATCATAGCGTCAAGATATTCCTCTTCAGCCTTCAGCCTCTTGTTTTCAGCATCTCGCAGCTTGTCGTGCGTTCTGGTGCAGCGCTCCAAGGCTTTCTTATAACTGGCCATCGCCTCTTTACGAGCGACATTCAGTCTTTGCATTCTTCGCTGCTCCGAGTCGAACACAACGTGATCTTCCAACAGCTTTAATATCCGCTTATGTATATGCAAGTTATTAGTCATCTCAGCTTCAATAGCTACTCGAGAACGTCGATGCATTTGTTTTAACTCCCTCAGGGTAAAACACTCGATATCAACGGATAATTTGGCAAGGGTACGCATAGCTTCGTGGTCCATTTGTCCTATAAATGCGGTATCGTCCTTGTGCGAGGTCGCCGTGAAGCTCCAGTGGCCTAGATCTTCTGTGGTAAACTTAAAAGCCTCGTCCAGTTTAAACAGGTTTGTGCCGCTCGCTAGTAAAGCATAGCTACTAGTCAGTCCGGTTGTTTCCCAGTTAAGCCTGAGAAACACAGGGTTGTAATGTTAGAGCTGTTTGCAATAATGAGCCTCGTAAAACAAAAACAGAGGCATGTCTGTTCTGGCTTGTATGGGACGTACTCCATCAATTTTCAACCAATGACAGGGTGCGAAAACGCCAAGCCAGAGCACATAAATATATAAAAATATTTTCAGAGGGTAAAGAGTGCCAAAAATTGAAAGAGCCATTTCACATATTACATTATCACCTTCTGTTTACAGTTACAATTTAAGAGAGTGTCGTCCACTCTTGCCTACTTCCAGCTTAATTAATTTATATCTTAACTGCCAGAATTAAACGTGGGGTTTTTAATCATTGTGAAAATCTGTTAACCCACTGAGCAAACAAAAACCAAAATAACGACAACGAAAGCGAGAAATGAACGAATCTGTTAGAAGCTGTTAAATGAAATCATTGCGAGGATGGTCAACACCAAGGCAAAAAAATGAACCATGTTAGTAATCCCTTTCTTCATATTTGTAATGTTAATCCGTAACTTTGAGTTCTGCGTACCAGGATTTGAGTACGCGCATCGATTGGATTGTTACAAAGCCATTGTCAATTTGTCAATCAGGGTAAACGGAAATTCGGAAAGCATTTCCGTTAAGTGCCTGAGTAAGTTGGAGGCCTAGAACAAGGATCTCGGCGCTGACTTCGTAGACGTTACTAGCCGGGATAAAACTAAGTCTGCGGTGCAGGCTAAACAGTCTCACGATCGACCTCAAAACAGTCAATAGGAACAGACGTAATTTTATACTAACGATCTTAGCCTTTTTATTTTTACCAACAATTGATATTTTAGTTATCCCAAAATATTTGAAATTAGGTTATAGTTATATGTTATAATTTATACCGGTTATAGTAAACAGATTTAGATCTTAAATGGTAAGTTTACGTTACATAAGTCAAAAAAATGACATATTTTAGTTTTAACACGGAAACTCAGTTAAGGCCAGTCAAATTTATACTTAGTCATTGGTTAGTGATTTATGAATTAAATTCAATGGCCTGTAAACCTGAAAATACCTTCAGGCAAGTTAAACAAGTACAACACAGAAAAGCGGAAGGTTGATGAAACGTGAAATTCCTGTTTTTTGGTGCTCTCGAGTAGTGTTTTATTAGTTGCTCCAAAGTAGAAATTGGCACAAATTTTCTTATGTTCTTGAGGTAACGATTAAACATGACCATTCATTTACTGGAAATGCTACTTAACTTAACGCGCTGCTTTTCCACTACGTTAACCAAGGAGCTTGATCCGGCTGTGGGCAATTTCATAATACATGTAGAGAGCTTTAGATTTACGGACAAGGACGACTACGATTACGACATTTAACTTAAAGTTTTTTCGCGTACTCTCGAAAAATATTCAGCCCGGAAAGCTTCATTGCACAATTTTTCACCTGAAAAACTAGTGCGGTTATTTTTATTGGAGAAGGTTTTGCCCTTTCCCAGTCGCAAAATGATTAAACTTCTCAAATTTGATAACTTGTTTCCGCCACTACGACATTCTCGCTAAAACTCGTAATAGAATAACGACGGCTACCTAGTTTTCGCGCCAAAATGATGCTGGTTCACGCGTGAGCACTACTTAGTACTGAGAAAATCTCGTACGCACAGTGGTCCTCGTCTCAGAATTTAAAGCTCTCTAATTGTAACCATTCAAACGAAATCCCCTGCGCAGCACTTTACATACAGTGTTGAAATGCGACACGTCACTCGCTTCTGCACTGATGACAATAGAGGCCTTAAAAAAGCCACCGCTTCCGTGCAGGGGTAAAATAACTCGTACCGTGTCCGTTAATGCCGGGAGAATAGAGACCATAAGATACACCGTTTCCATGTACGGGACGGGTAGCAATACATTAGCCGTATATAAGGGTAGACTGCCCCTTACCCCAGAGAAACGGCTTGGCTACTAGGTAGAACGGTGATGGCGTTATCACATCCGAGAAATCATAGTGGTATATAAGTTGTGGTTTAATTTTATCCTTGGTTTAAATTTCATTTCCCTTTGGTTCAATTTCATTATCATACATTACCATACCCAAAAACCAATGAAAATAAAATTTAAACCAAGGATAAAATTAAACCACAACATATATATCTTCGTGGCAAACACTTTCGCGGCCATAAAGAGAAACTGTGTATCTTAAATATCTTAAGACCTTTAACGTCCATTAACCTTGAAAAACGGCTGGGCAGCTGGGTAGAGAGACGATGCCATAATGTAAATGGGCATCAAACATTGTTGCCTACCGACACCCGTGAGCAGAACTGGTGTATCAAAGGACTTAACGGTCTGATTACGATTCTAGCAAAACATAACCCTTGGTTAGCCATCTCATGCAGCCACAACACAGTAGCCAGTTGTTAAACCAATACCTCTTTTCAAACCGATGGTAAAGGATATTGATCTCATTGTCTCGCTGTCGGATGAGCTCTTTCAGCTTGTTCAGCTCCGTCTGGTTACCAAGGTAACTGCTATCAAAGCTGCCATCATCAGCTGGGGTCCTACTAGAGAGAGAAATAGATGAAAACAAAAAAACACACTACATTACATATGTAGCGAGTTGAGCCTTTAACGTTACAGAATGGTATGATAAGGGCGGACAAGAGCCAGTGAGAGGAACGCAAGGCCGGAGCTAAACGCTTTCAATCCTTAAAGGGAGCAAAGTGGAAAATCACAAAAAATTCCAAATTTCTTTCTGTTAAATCCTGAGAAATAAACAGTACTACGTGAAAATTCTACCAAAAAGGGTTCGTTTCAAAGGCAAAACCGTAAGTTTTCGTCTACAGATTCAAAAGTTACAAAGAAAAAATAATTTCAGCACAACTCAGTCCACTTGAGAGAGGGGGGAGGAATAACCCCGTCTCAGTAACATTGGATCAAGCCTCTAAGGGTATTGTCGCTCCTCCCTGAATGAGATGCTTGTCTCTCCTAGTGTACCTTCCCCCCCAAGCAATAAGTGGCTGGTACCCATTTTCACCCCTGGGTGAAGAAAGACATTGTGGAGTGACCGGACCTGCAGAGATCCGGAGTTTCACAAGTTAGCCTCTTCACCTCTACGCTACAACACAAAATGGTCTTAGCGATTTGTTAGTAAACTTTAAGAGAATAACTTGTAGGTATTAATCACATTTCATTGCTTCTGAGCAGACCTTTTCCTTCAGATATGTCGTTAGACTATCTGTGACCCCTTATCAGCAATAGAGAATATGATTTTTCCTCGTCCTTCTCAGAATCATTAATAATTCATAAAGAAAATACAAAGGAAATTAAGGTTTAATGCGTGTTTGGAAATCAGATGAGAAACTGCCCATTTTTACATCCTTAATTTCTCCTTCTAAAATCATTTTGTTTGGGAAGTAATATCAGGCATTCGACACAGTGTTTCATCACCAGATGAAACACCTTGAAGTTCGTCAAGAATACTCCGCTGCGCGTCGTATTTTCAGCTCTCATCTCAGTGTTTCATCTGGTGGTGAAACACTGCGTCTCATCCTTGATGTAAAACTCCATGTGTTGGCTCTTCTCGTGGGTGGTAACCTTCACACGTGTTCATATCCAACAGGGTAAACATTTACCTTTGTGGCGGAGGGGAAGGATTCTTCTTGCCTTTGTCCAAAACGTGAGTCTGAAAGCAATAATACCAAATGCATAAAAATGACAGTTATAACTACAAATAACCCGTTAGTCTCTCAAAATAACTAGAACTTAAATTTAGGAGAAAAAAGATAATGATAAATAAATAAATGAATTCACAATATAATAACCAAAAATATACCAGAATAACACAAAAACGAAACGGTACCAGATAACTGTAAAGTTTACATTAATAAGGGTAAGTCACACCACGCTTGCCAGCATCAAAAGTAAGTGGATAAAAGATTTGCCTTCATCGTTTGCTTAAATAAATGCAAAGAACTACTTTTTTTAATTTTCATCCAGATTATTCCAAACAGAAGGACCAGAGAAGTGTATATTAAATTTACCGTAATTAGTTATAACCTGATCAATAAAATAAGTTGACAGTGACTGCAACATCAAAGCACTTTCTGTGCAAACTTACAGACCCACATTGCAACAAAACATTGCGCTGTTTTTAACAGACCTTAAGAAGTTGGAAGCAATAGTTGATTTTTCTCATGTCAGCACCGACGCTCAGTGCTGCTTCTGGATCAGCATCCTCGATGTAACTTTTTACCACTCTGCGCAGTCTGTAAAAGCAATTCAAAAGCCAGGATTTACTTGAATCGAAAACTGAATAACGTTAACCGCCACGAGCTTAGCAATCTCCACCAGTCGATTAAACTCACAAGTGTAGGCTCACATGGAACGTTGTTGCTTCGTCAGGGGCAGGATGGCCGAGTTTTTTTCTTGAGTGGTTTTTGTAGGAGCTGTGTTGGTGTGGAGTGGTTTGAAGCGGTCGGTTGCTTTACCAATCTACCCAGGGCTAATGTTAATATGCCCTTGGTTGTAAGTTAATACACACCCAAGGGGCAATATCATCAATATACTCTGGGTTGCTACATCCATGTATCCCTAGGGCTATAATTTTATTGACACACGCATGTACCCAAGGGGTGATATGAACACACTCTTGGTTGTAAACTCTTGGTTGCTATGTCAATAAAACCAAGGGGATTCCTTGATTCACCCCTTGGGAGCTATTCCATTACACCTCTCTGGCTATGAAATAAAAATATTAATCTTGAGGATATAATTGTGCAAGCTCCATTCTTCATCCCTCCTTGTTTTTTAAGCGCCACAAGCTTATAAGACCCTATTGTAACCGTCAAGTGTCACCATTTTTAAATAAAGTCTTCACTTCACCTCACTGCCTCCATGCCACAGAATCTTCACGCTATGTCTTGAAAATGACCTTAACTTACATGTACCTGTAATATGTACATGTAACAGCATTGACATCTGAAATTTTCCAAAACAATTTGCTAGGCCTTGTTTCTCGGCCACCAGCAAATAGCAGCTCTGACTTATGAACAGTACCTGTCCATTTCGTCTTCTGTTAGTTCTCCTGTGTACTCCTGTCCTGTGGTCATTGCTAGTTCATCTTTCAGCCTTTGGACTTCTGCTTTAAGTTGTGCAATCAGCTAGGGACAAATGTGATACACGTCATTTCACATGTTTTATGGCGAAAACAAGATAAGTGTGAATACCAGAAATACTTCTCAAATGTTATTTTTCTTGGGTGAAAAAATACATTCAAGGGTGAGAAGACTAAACCAAACAGCCAAACAAAAAATGACTTCGTGAGTTTGGGGTTTGCTCGCATGTCCAGAACTTTCTTGTTCGCTACACCATCAACATTCCTGAAATATTTACATGTTCAAGGTTTTCCAAGTTTAACTTCTTTTTTTGTATATAAAAAAGCTATATGACAAAAACTTACCAATTTAGGATCTATTTCTTCATTCAGTAGGACATCATTCTTTATCATGGCTACTCTCTGTGCAAACCTACAAGTTGAAATGGATTCCTGGACAGGACAAAAAGACAAACAGACTTGGACAGATATTCTCCCAAAGGCACAAGAAGAATTGTCTGTATAAATTCAGTCAACTCTTTCTTAATGGACAATTCTATAAAATGGACAATCAACGTTAGTCCCTGCTGTTCTTCAGTCCTTTCCTTTAACCGTTTAAGAGCTGATATCAAAATTCAAATTCCCATTTGCTGTCCCTATACGTTTCCTATAAAAGCAGTAGCGAGAAGTTGTTGAAGTATCAACTTATTATATCTTGAGTGATCATCTCCTTAACTCGCATCACCAATCTGTTTTATAAAGCATTGATATCACATGGAGAATTTTGATACTGATCACTCTCAGGGATTAAAGGGTTAACCCCTCCTATCTAAGAAAAAATGTATAGGGTAGTGATGGTATAATTAGTTTCCATCTTAAAGGGAGTTGACTTTGATTGGATTTGGATCTCTTCTTTCAGCCTCAGTCTACTTTCTGGACCAGGGTTGTCAAAACGAATTCAAGAAGAAGGAGAAAGTTAGGAAGGAGACAGAGATGGCAAAATGGTATAACACCTTTTGGCCTAGGCAAAACGTCGAACTTTTCATGAGACGAACCAAACTTAGTGAGTTAAGTTCATGAAAAGTTCGATGTCTGGCTCAGTTAAGTTCGTCTGAATAAGTTGGGATCGTCCACCACGTCAGAACACGTTCTACCTTCTGCTTCAGGCAGATAGGACGTCTGAAGATCATCTCCAGGACAAACGTCGATCTTCACATGCGACGAACTAAACTAAGAAGTTTAAAATTTGTATGATAATGTATATTTAGCCTTGTTCGGGAGAAAATTTATTAAAATTGCTTTTTGGTACGATTCAGTTTATTAGTTTGACGGCTCCTAGGTTCGACGTCTGACCCGACAGACGATCTTAACTTAATTTCGGTCGACCCAAATTAGAGTTTGGTTTGACTCATGAAAAGTTCGACGTTTGACCTAGGCCTTCTTCCACTATTTTTTTCTTTTAACAGCGAATTGCAGCCACTAAAACTACAGAAATAGGCCGTAACATCACTGCTCGCCGGCACTTTTGACGACCGTGTGGGGTTGGTGTCTAACTCAATTAGTAGATAACATCAAGGATATATCAACGGAAGTACATGAATCGGACGACAAAAGATTTCTTTCCTATTCTTTTCAGAAACAATATGCACAGAAATTTTCATCCAATTACAGCAGCCACAAAGAAAAAAGGATCTTGGCAAATTACACTGCAAACAAACTTACATCAATGTTCTTCTTTTCAAGGGAACATGTTGCTATCATTGTGGTCATGCAGTTTCCTCCAAGACTGAAACATAAAGATTATAACAGATATAAGAATAAAAAAACTTAGCAGGACATGCGTACAGGGAGGTCAAATGTTTTCTTCTGTTAAATTTTCATTCTGCTTTCTGACACTAGCGTCTGCCACAGATGGAACTAAGTTTCTGGTTACCTCGATCCGTCTGTGAAAAAGTGCCAAAATCCTTGTTCTGAGTACCCCTTGTATACCAGGATTTGAGTACATCCCATGAATGGCCTGTTAAAAGTGCCACTGTCAATTTGCCAATCAGATTGAAGGGAAATTTAAAGTGCATCTCTGGTAATTCATTGAGTCCGTTGGGGATCAAGAACAAGAATATACACACTGCTTCACAGATGTTACTAACTAGGGCTTGATTACATCTACGATGCAGGCTACTTCCTCACCTGTCTCTTAAGACTGAGGTCATCATGGAATTCCTGTAAGGAATGTGACTCCTGGACTTGTCTGACAATGCCACTATCACCTGTTAAAGCACAGAAAGATAGAACAATAGTTTACTCCCCAGTGGGTACATGCCCGTAAGGTCTTATTAACAGGGCTATGTCAGGCTATTTGCTATCTTTTTAAAAAGCTAATACAGCTCTTTTTAATTGCATCAACTGAATAGACCTTATTCACGATATCCGCCATCTTTGCCTGCGCCAAGGATCGATGAGATAAAAGCTATGTCACGTGGTATTTCAGGGGGCAAATAAGTGATAAAATTTGCCAATACAAGTAATCGCGGTCGAGTTTATTAATTCTATCAAAACGAGACGACGATTTCATGGTCATGCAGAATGTACATATTGAGTTTTGGCAAGAGTTACGTCATAACTGTTTGCCACGAGGACATCTACGGTTGCTACTGCACACTGCCAATAAATAGAGAGGCATCATGAATGACAGACAAAAGTCACTGTTCTAACCTGCTCTAGATAATGAAGTGACAAATTGATATATTTGGCTTCTGTGAGTAAAGTTCCACCAACATTGGTCTTTCCAACCCTCTCAGATCTGTAAGTAGAAGAAAAATAGGGTGCAATTGATTAAGTGCATGGAATAAGGCTCTTAGTAACTCCTACTTTACTAGTCAAAGTTGGAAAATTAACAAAAACCCAAGTTACCACAGCATACATAGATCTGAAAACTGGCTTGACCCATGGCAGAAAGGCAAATTGAGCACCAGAATTGGTAATCAGTCCTTCGTGCGTGCTTTTGCATTCTGATTTCATGCTCCATTGGCTTAATATTATTCATGACGAGTCTTGACACAGTAAAATTCTTTGCACAAATTTGTGGTAACAAAAGTTGAAAGACATAAAAACTGTAAATATTGCCAAGTTTTACAAGGCCTTCCCTCATCTTGGTCTTGCTGACATGTCACAAATTTCAGAAGTAGTCTAATAATAATATTATTACAAATCTTTTTTAACATGCTTAATGTAAATTTGACATCATTATAAGCTGGTTGTAAGGCCTTTGGGGAATTAAAGTTGTATGACTTAAATAACAGTTAGAATGTCTTACCCTGCCAGGTCAACCAGGTGTAGCTTGGCTCGTCGTATGGTAGCAGATCCAGGGTCACGTGAGGAGACGTGGATGGTGAAAATACAGTGGGATCTGGTTGATGCCTGATTCATGGGTGTCTACAGATTAAAAAGGTTTATTATCATTCATTCAAAATATTTCTCTGTTTCTGATTGGCTAAAATCACATGCATAATTTATCATAACCAGCTACTGTTGACCAAATTTGGAAGAGTTTTGCCATATTGAACCGCGATGACATCAAAAGTGCAGCAAAGTTGCAGATTATTGAACCGTTAACCAAAAAGATCTGTTCTGGTAGTGAGAACAAAATGGTAGAACAGTAAGTTGGCAAACATTTTACTCACTTCATGGTGAACTGTTGTCTAAAAAACATAGCAAGAAGACAACTCAACGGACAACATCTGCTATTTGGAGTATATTTGCAGACCAGAATGGCCCTTTATCTTCTAAACTTTCCAATAAACATGAACTATCGAGATGAAATTAACAATGACGGAGGTAAGCATGTTTTACCTTGTTTTTAAACTAGGAATTATTTTGACTGAAAAATAAAGCAATTACTGAATTCGCCTTTCATAGGATACGAAGAATTATGCAGATTGAGGTGGATAACACCCTCGGAGATGATTTCACCTGATGCAGAACTGCTGTATGTTTCTCCTGGTCGATTATGGTACAGTTTTTGACTTCCCAAAACCAGAGAGGTGGTACTGTTTCATATTTCATTTTTGGCATTACAATCAAATTAACAGACTCAGAAATAAAATCTCACCTCAGCTATCATCCTGTTTGTGTCTCCAAGAAATAAAAGATTTAGAGCTGAAATAAAAATAATCTATACCGTAAATGACCTAATAAATGCCCAGAGTCTCTTTTTAATTTTAGGAGTCCAAGCGGGGGCATTTAACGAATAGGACGCATTTAAAAGAGGGACACATTTATTCTTATAACAATAACAAGCTCAACAAAACTAATAATGCTTTCAGCGAAAACATCAAGAGCGTTAAAAAATATTGGAAAATCCACTCCATCAATTGATACGTATAGGCTGTCTAGAGATCCATATTGCTCTTTCAAATCACAACACCCATGTCAGAATCCTACTCAGGGTTATATTGCGTTGCCATCATTAGTCCATCCTTAATTGAAACTTGACATTGAACAAGACGAAACTCCCAATGCCTTGATAGTCAAGCAAGAAACTGAATGAATTGAGTGATTTTCTTCCGGTTTTCCTAAGTCCTAGTAGCATATTTTGGATTAGACAAGGGGCATTTATTACAAAGGGGCATCTAATAAAATTTTAACATCATAGAGGTGGCATTTATAATTTATTAGATAACAGGGGTTTGATTGGAAGTGGGTGCTTATTAGGTCATTATTTTATGGTATGGGAACTTTATAAATTAAAATATTTTTATCAGGATTGAGTAGTACAATGTAGTTTATCTGATCTGTCCACGTATAGTTTTTTAGATTACACTGTAGGTTCTTCTAACTGATACGTTACTTTCAGTATCAACATAGCCTGCGTAGCAAGCACTTCCAATCGAGTTATTGCGCGAAAGTTAGAACGGAAGCAAAAAAAAAGGTTGAAGGGGGAGGGGGAGGGGAGAAGAGGAAACGCTTGCCCGCAAACCGCACGATTCTGGAAAACGCCCCTTGATATTTCACGGTTCGGTTCATTTGTAAATTGACAGCTCGTCAAAATAGAAACATAACGAACAGATTACCCCTGGATTACCAGATTTGTAAAATTAGAACACGTTGCAGGCGATTGCAAGAACTGTAATAAAAAAGATTTACGATAAAAGAAAGTTAAAACCACGAGCGATTGATGCGGAATTTCTTGTTTTTTATTGTGTGGCTTTATCTCGTCTGAAGCCTTTCGACACGTCAAGAACAATTCACTCCGTCGGGTATAAGTCTTGCAGAGCGGCTGCTCTTCAGCCTGTGTCGAAACGTTCTCTAAAATAGCTGCCGCTAAATTTCCAATAAACAAAAAGAATCTTTTCATTTCAAAAAGCTGACAAATCGCTTGTCCATGGCGGCTTCAGCTAGTGTCGAGTACCGATGTTCTGATTTATGTTGATGTTATCTCCAACAAACAGTCCATTTTTTCCAGTCAGATCCGCACGCCGTGATTCTCAATAAATTGGCCTTCCCTAGTCTCCACTGCTCGATCTCCAATTATACTTTGAAGACTCTGATCTCATAAACCTTCGCACAAAAACGATTCCAATAAATATCAGTCCAAAGCATTTGTAATCTGCGACCACAAATCAGATGAGACCAGATCTGTGACGCACGAAAACAAAGCATACCTGGTTTGATTGATGTTTCGAATGCTAAGTAATCAACACCACCCGCACCGCGCCAATCAGGAGCTGCATTCGTGGGCGAACGCAGTTTTTCAAAATCGTGGGGTTTGCGGGCAAGCAGTTCCTTCTTTCCCCTCCCCCTCCCCCGTCATTCATTTTTTTTGCTCTTGTACCAGCTTTCTAGACGAACCTCGCAAGGAAACGCTTGCTACGCAGGCTAGTATCAACTTCTCCTACCTTCTTCTTCATTACTGGCTTGATGCAGAGAAAGATTCTTCAAATGAACATTGTTATCACTGTCTTCAAACAGGGTCACCTTTCTAGAGGAAGATCAAATGACATCTTTTTACCAAAGAGCACATTAAAAAAATAATAATGGTCATAAATCCTCGTTTAAGCCTCCCTTCCTTAAATAAGCACCTCCTTTTCAGAGGAAGAAAGTTATGAACCATCACCACTTTTTGAAGCCTCCCCCCCCTCTCTGCTTATTGAAAGACTGTCTTAATTAATCACGACCTTACTGTTCAGTAATTCTTGATGTCGACTGCTCTGCTATGGTTTATTCAGGATAGAAGCTTTTCCACTTTGTGGTCTAGTTCTTTAATGTGGAGAACTGATACCATATTTATTCTTGAAAATAACTTGTACAACACGTAAAAAATCACTCAAATCTTCATACTAATAGACAGTCATGCATTGTCTTGGTTTAAAACAGGAAGTAGGAAAACTTCAATTTATTTTATTCTGTTTCTACTGGTAATGCATTGGGATAAATTAAGGTCTCGGTAAAGGAAAACGAGGTGCCCACAGAAAAAAATTCTAGTCGCGCGACTATTTTCGCCACAAAGGCAAGTTATATATCAAATTTAAGCTAAAAGACTAAATTACCTTATAAAAGATTTTATTTCATCGAATTTCAAAAGGCGCTTAAGTTTTTTGCTCTCGAACTCAGGGGTATCAAGTTTACTGCTGAAGCTCCAGCCCTTTCGCGTCGTTAAATATTCACTTCCTTTTTATTGCATCTGATTGACAGATAAAAGACCTAAAAAAGAGTGTGCGGAATTTTCTGATTTCCCTTTGTGACTCATTTTATGTCAGTTTCTTTGCGTAAATCGCGCTCGAGATTCGACTTTTTAGTTTGAAATGCAATAATTCCGCTAATACGAAACATATGCAAATTTCCTTAATAGAGGATTTAAAGTATTCTCATTGTACTTTAACATCATCAAGATATTATAGTTGTGACCTACGAGGTGGTAGGGATGGGCACTCTCTTAAATGTAAGCCACACAGTTACATGTTCATGCATATGTATGCCAGTGCTGAAGCTTATGATTTATGAAGTTTGCTTTAGGTTTGAAGTAGGATTAGATTTTAGATATTGTAGTCTAAAAGAGCATAAAGTTTGGCCTGGAAGCAAGTTCTATTTCACAGAGATGCAACTTTTGTTTTAGAAAAGTCAGTTAATTAATTATTTTGAAGCCCCTCTCATTTTATTAAACAAACCCAAGCAGTTAAATCCTGGGTATGTAGTATTCGAGTGTGAAAGCTGACAGAGTCTGCTAAGAAAATTAATACAAAAAAGAATTTTTAGGGCAGGTCTGACGACAATAACAGAAATTGTATATTTTGGACTAAAGTAGCATATGGCCTGGTTCATGCAAACATCATATTTCAGATAATTTATGCCAAATTTAATACTAGGAAAGTCTATTGTCCTTGCAAATTTACATCAGATTTGGCACGTTTTAAAATGCAACCTTTAAACCAGGCCTAAGGGCTTCAAAAGGAATACTGCACAAAAAACAATTTTCCAGTTTTTGCCCCTCCACAACAGGGGTTGTGGACAACTCTTGAGACATTTTACAGTAAGTTTAATTTGATTGATGTTTATCTATACTATTTGCAGGCAACTCAGTCCAACAGATAAGATAAAGCAAAGTAAAATTTCTTGGAGTGTTTTACCAAACTTACGGTAAATCTTCCAGTTTTGAAGCTTCATGTTTGGGATCCAAAAGGTCATAGCCATTTTCATTATAGATCTCCAGGTAGGAAATATGAGCAGTAAAGACTGTTCCTGGATGCTGTAAAAAAAATATTGATAACATAATTATTATACTTGTGCAAGTAAATTGGATTTCTGAGTTGTACAAGCCTTACTAATCTCACTCAGAGCAGTTATTTATCCCTGATCTGTTGTTTGCAGTGAATTTATAATGTGGCTAAATGTAATTTAGGCAAAGTTAACCTCGAAGCAATGCTGGTCAGCAGTTTCCCCAGCTATAGTTGGGGTGGCCCGATGCCTCTAGCAGGGGCACCTCGTGACTTATATACGCAGTTGCTTGCTTGCAGTTCTTCGCAAAGTGTTGTTGCAATTGCTTGCTGTTTGCGTGCCAGTTTGTGCTTTGGTTTTTGCTTGCTTGCTGTTTTTTGCTTGTACAATGACTACTCGTCGAACCAACAATAGTTTGGCTGCTCGTTTGGATGGGGAGAATTCGTCATCGGATACCCTTTTGCAGGCCGAGTCGTCTGGTCCTTCGTCGCTCGCTTCTGCGGCAAACTCGGCGCCACAAACATCTTCCACAGTTTCCGCTCCAGTTGTTGCTGCTGGTGTCCACGATCCCGCTCTTATCGCTGCAATCGTCGATGCCGTGAAGGCCTCGTTAGCGGCAGAAAAAGGTCCTGGTTCTAGCTCGAGCAATCTGCTTGGAAATTCTGATAGCGTGGAGCCACAAGCAGCTTTTGGGGGCGTTCCCGCCCCATCGCCCAGCTTGTCGCAGCAAACGGCGACCTTTCTAGCTTCTGGAGGCGCCTTTCCGCAGCCACAGGCGATATCTTCACCTTCAGCCACGCAAGGTAGGCCTAATTTTATTGTGCCATCCTTTGTTTCCACTTTTGCAACCCCGCGCTCGCCGATTTTAAGCACGTCGATCACGGCGGGCGCTTCTGTTCCGGTTCCACTCAGCGACAGCACCTTGGCTGCAAACCTGCCATCGGGACCGCTACTCCAACAGCCGTTTGTAGTTGGCCCTGGTTTTTCACCAATTGCGGCAAAAACGGTTAGCCAAATTGTTGCCGGCAAGTACGTGGATTTGGGGGATTTGCTGTCAGTCAACATTGTTCAGACTGAGCCGGAATCGAAAGCATTCCTGGACGGGCGGTTAGTGTTTTTGCCAAGCGCTAAAAAGCAACGCCGACGCATCGAGGACATCGTGACCTGGTCCGAAGCCTTTACAATTTTTACGCTGATTCTGACGTCGTATTTTCCGCACCGCTGGAAAGATTTATCTTCTTACAAGCTTCTCATCCTGCGCACGTACCGCCAGTACAGTGGTCGTGTTTGGCTGGCATACGATCAGGCCTTCCGCCAGCACGCTGCGGCAACGAAGCTCGTGGACTGGTCGACCATGAACGTTCAGCTTTACAATTTTCACGCTGCTGGGGCCTCTGTGCGTTCTGGGTCTGGTGGTTCCTTGAGCGAGCTACCTGAACCATCTGGAGCTGACTCCTCCCAGGTCATTTGCCGGTCGTGGAACAGGGGCCGCTGTTCGGCCCAATTTGCTTCGTGTCGGTTTGCCCATCGCTGCAGCACCTGTGCAGGTTCCCACCGTGCGTCAGAATGCTCCCGTCGTTTTGACAAAACGTCGTCACGCAGATCGGCTTCTCCTCCCTCCGTGCCCTTGTCCACTTCGAAAACCAGGCGTTAATTTATGCACCTTGTTTGTTTTCCTGACTGTTTTTCTGCCTTGTTTTTTTATCTACGTTGATTGCCTTTAGTTTTTTCTCCGTGTTTCCTGACCTTTAGTCATCGAATCACTTTTTAAGTTGCGTTACCTAATTTTTGTCAACAGTAGCTAGGTCGGGCCGTATTTGCTGCAATAAAGTGGTCAAGTTGTTTGAGTTTTTGTGATTTGTTGTTCAAAAGTTCTCTCTTCGGTTTGCCCTTCACCCCCTTCCCAGCCTGGCTCGGCCTTATTTTAAAATAGCCTTTTTCTTCCCAGCTCATCCAGTTCTCCCTCCTGTATCAGCAGTTAGTCCCCTTAAGGTGGAGGAGTTTTCAAAGGAATTGGCCGGTCATCCCGACCAGCAACAAGTTTCTTATGTCCTCCAGGGTCTCCAGCATGGCTTTCGGTTAGGCTTCCACTCAGCTCACAAGCTTAAGCCAGCTAACAGAAACAAGCTCTCTGCTCTTCACCATGCCCACATTGTTGATGCGTATCTGGCTAATGAAGTCTCTCTGGGCAGGGTTGCAGGCCCCTTCGCCTCCTCCCCTTTTCCTCGTTTGCATATTAGCAGTTTTGGGGTCATTCCTAAGAAGGGCCAGCCAGGCAAATGGCGCTTGATAGTCGATTTGTCGTCTCCAGGGGGTGCTAGTGTTAACGATGGCATTGATCCTCAGGATTTTTCTCTCCAGTATATTAAGGTTGATCAAGTTATTCGCATGGTCTCCCGTTATGGCCCAGGTGCCCTTATGGCAAAATTTGATGTGGAATCCGCTTATCGGAACATCCCAGTTCATCCAGATGACCGCTTCTTACTGGGTATGAGGTGGCGTGGGCAGTTCTACGTTGACCTCTCGCTTCCTTTCGGTCTCCGTTCTGCACCATTTATTTTCAATTCCGTAGCTGATATGGTTGAATGGATCCTTCTCCATAAGCATCGCCTTTCCGATCTGTTACATTATTTGGATGACTTTATTACCGCAGGTCCTCCACAGTCATTCCAGTGTGCTTATAATCTTAACACAGCAATCTCGGTTTGCCACCGGCTGGGGTTGCCTCTTCACGCTAACAAATGTGTGGGTCCAGCCACTTCTATGACTATCTTAGGAATTGAATTAGACTCCGTCAACTAAGTGGCCCGTCTTCCCGCGGATAAATTGGTTGCACTAAGGGAACTCATTCATTCGTGGATGCCTCGTCGCTGGTGCAGAAAGCGGGAATTGGAGTCCCTTATTGGCCATTTACACCATGCTGCTAAAGTAGTTTGGCCAGGGAGAGCCTTTCTCCGTCGTTTTATCGATTTACTGTGCTGCTTCCGTAACAAGGACCATCCTGTTCGGATTAACCAGGAATTTCGTCTTGATCTTCAGTGGTGGCAGCAGTTCCTAGCTTCTTGGCATGGCGTTGGGTTCTGGTTGTACCCTGGCATGTCTGCTGCCACAGATTTGGAGGTCACTTCGGATGTAGCAGGTGCGGTTGGCTTTGGCGCCTATTCTCAAGGCCAGTGGTTTTATGGTGCCTGGTCAACGGTGCAGGCCAGGCAATCTATTGCCTACCAAGAACTCTTTCCTGTGGTTATTGCTGCTCATCTTTGGGGATCCTTGTGGGCCAGGAAGCATGTCCTTTTTCGCTCAGATAACGAGGCTGTAGTTGCGATTCTCACGACCAGGACTTCGAAGGTTCCAGCTTTAATGCATCTTCTCCGTGATCTCCTGTTCTCGGCGGCGCGGTGGGGTTTTACTTTCACTCCTGCTCATGTTCCTGGAGTCGAGAACAAAATTGCTGATGCTATCTCTCGTTTCCGTTGGCAGGAGTTCAGGCAGCTGGCCCCGGAGGCTCATTCCTGCCCTTGTCCGATTCCGCAGCTCCTGCTGGACAGCTTAACACCTCCTCCCTAGAACAGCGGTGCTTGCATTTCTTGGCCCAGGGTCTGGCTCCTTCCACCCGGAAAGCTTATGCGTCAGGTCAACGCAAGTTCATCGAATTTTGCCGCCAAGCTGGAAAGCTCCACTCCAATGGCTCGCCTTGCCCTGCAGATGAGTGGACTTTATGTTTGTTTGTTTCATTTCTTGCAGATTCGATTCAGCATTCTTCAATTAAAGTTTATTTATCTGCAGTTCGCTCCTTGCACATTGAGCAAGGTTTTCCTGACCCTCTGCTTAATTGCTTGCGGCTTCAACGGGTGATAAGAGGGGTCAAGCGTTCCCAGGGTTCCCCGGCTGCTCAGCGCCTTCCGATTACTGACAGCCTTCTCTTGGTCATTCATCGGGCGTTGGACCTCAAGGTTTTCGATCATTGCGCCTTTTGGGCAGCCTGCATGCTGGGTTATTTTGGTTTTCTCCGTGCGGCTGAATTTACAGTCCCCAATTTAGCCAGCTTTTCTCCAGCGATTCATCTTTCAGTGGCTGACATCGCAGTGGATTCGCTCCAGTCGCCAACATGCCTCCGTGTTAGGATAAAAGCGTCGAAAACGGATCCGTTCCGTCAAGGCTGCCACATCCATATTGGTTTGGGAAGGGCACCCCTCTGCGCTGTTCACGCTTTGCTGGCATACCTCTCCGTACGAGGAAATGCCGCTGGCCCCTTGTTCCTTCTTGCAAGTGGTCAACCTCTGTCTCGCGCAATCTTGACCGATTGGCTGCGGCAAATTTTCTCTACCGCGGGGACTGAGGGCAATTTCTCCAGCCACAGCTTCCGCATTGGGGCAGCCACAGTAGCAGCTCGCAACGGCATTCCTGACCACCTAATTCAGGCTCTTGGACGTTGGACTAGCAATGCATACCAGCTTTATATTCGCATGCCTTCGGAAGCTCTTGCGGGCTTCTCTGGTCAGCTGGCGTGACATCATGTGTCCTTGCCGTTGGTCATCCACAGCTCCTTCTCCATTGCGGTCGAGTTTAGCACCGAATTGCTCGGGGCTTGCACTGCAGTTTTTCGGCGTTGCTCTCACTGTTAGCTGCCTTTCATTTGGTAAGTGTGTTTGTTTTTCGATGCAACTGCTGCGTTTGGTGCTTGGGGTTGTTGGAGTCGGAGGTTCCATTTCACCCTTGTTCGCTGGCCCCTCCTTTTTCAAGCACCAAGGAGTTCCTGGTTGGGTGGGGGCCGCTCGCAGGGTTGCCATGGATACCTCCTCTTCATGCTAGAGCATTGCCCGGCTCCACCAACTTTGTAGGCACCAACTCCCAAGCTCATCTATTGGTGATGAGTTTAAATGTGGCTAAATGTAATTTAGGCAAAGTTAACCTCGAAGCAATGCTGGTCAGTAGTTTCCCCAGCTATAGTTGGGGTGGCCCGATGCCTCTAGCAGGGGCACCTCGTGACTTATATACGCAGTTGCTTGCTTGCAGTTCTTCGCAAAGTGTTGTTGCAATTGCTTGCTGTTTGCGTGCCAGTTTGTGCTTTGGTTTTTCCCATCCCTCCCTCCCTCTTGGTGGGGGCTAGGTAAGTATTGGGTCGGTAAGTATTCCACTGAATTGTTCAGTGTGACGGTGCCTGGTGGGGGCCGCTCGCAGGGTTGCCATGGATACCTCCTCCTCATGCTAGAGCATTGCCCGGCTCCACCAACTTTGTAGGCACCAACGCCCAAGCTCATCTATTGGTGATGAGTTTAATGCCATATTAAAGTTGAAGTTGAGGGTGTAATTTAAGTATCAACGTGTAGATAATAAAGATGTATGTTTTTCAAATCTTGGTAGGGATTAATACCAAATTTGCTTACTGACCTTCTCAAAGTACTCAAAGATGTATGATAATGATCTTGGAATTAAGCCCCTGTCAACGTAACGTTCGGCACCACCTGTGATTGTGAATGTCTTGCCAGAACCCGTCTGAAAACACACATCATTAGCAAATAATTTTATTGAAATGGAAAATTACCATTCAATATAATGTGAGTTGTTTCACATATTTAATATATGAAATGACTCATATTTTGAACTGCAGATAAAGATGTGAAAGTGAAAAAATTAATGATCCTCGCACTTGAATAAACAACCTAGTAAGTGGTTAGCTCAATTGGACATGCGCCAGTCTGCGGGGCGAGAGGTTGCTGGTTCAAACCCCTGCCAGACCAACACTCAAGATGTTTAAATAACTAAGGAGAAAGTGCTCTCTTGCAAAGACATCTGCAAATGGTTAGACTTTCTTTGTTTTTCGGATAAGGACGATAAAGCGTAGGCCCTGTCTCACAACTGTTGCACCTATGAATTTTGTGGGACATTAAAGAACCTGTGCACTGTTCATAAAGTGTAGGGGACATAGTCTCTGGTGTCGTGGTCTATCTCTCAAGGCGGGGGGGGGTTTGGGAGGGACTGTTATGGACCCGCATAGTGGCCAGCACCATGCATCGTTGCAGTGATCCTACCAAGAGCTGGTGAACCTAAGTAAACACTAATAATCTACTACCTACTTATGACTTTGATAACCGTCAGAATTAATTTAATACCTGGCCATAAGCAAAGATTGTTCCATTGTATCCAGTCAAAACACTAAAATCAATAAAGTACAGACCAAAAATTAGTGGGATGTCTAAAAACTATTAAATTTTTAATCTACATGTACTTGCTACTTGATATTAAGTGCTACTAATAACAATTTTTTATAAGAATATATTTTATTAGAATATCAAGGCAAGCTGAAATTTACAGAATTCTGGGAATATTTAAAGAATAAACCCAAAGTCTGAGATTTTGAAAAGGATATAATTTTGTGTGTTCAAAATCTGTAAAAGTTTTTAACTTTTTGTTATTATGTGGACACCTAAATTATTGATAACGCAGAAAATGTCATAAGCTACTGTAAATGTGGCTAAATGTAATTTAGGCAAGGTTAAACACAAGACAATGCTGGCCAGCGGTCTCCACCACTAATCGTATGTGGGGCGGTCTTGGGGTTTAGCAGGGCCTTAGTGATTTTACAGCACTTCCGCGGGAGTCAATCATTTTGCTCATGTTGCTTTTGTGTGCAGTAGTTATAGTTGTTTTTTGCCCCCAACCCTTCCGCCTCTCTGGATGCTGTTTTGATAAGTATCTGCTCCTCTTTCCCCTGAGGTTCTCAGTGTGACGGTGCCTGGTGGGTGCTTCTCTCAGGGTTGTCATGGTTACCATCTAACATCGCTTGTGGCCCCTTCCGCTTCCTCAGGCACCTTCCCCTCACCCATCTATTGTTGATGGGTTTAAATGCTCTATCAATTATTATTTATTTCAAGCACATTTGAAGGGGGGTGCTTAGTAGAGATGGGGGGGGGGGGGAACTTATTTGAGAGAGGAGGCTTATTTAATTCCACAAAAGATGATGGTATCAGTTCCCGACAAAGAACTATAATGTAAAGTGAAAATTAAAGTACAAGTACGAGAACATGAGGTCATAGAGCCAAGGATCAAACACAAATCCGAACTTCCAGCTGGTGAATAAACCAGCCTGGATCAGTCCACACAAAGTTTTACAGTTGTTGTTGATTAATACAGTCTATCATTTATTAGTGAATAATAATAAGGGGGAGGGGAAGCTTATTAGAGGGGGGGCTTATTTGAGAAGGGGGGGCTTAGTAGAGAATTTAGAGTATATAATTTAAGAAAAATACAAGAACTTTTTCAGCCTGACAATGCCAGAAAAATAAGAATATTTAGCCTGGACCGGAAAAACAACATTCTTAATATAACAAAAAGGGTATACAGATCAAGAACCTACTTGTCTATCACTCCTTGTGCAACTTCCTCAAAAACCTCATCCTGTTTACAGTCCTGATCAAAAACCCTGTTGAACCTTAATGTACAAAAAACAATATACATAAAATTATTCCACTATTTCTATTATAAATTAATACATAATATTGTCACTTGAAATTAGTGGCTGTTTGTTGTTGCTTTATCTAATCCAGGGACCAGTTACATAAACTTAACACAAAGTTTTAGTTAGGTTATTTAGCTTGAAGAAAATTGAAATAAATAGTAACAGTTATTAATAAAATATCCACCACAAATATACAGTCAACAGACTTAACACACGAAACCTCACCAACCTTAAGGTTCCCACAAAGCCTGCGAACAGGCTCCCAAATGGAGCCGGGCAAAAAAGAATATCGGCAAGCAAAGTGAGGCGAGAAAGTGTGGCCTGGGAAAGAAAAAAGGCAGGGAAGCCTGAACACTTTGTTTTGATGCCATCCATCTGCCCATGATTTGCAATTATCCTGTAACACATGTCAATAAGGCAATTTCACCTGTCAAATTATGACATGTTTTCTTTGCTGGAATGTATTGGCATCAAAAACATTTGCGTGCACCTGGGTATATTTACTGCTACATGTAACTTGTCAAAGGTCAGTGATCTGACCAATCAGATCATGATACCAGAATCTGGTATCATTGATGAGCAGCATCAAAACAAAGTTTACAGGCTCCTTGCCTTTTTTTCTCCCCTGGGCCATGCTTGGCTCATTTTGCTTGCCGATTTTTTATATCGCCTCACTCCACTTGGGTGCCTGTTTGCAGGCTGTTACCACATTTCCACATTGGTTTCAAACCAATGGGGACTGAGTATGAGTCCATGTATTACAGTGTATGGGATAATAAGAACCACATAATTATCAGAGAACATCCAAGCCTATTAAAACCACAAGTTTGGTGTTAATCAGGCCAACATTAAACGATAAATATTCATTTAAAAAAAACTTGAAAATTTACAAACAAAATTAATGTACATGTATGGGTTGCCAGACACTTTTCTGGCTATCAAAATATTTCTTTGTAAATTTTGAAAGATGAATGGGTGTATCTTTTTCATTACTGGCCCGCTAAATGCCAAACTTGTGGATTTGGCAAAAACTCGATGTGCTCTCTTTTTTTAAATCAATCCGGCAATCAATCAATCAATCAAAAAATTAAGAAAATACTTAAGATGTATTGTCTTGTTCTTTTGAATACTTTCAATTGATTTGATTTGATTTTTTTGAACCAAAACAATATTATTGCAAATCAGATTGAAAGTATTCAAAAAAGCAGGACAAAAATGAAAAAATCATCTTAAGTATTTTCGTTTTTGATTAATAATTGAGTAATTTTAAAAAAGCAGACTGAGTTTTTACCAAATGCTCAAGTGCAGTAATCAAATGGACAAATTTTTATAGTTGTATGCTCATGCATAAAGCACATTAACTGTAATAAAATGGAAAGAAATAAAGTGTGTTTTCTGTCTGTTTCTTCATGTTATATCTAAGCAATTTCTGAAGTCAAAGAAACATCATTCACAAGTATAATTTACCATGACATATACTGAGCAAAAATTATAACCAAGTGAATTTAACATAAAATATTCAAAGCTCCAACCTAAATTTATAAACTTCTTTCTTGTTATTGATATAGCCATCAGCTAGATCTTTGGGAACAGTAAAGGCAATAATGGATCCTCCATTGTCATCTTCATAAGCTTCATAAAGCTAAAACACAAACAAGAAATGAGTTTATTACATGTTCAATGTACTATTGATAATTAATACAGTCAAACCTTTCATAAGAGTCACCACCCAAAATGAAAAGAGTTTGTGGTCGCTTATGGGAAGTGGTTGTTTATAAGAGTCAAACCACAGGAAGTCATTTTTGAGAAGCTCGGACTCATCTAACTTTTGGAGTGAATGTATTGCATGCAATTTTTAGGCTACACGTATGTAAATCCATGTTTAGTTGTTTGTTTCCACAATTAGTTCTTGTTCTCATACTCTGTGTAGCATAGAAAACAGCAAAAAGTGGTCATCATCACTTACGAGAGAGGGTAGTTTACGAGGCTTTCGTTACTTTTAAGGGACCATTGCTTTGTAAAGGAAAAAACCACCTGAATGCACAAGCAAAATGAAGAGTCTATGTGACCACATAACAAATGTATATGTTGTAGTTAATTTTTTTAACTCAGGTAATTATTATTTTCCTCAGGTAATTATTATGTTTCAACTTCATTAGCATACATTACCATAGCCAAAAATAATTATAAAAGAAAAACAAAACTTAACTACATTATATACACCAAAATTAATGTAGAGTGTTAAACGAGAAAAAAAAAAGAATCTATTTTTGTTATTTTCTGTATTATTCTCACTTCAATCTACAGTAAACTGCCTAAAATCCAAAATATTACAAAGAAATGTCTTGACTGCAAAATTCATGGTTCGTGGCTAAAAGGTGCCAGTATTGGTACTTTATTCGTTCTTTTGTGTCAAACATACAACACTATATTTTCTGTCATTTTTAACTTGTCATTTTGCCCATGCACTTACTTGTTTTTCTCTTTAGAGCAACAGTCCCATAGAAGAAACAAGTCGTTTACGAGAGGTTCTAACCAAAAAGCTTTGGCTGGGAAAAGTTTGGTGTTTTCAGTAAGTGGGTGCTTATGGGAGGTGGTTGCACATGGTGGTTTGACTGTATTATTTTATTATATGGCTACAATAGTACGCACGCACTGATTGGCTGTTTCTTGTAATGACCAGGCAATACTAGCTAGGTATCCAAGGCATATACAATCTGTGTTTAACTTGGTAGTGGAAATCCTTATGGACATCCATGTTATGGTCAATTGACAGCTGTCAAAAAGGGTATCTGCTGACCAGTGTCACCTGACTGTCTCGTGGGCTCAAAAACAACTTATTGAGTTGATGTGTTTTCTTAAAGTTATTTGCTGACCAGTTGTTGGTTTTAATTGATTGCAGGCTCAGGTCCATAATAGAAAGGCCGCAAAATAAATAACTTATTAACCTCATCTGCTCGGTCATTACAGGGAAATCTCAGAACTCGGCCTTGATGCATTGACCTTGCTATCACTCGTTCGATAAATCAAGGCGTCAGTCTGAGATTTCCATGTAAATGACCTCACTCTTGGTTAATAAGTGGAATATGATACTTTCATTATAATACTTTCATTTTCTTACAATTTAATTATTATAATACCCTGTAACAGAATCTCTCAGTCAACTTTTGTCAGCTTGTTTTATATCTGCTCACTGAATTCAGAAGTACATAATTATTATCTGAAATTTTTTTTCAAAACAAAGCTTTCTCTCACAGGTTGAATTTAAAATCAGAGGCAACAATTCACATTATGATTTTACACTAGGTTTTATAATCAAGGAATGACAAGATTAATTAAACAAATTCAAAATTATTTTATTTAATCACATTTAGTTTAACTCAAGCAAGGAAATACAATGTTGTATTAAAAAGGAAAACTACAGTCATGCATCCACAGCTGGAAAAGCAATAAATTTACCATGATACAATTCATATTCCAGTCACAGAATAGGTAACATTTCTTTTAAAACGCAAGACAAACCACTAATTATTATTATTTTTTAAATTTGTTGTATTATAAATGAACTGTCGGACGCTTGGTTTCTTGTAGACCTGTTTCACCTGTAGACAAGTTTCAGTTTTTTGTTCACCACTCTTACATTAATAAAGGAGTATCACGACTTTACTCCCTGCCTCAGAGAGGAAATACTCAATATCTACACTAATTTTTAAGCAACTTCACCAAATAGATTCCAAAAGTAAGAAAAATGGTGACAAATAATTCTTTACCAATCAACATGCATGCTTACCCCAGTTAACTTTTGTTTGGTTGGCTTTGCCCTGGCATAAATCTGTATTCCTTGCTTAACCATCCTTCATGACGGCGCACCAAAAACTCCTAAAACATCCAAACAATTCTGCAATCCGATAAACACGGTAAATGGGAATATTTTAGGGTAAGTTTACAGGAAATTCAGCGTTGCCGTGGTTGTGGCTTTTTGACAAAAGTTGAAAATTATGAGAACTTAGCAGATGGAGGATTGGGAACGAATAAAATACCGCTGTCGTAAAAAAACTGCAGTCGTATGATAAGACATTTCCTGTTTTCTTATATAAAGACAGAATCGCATCTTACTTGAGTTTCTAAATAAAACTACTGCAGCGGAAGGACCAACCTCGACGACCCTGCTGACAAGGAGCGAAAGATTCAAGAGATCGTTCTGTTACCTCAATCTTTAGAGTTTTACTTTCAAACAAGAAAGATGTTAACAGCAGCGTTTTTTACTTGCCTTTCGTTTCTTGCGATGGGTGCAGTGTGCACTGCTGAAGCTAAACACTGGGCTCTGATTGTAGCGGGCTCCAATAGTTGGTATAATTATAGACACCAGGTAAGTTGAAAATCTATTCAAGCTTATTTCTGTTGGTCAGTCCTAGCGCAGTGCATGAAGCTCTAGTATCAAAAAATTAAGGTAAGGCTCTGATCAGCTAAGCATTAAGAGGAATTCACTTAGGTAAAAAAGATTAACCTTGACTTACATGTACGACGAGCGCGACCGCATTCTACATTCCAGCCCGGTCGAACGCTTGCAACTCAATCAGGGAAGGTAGAACGATAGGAAAACGTGTTCCACTTCTACTTCTACCACTAACTTTTCGGTCTAATGTGGAAGTTTATTAAGTGTACGTGTTTTGAATGTATAAGAGGAGGGAACTTCCAGAATTTTAACACTGGGATCATCTAGATTCTTTAATATGCAGTCTCTGCCCACGTTCAGATTGTGGAACCGGTAAACCGTGGAGCTTGCTTACGAACCGTTTAAAAAAAAAAGCTGTGGAATGAACTTGCGGCTTTATATGAAAATCAGTACAGATTTACTTTTTTACTGACTACATGTAAGTTTTCCCGTAGAATTAAATTTAATTGATGTTAATGCATTCAAAAAGATCTCTTCTTTTGTTCTTTTTCTATTCACTGAAGTTTTCTCTCAACCGGCCCCCACCTTCTAACCATTAAGTTACTTGCATTTTGGCCCTGCTATTTTTAACATATTAGTAATGAAGCAGCTGATGATCACAAGATGTTTTTGAACTATAATCCTGTATGACCTCAGTCAAGTGCTGTAATGCTTTCTTCGGTATTGTGTTCTGTAAAAATGACCCCGAAGTTTTTAATTGCAGTGATCGACCTTTTTGTCAGTGTCTACATCTATGACAATAAAATTTAGGGCATTGATGAAATGACTCTCTAATGATCTGATATTAATAATAATATTATCAATATTAGTATTAATGATAAAAGTATTACACTTGTACCAATGGCAGTGACCTTAGTCTTGGAGGCACACTTTGAGGCGCATGCTGTTGTTATTGTTATTGCAAGTGGCCCGTCAAGTATTCAAGTGACATGATGCTCTCTTTACAGACACGACTTGCATAAAATGCCCCATATTTGGGATGCAGAGACCTGTTTTCAGACAAATTTAGACAATTTAGACTGTAATTTAATGATAAATCTTGGATGTCATAATGCTATCATTACACTTGAAATAATGGTGGAGTAGAGAGATATTTAATCTGTACAAGTGGCATATAAAGTATTTAAGTGGTTTATTGCTGTCTTTAAAGAAATTACATTGTATCAAGTTTTGTGCTCTGCATTTGGTGCACAGAGACCTGTTTCTGATCATCTGCGACGGGATTAATAATTAGTTTATGAACAGTAATTAAACGTAAATGACAAGAGAGTTAAGTGAGGGCTTAGTCGTGTATATTAATGAAAACATACTTTCTGCATGGTTTATTTGTATTTTAATTGAAGTTCAGCAAAAAAACACTTTTGGTTTTTTTGAAAGTAAAATTTTGCCATGGAAAATAAAACTTTTATTTACAATGAATTATTACCTTTCAGTTTATGAAAAGAAGTGTAAGTCATTTTTAATACCGCAAGCCTTCATTTTTCTTTCATTTTGTGGTCCAGGGCAATCTTATGACTACCCTGTGAGCAGAGACTACATGTAACTTTTTCACACTGTGAAATCCACCATACATGTATATTTGACTGAAAATACGTACTGCAGTACATTCAATACAACATTTTGAAGGTTCAGAGAGAGAACGTGAGAGAGAGATTTTTTGTGTAGTATGTATTCAGATGTGAAGGCGTGTACAGGGTGGCGAAGCAGTCGACCCCTCAAACTCCTCATATGGAGGTCGGGGGTTCAAGCCTCGCCTGTCACGTTGTTCCCTTAGACAAGGAACTTTACTAAACTTTTTCTCTCTTCACCTAGATGTATAAATGGGTACCAGCTACATACGGCAAGGGGATAACCCTGCGATGGACTAGCATCCCATCTAGTGGGGAGTAGCAATATTCTTAGGCGTGCTTCATGCTAATGAGACCGGGATAAGCTCTACTGGCTGTTTGGGCCTTTGACTCGTGTGCACCTTTACCTTTTATGTATTCAGATGTGATTTTACCATCCAGTAATATCAGAATTAGACCTAAAAGTTTCCTTTTCTCACTGTGCTAGGCAGATGTATGTCATGCCTACCAAATTCTCCACAAGAATGGTATCCCTGATGAGAACATTGTGGTCATGATGTATGATGACATTGCTCACAACAAATTGTAAGTGTGGCAACAACAAAAAGGTGACATATATTCATGTAAGCTTTTTTTTTTATTTTTTGGTGTTAACACTTTCAGCCCTAACAGTCATTCATGGCCAAAGGAAAAAATCACACAAAAAAACAGATTGATAATTATTTTTCTTTTTGTGAAATTTATTTTCTGAGAAATAAATAGTACTGTGCAAATGTTCTGCCAGGGAGGTTTAAATTATTCAAATGGTAATGCTATAAGACTTCATGCACAGATTTAAAATTAGATTGACAGTTAAATATCATTTATCCTTAAAGTTAGAGTGATTTTACTTAACCTGTGAAATAGGTAGTAGAATGCTATGCACTATTTTGCACTAAATCCATTGCCTTTGTAGTTTACCTCTTGCTACCTTGTACCTGTATTTTGTACTATTTGTTGGCACACTGAACATCAAGTAAAGGATCACTTTATTACAACTTTATTAAGTTATAGTTAGTTTAGCACTGAATGATTCTGGAAAGATATAAAGATTCAGATTTGTGCCCTCTTATGTTTTTGTTCCCAGCAATCCAACACCTGGAGTCATCATCAACAAGGTACATTAATACTTTCAGTTTGATACTATAAATTGAACATTTTAGTGACCACAGAAGGGCTGAATTTAGCCTGCACCACAGATGGAACAAAACTTCTAGGCTGGGGTCAATTTAATGAACTAAAGCCAATTTAGTGCAATTAAGTGCTTTCAGACTCTAAAACAATGGCTACACTTGTAACTTTTGTAAAAGTTTTATTAAATTGAACCCTGGTTAAGAACATCTACAAAGCAGCACCAAAATCCTTGTTTTGGGCCACACTTGTGTACCAGAATTTGATTATGTACCGCCTGTTAAAAAAAGGCATTAGGGAAATTTGAAATGCATTTCCTTGAGTCCACTGGGGGCTCAGAACAAGGACATAAATTCTACTAAGCAGGGTTAGATTATGCCTGCAACACAGGCTATAAGGCTGCATTAATCCAAGAGTAATAATAATAGTAATAATAATGTATTATGTTCAAAGTTATAATAAATTATTACAGTAATTCATTACATTGTTATGTACAGCTGTATTGTATAACCGTAGACAAAAGAAGCGCAGGGCAGATAGTCTCATACTAACTCATGTTAGTTTATGCTTACAATAATTTGTATATGGTGGTTGTAGTTAGCAGTGCACAGGCTTCCTGCTGTATGTTTGTGCGTGCCTGTCCTTATGCTGGTAATGTTTATCATTTGTTCCTTCCTTAATTCTTTGGTTAATTATCCTCTCTTTCACTGATAATAATATTTAGTTTTTTTTTTTGTTTGAAATCAGCCTGGGGGAAAAAATGTGTACCTTGGAGTTCTAAGAGATTACACAAAAGAGGTGAGAGTGATTTTGCAATATCAGTAAATGAATACTAAGGTGCAAGTGGTCTAGGCCATTTGGCATTTTCTTGTGGTTGATACCTGAACTTCTCTTTACAGATTACCCACTAAGTAAGGATGCAACTGGTAGTTCTTTTGAATTCTCGTGGGAGATGCCTATCCTATACACAGATTACTCACCTAGGGTGCAACTTTTTTACCTAGGGATGTAGGGCTCGGCTGCTGAGGAGAAGCTAAGCAGTCTTAACATTGTTTCCCGGGGCAGTTTTAGCCAGCTGTAACCACTCTTCAGTCAGTGAAGTTCACATGTAGGTGACAGCTGGCTCTTAGAAAAATCCCTAGCAACTGGTAGGCCTGTTGAGTGCTGGTGGGTGATGCCTGCATTTTGCACAGGCCATTTACCTAAGGTGCAATTAACAACCCACAAACATTCTCATGATTGTGGTTGAAAACAATGTTGTCTTGGGAAAATCAATGCTTAATATATTATATGCCTTTTTTTTATTTTAATCTGAAATTTTTAAAGGAGGTGACTCCAAAAAACTTCTTAAACATCCTGAAAGGAGACAAGGAAGCCATGAAGGGCATTGGCAGTGGTAAAGTGATTGACAGGTGTGTAAAATTTAGTTGAAAGGAAGTGAAATGTGTAAAGAAAACAGTGGAATCATCCTCCAATTACAAGCTTCAATGGGAACAGCCCTACCCAAAACGGGACAGGCAGAAACTGGACTCAAACAGTGTAGGTCCTCAGGGCTGGAAATAATTTCTGGAGAGTCTTCGGACACGATGACCAGCCAAATTCATTTTAGCTCGGTCATGTATCGTTTCTGGCCAGTCAAATTTACAAGATAAATAACTCTTCAAACAGGGGCCCATGAACCAAAACTGGCGTTATATATTTCCAAAAAGTCGTTGCTTAGAGTTCATAGAACTTTAAAGCACTCATTGCCAATAATAAAAATAAATTATCGTACACACTAAATTTGTTGGGCACCTCCAAATATAATGATTTCTGTTCAGTGCGTATCACGGTGTGAGATCTTGATCCTAGAACTCCACCAGTAATCCGTGTTACTCCCCATAACAAGGAAAGAAATTTTTTTTTCCTATCGAGAAAATTAGCTAATAAAAGTGAAAATGTTTTCAATTTTGTGACTGGAAGTGCATGAACCCTGATGTCTGTTTCAGGTGCAAATTGTAAACAACGGTTCTAGCTGCATTTCACCCTGGATTTCAGATCAAAGTTCCGCAATACACAGTGACTCACTACATACGGATAATAACTGAAACCACTGAACAGCACGATCAGATAATTATGACTGGTCAACATGACCGGCAAGACAAAAGGTTGACCGGTCAACTCTTCAATCAGTCCATCGACCGACCATTATTTTGAGCTCTGGTCCCTTGTAGCCAACTGCGGCCCATACCCAATCCCACAACCTATGGCAGACAAACAAAGGAGCAAAGCTGTTCTCTAACGGCACCCAGTGGCCCCTTGTTCCAAACTTGTGCTCCTGGGTGACTAGAAAATTTTAGTTTTCTCACAGGAAGTAACTGTTATGCCAGGCACCCTGAAATTTAGCAGGTTCAGTGCACAGGCTCCCTTTAATTTTTCTTGGAGTGTAGGCTTTGCTTGCAGGGGTGGACTTTGCCAGAGATTTGTTACATTCTGGGTGGGTCTTTGACATCTCAAGTGAATCAGATCTTTGACTTTGTTACTGAATCATTCATTTTTTAATTGGTTTATTTCTTAGTGGACCCAATGACCATGTTTTTGTCTACTTCACTGATCATGGTGCACCAAAACTTATTGCTTTTCCAGACAGCGTGGTAAGTTGAACTAAAAAGGAAAATAAAATAAAATAACAATAGTAATAATCCAGGTGAACTTAGTCCTGAATAGGACTGTTGTTGTTGACAGTGACTGACGTTTCGACAACCCGTGCAGTAGTCATCTTCAAAGTGAATTGTATCACGTCAGTTGATGGTATTCAACTCTGGTTATTGGCTTTATTGGTCAATTAAGTCACGATGTTATTGGTCGTCTGTTAGTTAAGCCATAATGTTATTGGCTATGAAGACTCGTAATGTCATTGGTACAATTAAATAATTATAATAATTATTATTAATTAAGTGTACAGTAACTGTCTGTCATTTTTTTCAAAGTTTTTGTTGTTTGTAGCTTGAACTGGGGTATCAGTGCTTGGGATACATTATGCTAGACAGTGTTTACAGTATTTAAGGTGTTGAAGTACATAACTGTTAATTTTTTCACTTTTTTTCTAGCTCCATTCACAAGACTTGTTAGAAGCCATCAATTATATGCACAAGAATAAGAAGTTTGCCAGGGTAGGGAAAACACGTACTTACAGTTTGTACATACTGTAGAGGGGGTTATCCCTTAATGGAGCTGTTTTGGCTTGTGTCAAGTGCTAACATCCTTGTGTGCCTCCAAGTGTGTCAGGGTCTGACTCCCTCTCTTGCACTAATCCCCTTTGGGTCTTGGCCACACATCCATCTCAGGGCCCCCCACTGCATGACCAATAAATTTTGTTCTTTTATCTGCTCCGCAATCAGCCACTGCCCTGCTTGTCTCCACAGGTCTTCACTTCTGATTATTCTGGGCCTCCCAATCCTCAGGTTGCTCAGTTTGTTCTCATGCTCAATGGTGTGGAAATTAAACTGCATGCAACTATCAAGCATAACCTGCATAAATAAAACACTCTTCTGCAGTACTCTAATGATAGTGACTTTCTTATTACAGGAATTCCATAGTGCCACAGTTTTCCATATATATAAGTTAAAGCAATTTATATCATGTTAAATAAAAATCAAAGTTAACATTGACATGGCACTGAATAATAATCTGACTTGAGTTCTGTTACTTTTTAAAATTTATTCCTGGCCACTAGATGGTGTTTTACCTCGAAGCATGTGAATCAGGCTCCATGTTTGTGAAACTTGAAAAAGATATCAATGGTATGTTCACGTCCAGTCTGCATTATTATAATGCAATATTTTTAAATAATGCACCTGCCCTTAATATTACTCTAAAAGCATTTAACAGTTGTCAGTAGTGGCTGCTTTTCGCAGGCTAGTTCAGTACAGTGCGAAAAAGTGTAGCCTCTGCTCATGGGGTAGCTGGCCTTAATAGTGCTTGTCAGTACTATAGGCTGGTCTGATAACCAGCTAGAAGATTAGGCAACTTAAGTGAAGAAATTTGATTGTTTCATTGGCATTTTCATAGTATGCTGAGCCATTAAGTGCCTTAGTGCTGATGTTCTATTAATTATTTTCTCTCAAGTTACAATAAAACAACTTACATAATTTATTATCGTGATTTCTCTCTGCTGGTTAGCAGTCCTCAAAAATCCTTTCTAACAGCTTTGTACATCTTTCAAGATTGCTGTATATCTAATTTATATTTTTACGTACATGAAAATTAGCCAGTCAGAAACAGGGCTGAAATATTTTGAATAACATATTTTAGTTATAAATAATTCAAACTATACCTTAAGTATATTTTCCCAGAAATTGCTTTTTCTTTCTTTTTTTTTTTTGCTCTGCTAGTGTTTGCAACCACAGCTGCAAATCCTCATGAATCCTCTTACGCCTGCTACTACAGTAAGAAATACCAGACATATCTTGGAGATGTGTACTCTGTTAAATGGATGGAAAACTCTGACAAGGTATTTTTTAACAAAAAAAGATATACCGGTATATTATAAATAATATTAAATTTCTTGTTTCAACCATGAACCATGTACTTTAGGGTTGTTTGAATTCTTCTGCAGTCAGACTGCATTGCTTGAATCACCAAGAATGCTCCAAAAAGCGGTAAGTCTTGCTTGCTTGGAGATTGATAAGAAATGAGGAAGCAATTAATTCTACACGAAACAGGGTCTCCTTGCTAAAAGTTTCTCATGTCCTATATGTACCTTATCGATGGTCGAGTATTCTTCAGGGTCCAGTTGTTCAAATGCTGGATAGCGCTATCCACCGGATAAATTACTAGATCCTGAGTGGATAAATATTAGGGAAACCAATTTGCCCTATCCACTGGATAGAGATTTATCAAGTGGATAGCATTATCCACCTTTCAAACACTGGGCCCAGGATAATTATTTACTTTTTATATCGAACTTGAAAATTTTTTTCTGAATTAGCTGAGTATGCACGTATAAACACAAAAATCGAGGGCCTTGACTTGAGAGAAATTACATCATTGCCAAAGAACGAAAACTTAGTGGACATGACGCGTGTCATTTCAACCATCGCTGAAAAAAACTGCATGCTCATCACAAGACTGATTGGCAGAGATGACATTTGTAATGATGTCATTACCCTGGCGCTGATTGGCGGAAATCTGATGCATGATAGCTCAGTTGACAGGGAGCCACGGGGAATTGGAGGTGGAATTCAAATTCCAGAGATGTAGTTGCGAAGCTCTCCTTCCTTATCCCACCCTGCCACTAAAGCACCCTGCCAAGCTTGCTCTCAGGCTAACCAGCTAGCCTTGCTTTAGTCTTGTTACTAAAGCAAGCAAGACTAAAAATTCTAATTCCAAACACAGGGTTACATGGCAAGGCCCCAAGTGCCTCCCGGCCTAATATGCCACATTCTTTGGTCCTTTGATTTACAATGTTTACTAGGTGGTTTTCCAGAAGAAGTATCTTGGTTTTTATCGGAAATTATTAACTAGAAGGGCTATTTAATAATAATAATGATGATGATGATTTGAAGGTAGCACATCCACAAAGTGGTTCTTCATCTACCTGATTCCTGATCAAATTGGAATTTGGAAATGTTGGTTTTTGAGGAGAGGGGAAATCCGGAGTACCCGGAGAAAAAACCTCTCGGAGCAAAGGAGAGAACCAACAACAAACTCAATATTCCCACATTTGGCGTCGACACTGGGATATGAACCCAGGCCACATTGGTGGGAGAGGCGAGCGCTCTCACCACTGCGCCATCCCTTGTTCCCCACCACCACCCTGTCAAAAGCAATATTTTTATCCACCAATGCTGGCCCTTTTTGCATACCTTAACATGTTGATCTGTTTGTTTCTCTTTGGGAACATCCAACATCCTGATCATGTCAGGGATGATAATTATTATGTCTGGACATTTTGCAGGTTGATCTCAGTGAGGAGTCTCTTTTGAAGCAATTTGAAATTGTTAAAAGGGAGACAAAGACCAGTCACGTTGAGAAATATGGAGACATGGTCAGTAAACTTAATAATATTTGAGATTTTCATCTGTTGATGGAAGACAGGCTGACTTAATAGATGTCACAACTGTGTTCATATTGATGTTCAGTCACCCATAATTGAAGGGGTGCATGGCTCAAGTAGATTAAAAGGAGACTCTCACTTTTTCTTTCAGAAGTAGCTTGAGGTTTTATTCCAGGTACATGTACCTCCTCAAAAGTCTTCAGTGCACTCTGTTTTAAAATATTGCTTAAGTTTATGATGAGATTTTCTTAGCAGTCAGTAAAATTTACGAATAGTGAAAAAATTATGAATCTGAGTTCTAGATGGGACACTCTAACCACTGATCGAGCTACTGGAACTCAATGGTGAGGTCAGGAGGGTGGAACCTACTGATGTCACTCTTCTGGTGCATTTCTGATATTTTTTGTTCTAAAACACGGTATGATGGCCATCGTAAAATGGATTGACTTCCTATAAAGAGATTTTTACCAATTATAATTGATGATCAATCAAGTGGGTCAATCTGATTATTTCTGATGATTGATTACGAAATCTCAGCCGAAAACATTCCCCAAAACAGTCAAGCCTCCCGTCCAGATTAGTCAGAGAAAATGGTTGTACATGTATCTTACTGTTTTGAAATTTTCTAATTTGCAATATTTTACAGGCATTTGACCATGAAGACATAGATGACTATCAAGGTGATGGACAAGGGAAATCTTCTGGAATCACACCAGAAGAGTACAGAAGTGAACCAATTGTAAGTCAAACACTGTAATGACATTATTGTATCATTATGCATTATGATAGTTATTATTGATCAAGCTTGTTTGGTGATCATCATCATCATCATGTCTCATCACACCAGTAGGTCCATAGGCCTCCACGCTGCCTGACCAACACGTTCTTTCTCGTGCAACTCCTTAGGCGACTTTCCAGTTCTTCCACCCTGCTTTGTTTTGCTCTTTTTTTTGTTTTGGTCAAGATTTCAGAAATTCTGAGTATCGGTCAAATTTTGTTGTCTGTGTGGTTTGTGTCAAAGTCCATTAAAACAAAAATATTCAGCCATCATGTCATTGACCAACAAACTGTGAACAAATCGATGCTTTCTTGTGCAACAAAGCTGGCAGTCCCAAGTCGGTGGGAGACCAATCTCACCCTTTCAGGAGCCAATCAGAATGGATTGAAGATTCACTTCATCTCTTCCTGTCACATAGTCAGTCATTATAGAGCGTTTTCATTCACGTGGCCAGCATCTATGCAAATTTATGGAAGCAAAAGAAATTGTTTACATAAGAAGAGTCCCACTCCCACAGGATCTGTTTGGAACTCCAACATAGCTGCCTTGACGTCATGTGAAAACGGTCTAAATCAGTTTATTATATGGCTGAAAGATGAAGCGAATCCTGCATTCTGATTGGCTACCCAAGCCTGCTTGGGATTTCCTGTGTTGGTCCTACAACTAAAAGTTCTTTTTTTGGCCATATGAAGCAGGCCCGAAACGTTTGGAGAGGAACTCAAACCACAAGAAGGCACTTTTGTTTATTATTTTTTTGTTGAACATTCCCTTAAGTGGATTTTTTTTCCGTTATTTGTTTGATCATATAATAAATGAATAGCCAACTTCATACCCTGCAATGCTTACCTACATATGGACTAACGAAGTTTGTTTGGCAATTTTAGACGGATGCTGTTCCTGCTCCAAACGTCCACCTTAACATTCTCCAGAACAGGTTAAAAGATGCAAAATCTGATGAGGAGAAACTGAGGATTGCCAAAGAAATAGAAGATCTGATTGAGGTGCGCGTGTAGTCTGAATTTCAATACAGTTGTTTCCTGTTTTGAGGAGTATACCACACCCCTGTGGATATTGAACCCACCTTTGTCATTTGTCACCATTTTTGTCTAGTCTTGTAGCTGTTTAACCCTTTAAGTGCCAAGAGTGACAAACATCAATTTTCTCCTAACCATATTAATACGCAATCAAGAGGTCATGAGAATTGACAAAATGATCACCAAAGGAAAAATGCGCTGATCATTTTTCAAATTCTCCCAACTAATTCAGTAAGGAAATGTATAGAGATCAGTTTGGAGAATTTATATGCAGCTATTGGAGCTAAAAGGGTTAAGGAGGCCCTCTTGGGTGTGGTACGTATGTCCCTACTACAGTGGAACCTCGATTTAACAAACCTCTATATAATGAAGTCCTCGGTATAACAAACAATTTTCTTCAGCCCATCCAAAATGACAATAAAATGTATGGAACAGAACCTTGATATAACGAACCTTGATTTAGCAAAATCCTCGTTATCACAAACACAATCCAGAAATGCATATGTAAAATAACCTTCATGTAACGAATAAATGTCAACATGTGACCAAAGGTAGCTAAAGATGAATGCAAAACAGACCAAAGAGGATAAAATTTATGTGTACAGTAGTTTTAAACAGATTTGTTTGCCTGTTCTTCTGTTTCTAGTGCCGTAACTATGTACAGCTATGAATTGTTCGTATACAAATGTTTATTACAGAAATTGTTCAGATCGGGAAGTGCTGGGAGTTGGAAATTAGTCATTAACTATACCTTGATATAACGAACATTTTGCTTGTTTTCCCATTAAATCAAGGTTTTCAATGTAACGAATTCTCGATATAACGAACAAATTTTTCCAGTCCCTTTTGCAAATTGGCACTTCATTAAATCGACGTTCCAGTGTACATTATTTTAGGTACAAGTATAAACTTTTTCAGAGCTAGGGAATTGATCATAGGCTATTTTCTGAATTGCCCCAAGCGCTAGCTAGCTGTTTCAAAGCCAGGCTTAAAGTGCAAAGCCATTATGAAAATGATTTTTAATTCACTCTCATGCAAATGATTTTCACAAGAAGTTTTTGGAACTCGGAAATGGCCTAGTAAAAGGTGGTTTTCACTAGCAACAGAGTCGGAGTCGGAGTTGTTATCAGAAGTGTAGAGCTTATGATCTAGTGAAAACAGCGTTCCGATTCTGCTTACAACTCCGTCGCTTACATTCTGCTTATGATCTAGTGAAAACCAGATTGTCGGGGTCAGAAGCAGAAGCAGAAGAACTGAACCAATCACAAAGCGTGGGAACGTGCATTGTGATTGGTTCATCCTTGTGCGTCTGCGTCCGACTCCAACAATCTGGTTTTCACTAGATCATGAGCAGAACATAAGCGACAGAGTCGTAAGAGGAATTGGGAGAAATGGAAACGTCCTGATTCCTCTGACTCCGATTACGTCGCTCTTATGACTCCGCTTACGTCTCCGATTTTAGACTTTCACTAGGTCATAAGCGCTGTTACGACTCCGCTTATGATTCCGACTCAGTCGCTAGTGAAAACCAGCCTTAAAAGGGATAAGGGCCTTGTAACTAACCAACTTTTTACTTACAGCTAAAGGAAGGTATCCGCAGCACAGTGGAAGAGATTGTGAAACACTGCACCTCTTCTGATGAGCAGATGGTCCGAGTTTTAAAAAAGCGTGCTGACCCTGAAGACCTGGTCTGTTACAAGAAAGCTGTCACAGCATTTTCAGAAACCTGCTACAATGTGGGAAAGGTCAGTTTCATTCCAGTTGGGTGGTTTGGATCAGTTGAAGATTCAGGGAAACTACCCAGCTACCCCTCCCTGATAAATGCAACGTTTTGCCCCAAGAGAGAGGTTTTAATGTTTACATGTGGGTCTAGAAGAGGGGTATCAGGGTACAAAGAAAGTCAGTTTTACAGATTCCAAATTCCAAGATTCCAGATTCCAAGATTTTCCCAATAGCAAAATCCACTAGCACCAGGCTGTCCAACATGGCTTTCTTTGTAAGCTGATAAGGTGGGCAGTCTCTAAGAATCTTATTCCGATTGTATAAGCCACCACAATGGTGATGGCAGGAAAAAAAACGCTTAAAAAGTGAATTTGAAATTTTCATGGAGTTGAATTCTTGAGGGCCATATCCAAGTTCAGAAAAACAAAACAATCATCTTCATCTTGTTCATCCTGTGGATTAAACATGAAATTAGCAGATTTCAAGTCCTACATGTATAGTTTTGTAGTGATCGCATGGCAAAGAAATGCACCTAAAACTGTGATGCATTTCGTTGTTTTGCTTATTGAAATTATTATTCCTTTTTGCAGCTGCCATGTTGGTTAAGTAAGACCCCTAATAATTATTTCACTGTTTGGTTCTGCAGTACAGTGGAATCCCAGTTTTTCAAACCATCTTGGGAAAGGCAAATTTATTCGAATGATCGAAAGGCTTGAAACATTGGGCATAAAATTACAATGTTTGACCATTGAAGAGAAGTTACATTATACATGTTTGTTTGAATTATTGGTCATTTCAAAAAACCAATGGTTCGAGAAATCTGGATTCTACTTTATTTGTTGAGGATTCATTCTCCAGACCTTCAATGTGACTGTGCTTTGGTTCTTCAAAAGTAAACTTGTGGCAAAGTGATTATACACATGCAGTGCTGTAATTTAACTACATCATTACAATCTACTTTACAGAATGAGCACGCCCTTCGTTATGTATATGTACTTTCCAACTTGTGTGAGGAGAAGATACCCGCTCAAAAGTAAGCTTAATATCTGTTGCTTAAGATTGCTAAACTACAAAAACGACCACCAACTACGAACATAACTATATTATCCAAGATTGAGTACTGATTGTTTTAAATCATCTTTTATAAAAATAATGGACTTATTCTGGTGATTTAGGTTTGTAAATTCATTGCTTTGAATCCCCCGATTCTCCATTTTTAATAACTTTTCAAAAATTTTTCCCATTATATTACTAATTTTTCTAGAGTTTGTAACCTAAGATAACATAAAGTGCTGCCTCTTACCCCCCTCCCCCTCACACACACTTGTACACCCCCCTCCCCTTGCCCCCGTTTATAAGGTGCAGCTGAATATTTCCATAGAAACTGCATGGTACAAATTTCTAGTAATAACAATAATAGTAATATAAGCCCATCTACCTGTAAACAAAAGAAATACAGAGGGTATAGTACATGGCTGCACTGAGATACAAAATTTCTCTTTGAGTGCTGAAAAATATTTCACAATATGCTAACTTGTGAAATAGAAATTTTGTGTCTCCAAGTGGCCATGTAATGTTTTATTCGTTATTAATATAAATAAAATATTACATCAATGAATACCAAACCATTTCACTTTTATAGTTTTTTTGCTGTGAAAGGCACGATTTATCATGTAGCCATAGCAACAGGGATCTTTTCACGTGTGAAGATAACATGTTATTTTCACATGTCAAGCTAAATTAGCATGTTTTTGCACAAAAGCTTACCTGGTATTTCATTGGTGTTTATATAAGTGGCAGCTCCCCACAAAAAAAAATGTATTGAAATATGTCATTTTGAAGCTGTATTAAAAGCCACAGTAAATGCAAAGCGTATTTGATCAGCAATGCTTAAGGTTGTTTTGAAGCACTTTTTCTATTATGGTCATAAGCCCCTTCAGTTGTAAGGGTCTATGTATAAGCTCAGGGCTTTTGAGTGGCAGTTTATGGTATGTACCTTCATTTTGTTGTGAATAAAGACATTGTATTATTACATTTCTTACGATACTAATGCTATATTTTCTTTAACAGGATTGCAGCTGTCATTAAGCAGCAGTGTGAGATCCTGATTTAGGCTGAGCATGCGTTGATGGACTCGTTACCAGTTACCAGATCACGCAATTTTATTCTTTTCTACTTAATGTCAGCAGTAGTTTTGTTTGAATTAGATCAAGTTAAAAATAGATCTTAAATAATAAAGACAGCTAAAAGTTGAAACATTTATAATGACTAGATATTACTTAACCCTTTAAACCCTAACATCAAAATTCAAACTCTCATTTGTTATCCCTATACGTTTTCAATAGAAGTAGTGGGGAGAATTTCTCGAAGTATCAATAAGAATTGTCTTGTGTGATAATGTCCTTAATTCTCATGACCACTTTGTTTTATAAAGCAGTGATAAATTACAAGGAGAAATTTGATGTTGATCACTCTTAATGCTTAGAGGGTTAAATGAAGTCTAACCCAGGCCACAACTTAAACCATTGGTTCATAAGTTGGACATTTACATCACCTCCAACACAAACAGTTATGTTAATGATCCAAAGCAATCTTAGAAGGGCTGTTAAGATTAAAAATCCTGTTTTGGATTGTTGACATCTAGACTTCATCCAATATTATTCAAGAAGAGTAAATGTTTCATGTTATTATTATTATTATTTTTTTAGACATTTTTCTTTGTATTTTCACGTTATAAAGGCATTTGGGTGAAAAAAATTAATGCAGAAAAAGCATCTTGGTGTTGTGATTAATTAAGTGCTCATTTTGTACATGTATTTGATACATGCCTGTTCTATAATTAAAAACAATTATATTTACCACACATATTAAGCACTTTGTACAAAGCTTAAAAAAAGGTTAAACTTGATGTAAAAAAAAAAATTTAGTTATAGGAAGGATTTCAACACTCACAGGGTTTCTAAAACTCTTATAATCTTTTCCTTTGACCAGCTCACTTTTAAATGTCTAATCTTTCCCAGTAAGTAGGGACAGTGGCCCAGCTGAAACAGTTTGCTTTCTTAGGTACTGCTAACAGCTTTGTTTTCATACAGAGAAAACCTCACCAAAATGATAAAAACAAGAAACAGAAAGACACACTCAGTTTCACTGTCATTAAATCCAGTTGTTCAATTTAATTCCAATGCCAGGCTGTCACTGATTCTCTACTTGGAAACTTGGAAAAGTTGACATTTTCTTGTGTTGATGACATATATGTTCTGTGTTTCTGTCAAGAAATGCATGGTGTAGCAGGGGCTTCCATTTTTGATATAACAAAAGTTTTACACAGCATCTTGTCTTTTCAACATACCCAAAACTGAGTACAACTTGCCTTACAATAATCATTCTACTGTCATTGTTGATATGACCAGTTGATTTCTTAATAATGGACAAGTGAAGAGATTAACCTGAGTAAACACTTAAGGTTAATTAGTGATGTTTGTGTTAGGCATTCAGAATTAAAATTGTAAATAATTATATTTTCCAGTCCAGGCTTTGTGTCATAATGCAGCACTACCCAATTTGCATCGCCCAAATGTAGTCATAACAGGGATCCGCAGTAAAAGTAATAGAGTTGTAGTATTGTAGTCCATAAAAAAGATACAAGTAGAGTTAAATTTGGCTGATTCTTTGATTTTTATTTTACAAGTTAACGTCTAATAAAGGTAAAGCTTTAGTGTAAACTGGTTTCAGTTTGTTATCACTTTAACTACCTCTA